>JAPKLY010000009.1:195209-228547 GCA_026898435.1 Prunella vulgaris | reverse complement strand
AGGTTTGTGAGTGTGCACGTAAATCAATGTTTTCTTTTTTAATAGTGTGCAAATTTGTGTGGGACGTCCAAATAAGGAAAGTGTGCAAATTTCTACGAGATATAGGGAGTATAAAATATGTTCAATATTTGGACTCTGATTGATTGAACATACATGATTTGATGTTTCTTATATTGACTTCTAAAGATAATGAAGACATGTATATAAATTAGCAACAGTTGCTTGTTGTTTTTAAATTTCAACAGTATTGTGAAGATAGAGTTTTATCAATTTTTAAAAGTGATAACCTTTTATTAATAAGTCTTATGTCAGTGTCTAATCTCATATAAATTTTTTTCATAATTTATTTGCTTTGGATTTCAAATATGATTTATTTTCGTGAACATAATTTAGGGAAATTTTGTACAATATCACTTTTAAGGGCTCATTTGGTTCGTAAGATAAAAGTATCTATCCGCCAAAAACATGCATGTTTTTGGCGGATAGATATTTTTATCTAACGAACCAAATGAGTCCTAAGTTTATAATATGACCCATTATGTTTTCTTTTTGTAAAACTATCATAAAGACTGCAGAAAGGTTGCGAAGAGATCATGGAAAGGTCGTAGAAAAATCATGTAGGGGTACTTTTTTTAAAATAAAATATATAAATAATATTTTTCAAAATGCAGTAGCATTTTGTCAAAATTCCTTATGATTTGGAGACAAGTAGATTTACCACTGAGTAATGAGTGAAGCCCATTATATATTAATCAGGTCGGACTATTGGTCCAGTTTACATTAGTTAATCTTGGGCCATATTTATTGGCCCATCATATCGGCCCAATTTATATTTTTTCATGTTTTTACATTAATAAACTAATTATGAAAAGAAGAAAGAAAAGGCTACGATGACAAGGGAGATTTTTTTTTTGGCTACTTTAATTATTTTTTAGGAGAAAAATAAATAAATAGAGATGAAAAATGTGTTTGATCAAACATTTGGCAATAATAATGTAGATTATTGAGTTGATATACTAAATTAATTATAATCTAAATCACAAAATCACTTTTTCTAACTTTACTTTTGTCCATATTTCTAGCTAGATATTAAAAACGTGTCTTATAGTAATGCTACATAATCATGTCTTGTGAAAAATACCCAGTTCCTTACGTTATTATTATAAAGATATATAATTGTTACTAATTATAGTAAGTTTAAATGAAATCTTCAATGATTTAATTATTGAGCATATATAATCAATTGGCCGGAAAGTATAATAATAGCATAATATAGCTGGCCTGACAGCATGCGATCATTATATATAGTATATTTTTAAAAAGTCTATAATTCATAATTATTATTACCCTAATAATATAAGCTTGAGGATTTTGTAGAGTCAGTTGCATCTTGCTTTTGGGTTGGATATTATTAATAGACAAACACTCGTATGAACACGAGTTCATGGTGAGCTTGGATTCTCAATTATCACTGTCATGTATATTCACTATCACTGTTATGTATATTCACTATCATTGTTATCCATATACACTATCACTGTTAAAAAATCAAATATATTTTTATAATAGTAATAACATATATGAATAACAGTAATACTGATTACGCATGACAGTGATACGAGTTCATATGAACTCGAGTTCACAAGAGACCTACTCTTATTAATAATATTACGTACTCTAGTTTTTTTTTCTTTCTATTTTTAAATTTTAAATTCAAAAATCACATGAGCCTACTTTCAGGACGGTTATTTCTCATCAAATAAAGTCCCAAGAATATTATTTATCAAGAAATTAAATTCAAAAGAAAAATTAAAGTAACAAGCATTAATCATATCAACAGACAAAGTCCCCAACATTATAATTCATCAAACTGTTGCGATCATGTGCAGATAAATTAGTGTAGTTAATTTTGTGATTATAAAATGTTTGATTGAGTAATAAAATCCTTGAAAAAAAAAAAACTGCATAATATGAGTATTATAAATTATAATTTATCAGGCATGCACATTAATTAATTGTTAAAGCTGTTTGAAATTAGGTTTGAGAGAATCCGAGTATGTGAGTAGTTGATATCATTTATGTTTTGCACATGCATAGCATTTCCTGCTATATATTTCCCAATCATACTCTATGAGCAACAAACATCGCATGATAAAATACAACTAAGGTAATCAATGTCATAATCAATATAGTGTGTGTGTGTATATTAATTTATATATTAAAATATACAAATTTCAAAGTGCATGTAACATAATACATTATGAAGACATAATTATTGTTAGAAACAAAACATAGCACAGTGCCCATTATTAATTCATATAGCTATCATTTGTATATGTATAGTACATGCCATAATTAAAGATTTTGTTTAATTACAAATTCTTAATGGGGTAGTGTTTATTTTGTGTTGTACACACAAAAACACACACACACACACACACACATATATATATATATATATATATATATTCTAAACTATGACCCACTTATTCTTTTGAAAATATAAAAAATACAATATAAAATTCGCGCTTGTTCCTGAAAAGAGTGAGATTTTTGAATTCGCATATCGTATTCTTTCTATGGCGAATCAATTTATCACTTGACGAATTCGACTTATGAATTTTCAAATTTGTGGAACGAATCTTATTTGTTAAACATTAATTACATATATTATTTCAATTTAATTTTATTATGTCATTTAATTAAATTTACCATGTAGTACTCGTATTAGATTGAATTACTTATTATAACTTATGTATTAAACAAATGGATCTTATATTGATCTTTTCTTATATAATTATATTAATTCATTAAAGATGCTTAAATTTTGAGTGATAGAAAATATGAATTACATATATTTGATTTACAAAATTATAAAAAGTTTCTATATTTTTTTAGATATTATATATAATAAAATATAAATGAATAAATGTATACTTCACGAATTGTGCAGTAATTTACTTGAAAATTAGTATCTTCATACTTGTATCGTATTGTCGCCACACCCGCACTCGCACAACATATATTCTGAAGAAAAGATATTAACTATCCATACAACCAAATACACACGTGACTTGAGTGTATAAATGTATATATACACACAATTTGTTTATGACATGCATATATGTTTATTCACAATATACTCCGTATATGTTATGACGTAAATTGGGCAGAATAATATTTTACAACATTATGGCGCACTATGATTATATCTTAAAATATTATGGGGTACTGTAAATTTTCAAACGATATTTATTATTTTTATTATATTACATTATATAATTTAATTAATATAGATTAAAATACAAACAAAATTTACTGTTTCATAATAAATCTTAATCATAGTAATAAATACAAAAGTATCTTATATGAATGATGATCAGCATCATATATATTGTGTTTGTTCGCCCGAAGCCAACGAGTGTTGGAATTTACTCACCAAAGCCAACAAGTCAAGTGTTAGAGTTTTCAATACAATGATTTTAATTAAAATACCCAAATTGAAACAAATTAATAGAATTTTGTTTAAATAAAGAGGCATAACTAAAACAGGAAAAAGTAACCCAACCACTTTATAAATAGCAAGTTTGGTTTCACTTAAATTTAGGTTGCTCATTCTTATGATTTTGAAGCATCACACAACTGTCCAATTGAATGCATCGGAACTACCCTTCCTCACTTGCTTTTCCCTCCTCTTTAATGCTAGCTGGTCCATAACTACTACTACATTTTTCTCATCTTTTATATACTCTCCAATACTATCATCTCTACTACCAACTCTCTATCTCCTTTCTACCCTAAACTAGTTGTAGCACATTTCTTTCTTTGCATTAGCTACAACCAACCCATCCCATGGCCACTACCCTTCTCTTGGCCTTGTTTTCGGCTGCATTGCTCGTCTCCACACGCGTCGAGGCTCGAGCATTCTTCGTCTTCGGAGACTCCCTCGTCGACGTTGGCAACAACAACTTCTTGGCCACCACGGCTCGTGCCGATGCCCCGCCCTACGGCATCGACTACCCGAACCGTAGGGCCACCGGCCGCTTCTCCAACGGCTTCAACATTCCCGATCTTATCAGTTGAGTCTCTTTTTTTTTTTTCTTTTTGTACTTGAAATGTTACACCTTTCAACTCAAGTTCATTTTTAAAAAGTTACACAAAATACTATTGAAAAATTACACATGCATGTTATCACTGAAAAGTGTATCTTTTCAGTAATAATTTGTATAACTGTTTAAAAATACACTTGAGTTGCACGATGTAATTGGTGCACAAGAGACTTACTCATTAGAAAAATGTGACATATATGGAAATTATATATGCTTTAATTTTGGCAGGTCAGAACATTGGTCAAAGTGAATCCCCATTGCCATATTTGAGTCCGGCTCTCAATGGGGCAAGATTACTTAATGGAGCCAACTTTGCGTCCGCCGGAGTTGGAGTTCTTAATGATACTGGAGTTCAGTTTGTAAGTACATTAATTAATTTAATTACTTTGACATGCTTTCTCTTAAACTAGCTAATTATTAATTTCAATAGAATCATGTGTGTTGTTAAACATAAACTACCGTACGGAGTATAGAAAAGCATTAATTGTCACTAGCTTAGAGATGTTAAAATAAATACTTTGGTGAGATTTATTTTCTGTCAATTCAAATTAAAGTTCTATTCTTGAAATATTTAACTTTGGAATAAAACATGGTTAGGTTCTGTTGTTTTAAGTATTAAAAAACGCCAGATATATGTGTGCATGAAAAGTAAATTAGTATATGTGGTGAGAATAAGAATAATTTTATATTTTTCATACGAATAAAAGGAGAAAAAAAAATAAAGGACACAAAGTGTGCAAAAATTATAAAAAATGTACACCAAATTCTGAGTGCAAATATTATAAAAATTGCACACTTACCCATCTTTGTAATAAACCTAAAAAACCGTCACTCTTTGCAACTGCCCCTCTAATCTAACAAATTTTTAATACTAAAGTTTAAAAAAATTAAATCTTAGCTCCCTGTGGGTCTGTGAGCCAGATCCAAACTTGATCCAGGTAAAAAAAAAAAACTCACTCCACGTCCATTTTTTTACTTCTCTTTAGAAATTTGACTCTCTAGTCATGTGAAGTTACTACATTAGTGATAAACATATTAAATTACCCTTGGACCTAAAAAGGGACTATCTCCAAACTATTAGATGTTATTGCTGAATTTTTTTATCACCAATAAAACACCAATTTATTAATAAATTTGCAGGTGAATATAATCAGAATAGGGCAACAACTGCAGTATTTCCAGCAGTATCAGCAAAGGGTGAGTGCACTGCTAGGACCAGCCCAGACACAGGCACTGGTCAACCAAGCATTAGTTCTCATCACTTTGGGAGGCAATGATTTTGTCAACAACTATTTTTTGGTTCCATACTCTGCCAGATCTCGCCAGTTTACTCTCCAAAACTACGTCCCCTACGTCATCTCTGAATACCGTAAAGTTTTGTTGGTGCGTCTCTCGTCTCTTTACTCAACTATTCTCGTTACGTACTTAGTGGTTGAAATTGTTATGATAATTATAATCTAGCGTGTATGCTTTTACTACGTTTGCTCTGTTCAGGACACGAGACGTGATACTTTTATATAAATCGAAGTTATTGTACATTTTTTTGAACATGCACATTTATTTAGAGCATAAAGAATTGAAGAGCTGTTTATGAGAAGTAACTATCTGGGCACACAACTGTTGGTTGGTGTCCTTGCAAGCAATGAATATGGAATAAATGTATTTCTACTCACTTCAAAAAACAAGTCATCTCAATAATAATGATCATCAAGTTCTAAATACTCAATTGCCATAACTTACACAACCACCACATTACTTTCAAACACAATAAAATTTACTCAGTAGCCATAACTTTCATAAATAAAAATAATAATATCTGCACTCAAATAAATAAAAAAGAATGTATGACTTACTAATAAGTATAAACATACAGAGACTGTATGAGCTGGGAGCAAGAAGGGTGTTAGTGACGGGAACCGGTCCACTGGGGTGTGTGCCAGCAGAGTTGGCCCAGCGCAGCAGAAACGGTGAATGCGCGCAGGATCTCCAACAAGCTGCTGGCCTTTTCAACCCTCAGCTCAACGACATGCTCATGTCTCTCAATTCTGAAGTCGGAGACAATGTCTTCTTTGCTGTTAATACGCAGCTTTCTCACTACAATTTCATCAGCAATCCTCAAGCATTTGGTATTACTCTCTCCCTCGCTCTCTCACACACATTCTTACTCTCACTCACTCACTATAAGTGCATGGCCTTTGAGTTAATCAGAAGGGTTACCTAACGGAATTCATCCTATTCTCATTAAGTATATACACTCTACTCTATTTAGTAATCAAGAATGTGCCCGGGTTTGGACAGGATTTGTGACCTCAAAGGTAGCATGTTGCGGACAAGGGCCATACAACGGGCTTGGTCTATGTACACCCCTCTCTAACTTATGCCCAAACAGAGATATCTATGCATTTTGGGATCCATTCCACCCTTCGGAAAGAGCCAACAGATATATAGTTCAGCAAATCATGACTGGTTCAAGTGAGTACATGAATCCCATGAACCTCAGCACCATTTTGGCCTTAGATTCTCAGACATAGCATCCACTCTATGCTTCCCCCTTCCCATTATTTTCAAACAAACAAGGACATATGTTAGCTTGTGAGTTCTTTTTTTTTTTTAATATTTATTTGTCCTGATTTATCTTTGAGAGCAATTGTTAAGATTTTGTTTTCCCATTTTATGTTTTTGGTTTTTATGTAATTCGAGAACTTTAATATTGTCATCTTGCATCTTTATCTTTGTATGACTTAATATTTTGGAAACATTATTTTCTTCCATATACCCTGTGTTAGTTTTATAATTGATGACAAAAAATTGTATACACAAGAAGCATTGTGCAATTCAAGTGCACTTGTAAAAGTCATTAGTTGTTTCACTAAAAAGCATATTCCACTGGTATTAGTTGTTTTCACCTAAAAATATTAATTTTTTCACTAACAAGTACTAGCTGGCTAGGGATGCGTACAGTTTGAGGAAATAAAAAATACAGTAGACAACATTTGGAATGGTATAAAGTAAAATACACAAATTATAAAATGTTTCAGCAAACACAATCTGATCAAGTCAATTACGATCATATCCCTATAAACTCTAAAACACATATGGAATCAAAGCCTTTACACTAATGGGAAAATTCTCAAACTTGGAAACATACCAGTTTCTGGTGGCATGGCTCCTTGCAAGCAAGTATAAAGCTACTCCAACAGCGGTCAAGTAGGAAAATATCGTTTGAGAGATGAACGATATACCCATAAAGATAGTGATTTCGAAAAGGTAATGGGGGCATATTACCAAACTGAAGAGACCTCCTTGTGGAATCTTGTACCCCTTATCATTCTTCTCCCTGAGTTTGGAAAGAAGGTAATGATGATAGAAGTTGCCACAGATTCCGATCAGAAACAACACGAGGCCAAGGTACTTGAGGTCGATTGTAGGCTCTGGAATTCCTAGAGTTTGGTGGTGAAGATAAAGCATGCTTGCAGCAGCTGAGAAGTAGGAGGCTGAAATAATAATTGCACTTTCTAGAGCCATGAAGCCACTGAATTTGTGAAGGAACATAACCTGAAAATGAGAGTAGATGAGATAGCTAAATCAATTGGACTGAAAGAGCCACTAAGTTTCGCCTTATTTAATATATATTGGGTACAAGAATCAAGCTCTGTGAAGAAGTTAATCAGATTTAGAATGATCAAAACATGCTACATATCTAGAAATAAATATGATATTTTATCCAAGAACTAGTAATCATGGACAATGACGGATCAAATAATTGAAACAAGTCGAGCAAACGGCTTTGTGATGTATGAATTAAAAGAACTTCAGAGGGATTCATCACTGGTAGCATAGAAAGGGAAAACAGCAAGTAGTTTCTATTTCACGAAAGAAGTGCCAAATCTTTATGAATCTGATTGTATGGACACAATATGATTACGAAAAGGCAAGTATATCTGTGCATAGGAGCGAAAGATATGAGGATAATGCTATCATTTTGCATGATTATGAGCCTTGTCAAGTATCTCGTTTGTAGGCTATCAATTTAAAAACTAAATCATCATTACTTGCCAACTGGAATAGCTATAATTTTACAAGGAAAGAATATGTTGGATTTCACGAGGAAACTATATTGTTGACTAGTCCAGCCCACCGAGTTTATGGACATGAAAATCATCGAATCAGTCACTTCACGTGTGCAATTATACATGGGTGTATGTACACTTTCAAATACAAGCATACTTATGGAAGCATAACTCGTTAGATTCTTTCTAACTTTTTTATGAATAAACAGCGAATAAACTGATGGGGTCAATGTTTCAATCCCTGGCTCAACATTAGCTATGACTATTCTGCCAATACCTCACATTTGCATCTAACAAAAGCACGTTAATACAAGATATGATCAGTAGAACATGAGTGTATGGAAAATCACTTCAGATTCATTGTTACAAATGCAGATTGTTTTAATCACTTTCATCAATCAGTTCCATGTCTATCATCCATTGTTTCTGCAATCATATAACTTGTGATGGCTCGACAGAAAGCTAAACAAAATACACACCACATGATACTACTACCAAAAAAAGGACTTCTCAACACTTTAGCGATGAAAGGCCGATATGCACAATGATCATGTTCAAATCTACGATAATGGGACACGGATAACTATATGCATTCTAACACAGAGGCAGTTTGATGTCTATGATTATCACATTCTTTTTGAGAGCCCACAACACCTTCAAACAAACTTAACAATGAAATTATATATATCATCCATAACAACATGGCGTCTACAACTCTCATTGGCATAAATTTTGAAGCAGTATAAAACACCCTCACCAGAAAAGACAATGATATTTAGTTTTTTAACTGTCAGAAAAATCAACACCATGTCCAACCAAATGTGATCACCATACAAGAAGAAATTACTGATGGAAAATGGAGAGAGAGAGAGAGAGTGCAGTACCTCAAGATCCCTTTTGAGGAAATGAAAGGTGACAGCCGATTTGAGCATAAAAAACCTGATTCCACCATTTGGGAAGAGGGCAAATGAAGAAACGGCGGCAAACAATGCTGGGGTGTATAGAAGAAGCATTCCAATTTTACTCGAAAGCAAAGCTTTTTCAGATTTCTTGGAACCCGAATTCCAGAATTTGGAATACTGGAGATGCTTCCCGATAACTTCAAGGAAGCCCAAACAGAGCAGCGACAAGAAGGCCACTCCATAGAAAGCTTTTCTGTAGATTGACAAGGGTTCTTGATATACACACCCTTCAACAATTTCACTAATCATCTCTCTCTCTCTCTCTCTCTCTCTCTCTCCCTCCCTACCTCTCTCTCTCAATTTCTTTTTTCAATATGAATGATGATTGATGAATCCCTTAAAAAGGCAGACTAAATTGAAATTTGAATGCATTAATGTGAACACGCATAGGCATAGCAGGCGTGGGGGCCGGGAGGAGTCAACGCTACATCCAATCATTTGTGTAGTATTTTATTCCATAACAAAAGCACTTCAATGGGTTCATGCTAAGGCTATATTTGCAATCTCTTAATATGAGATAGAATCACTTTTAAATTTTAAAATTTATGAAAGAGATGCTTTTAAAAAAAGTGATTCTACCACTTTTTTAAAAGTTGCAAACATAGTCTAACAGTGACTGAGTGGCAAAGGCACATTTGTCACTGATGATCACGAAACCGATTTTTTTTTCTTAATCTTCAGCAAGGATGAAAATATCGGTACCCTGAATTTATGGATATATCGGTGGAAATATCGATATCGAATATCAATATCGGTAAAAATTAGAAAATTCACGGAAATTTCATTAAAATAATAGAAATTTAACATGAAATTTTAGACAATATTATTACTAGTCTTAATACATTAATTGAACTTAAAATCTCAATAAAATGAGAATCTTATAACAAACATATCAAGAAAACATACGTAAGAAATATAAAACGATACAACAATTGTTCATAATTATTGAATATTCACAGCTAATACCAAAATGATGTCCTATGAGCCTCAAATGTAAAAGAAAAAAAATCATTTTGGTCTAAGCAATAATGGTACCAAGTCCCGAGGATTGAGAATTGAAAAAAAAAAAATTATTTCCCGAAATTTTGACCGTTAAATTACCGAAATTTCCACGATATTTCTCGATAATCTGCACATTTTGAATTACCATGGACCGATATCGATATAGTAACCGAAATTTCCCGAAATTTCCGATATTTTCCCGAAATTTAACAGAAATTTTGGAAAAATAATCGTTCAAGTGAATTTCCATATCGGTACCCTCAAATTTCCGAAATTTCGGCGAAATTTCAAACCTTGATCTTCAGTGCATTAGTGTGTTATTGTATAATTAAATTTTATTTTTAAAAAATTATTACTCCCTCCGTCTCTGGTCTTTCTTCACAAAGACCAGAGCACACATATTAAAAAAATGTTTGAATATGTGAGTGTGGAGTTAAATAATAAAATATAAAAAATATACTTTATTGACTTTTGTGAGTATAAATTACTCCCTCTGTCCCGCAGGAATTTGCACACTTTCCTTATTTGGACGTCCCACACAAATTTGCACACTACTAAAAAAGGAAACATTGATTTACGTGCACACTCACAAACATTTTCACATATTTACCCATATACCACTACTTTATATATAAAACTATTTTTTCTTAAAAAATGTGTCGTCCCGTAGGGTGCAAATTCCTACGGGACGGAGGGAGTATTTTCTTTTTAAGGTGTGAAAAAAGAATTGGGACGTCCCGAAATAGAAAAACAAGAAAAAAGAGTTGGGACGGAGGGAGTATTAGATATCACTCTTGTCTATATTAAAATAATGGCATATTTATAAGTTTTTGTGAGTGATGAAAGTAAATTATGGAATGTCTTTTGAAATTGAGTTGTTCATTACTTTTAGACATACGGATTAAAGTAAAAGTAAAAAAATATAAATAATACAATGAAAAAAGTAAAAATAATATAAATAATATAATAAAAAAAGTAAAAAAATAATATAAATAATATAAAAAGTAATGTTAAGGATAATAATAAAAACATGAATAGTAATTTTTAAAAATAATAAAAGATAAATAAGAAGCATATAGTGGAACGTAAGAAAATGATAAAATAAGCAATATATAGTGGAACTGGGAGAATATATAAAAGGATCAACATTTTACATTTCAGCTTATAAATTCATGCATATTATAAAATAATTAATTATATTAATAAATTTAAAAAATTTATTTAAAAGGTATCATAGAATAATAATAAAAAAATAAAATTTTAAAATTTAAGATAAATATATATATATATATAAATTTTCATTTGAAACGATTAAATTAGATTTTACAAAAAATTGGGCAAATTCTTCATAATCTTAAAACTTGCAGCCAAACGTTATAAAATTTCTTTCATATGGACCTCGTATCGATTTCGTTATTTAAATTCGCAGACACAAATTTCGTCTTAATCCATGGCTATGTCATCTCCCATCTTTTCTTTCGAAATTTGTACTTCCACCGTTCAACGCCGTCATGTTGTGCGGTCCCCTCGTTCCTTCACACCGAGGGCCACAGCTGTCGATTCGCCTTCATCCTCAGCTGCCAACCGGGGCGGCGCTCCGAAGCTTCTACTTGAAGTCAAAGATCTCTCCGCCGTAATTGCGGAGTCCAAGCAACAAATTCTGACAGGCGTTAACCTCACCGTCCATGAAGGAGAGGTGCTTAATTTCCCAAATCAACTCGGTATTTTTCTTTTATGAGAAGAGTACAGAGTGAAATTCATCAAAAGTACGGAGAGATTGGATAAGTATGTCCGATTATTTCTCTAAATTGGATTTTGTGTTGAAGTTGCATTTGTTTCGATTCGAAGCTTGGAACTGAAAATAAGGACGAGGAAACCGATTACAAAATAAACTTTATCCCATTGGAAATATGGTATAACAAATAAAATTACTTAGCAAGAGGTTCTTTGTTTATTTAATAGACGCTGTACGATTTTTTGTCTTTGGCTTGTGATATCGTGGCTGAATTTGCAAGGTTCATGTGGTGATGGGGAAGAATGGTTCTGGAAAGAGTACATTTGCAAAGGTCAGTGCTGTTTCTTTTCTTTTTTTAAATTTACTGTTTTGTGGGATAGTATAAAGATTCAGCTGACCCAAATCTTGCTGGAATTCTTTCCGTTAAGCTTGACCATCTAGGTTTTTTGTGGTATTGTGTGTATCTTGGTTCCATGAACATGACCCTTTTCCAATTCAAAACAAACTAAGCCAAGAGAAACACTTTAGGCGTGTACGCCACTGTTTCTTTGACTAATGTGAAATAGATACTGTGCTAAATTTATTCAGTGGTGATTTCCTTACATAGGTTTATGGTCCTTGTATCTGAAAATAGTTAATTATTCTCAATAGCTTTTGATTTGGAAGGAGAAAAATGCCGAACTTGTAGCTGTTTCGTCATTTTTTCTGTGTCCATGGTCTTTAGATGCTGCTTTCTTCATCATATTCAGTCATAATCTGTTCTTGTGAGCTACAATTCGTCATTTTATCGTTTGCTTAATTGGGGAATCTATGAACTTATTGATTTCTATTGTCTGAAATTGGAGGTAGCTTTTTGTTTGAACTTGTATGCGGTTTTCTTTTGTCTTAGGTCCTTGTCGGACATCCAGATTATGAAATTACAGGAGGCAGTGTAACATATAAAGGACCAGACTTGAAATGGAACCTGAAGAAAGAGCTGTAGCTGGATTATTTATGAGCTTTCAGTCTCCAGTTGAAATTCCTGGTGTTAGTAATATTGACTTCTTGAATATGGCTTACAACGCTCGACAGAAGAAACTTGGATTACCAGAGCTTGGTCCAATTGAGGTAGTATTACTTTCTTATATTTCCTTTATTATAGGTGTATGTTTCAAACTTTATGAGAATCTTAACTATAGACAAGTTATATGGGAGAAATCAAAATGATGTTGATACTAGATGAACAATTAGGTTTTAAATGTTAGTTTTGGGTTTCAAGTTAATTTTCGTAACTGGTTATTGAAATCTAGAGGATTTTTAAATCCTTATAAACAATAAAATGTGCGGTCGTTTTGAGATTTTGATTGGAGTGGGACATAACTTTATATCAAATCAATGTGTCAGATGAATGATATTATATTGTTGTTGAGAGTGATTGTAATGATTGGATGATGTAGATTATGATTTAAATATGTTGAAGTGTAAGTAAAGAAAAATGATTGTATTGGAAAGTGTTGACAGTTTATGGGGATGGTAGTGGTAGTTTTAGTAAATCCAGATTTCGAAATCCCAAAGTAGAACCAGATTTGGTCAATTGATTTGTAAATCTAAAACATGGTTTTTAAACCCAAAACAAACATCACCTAAGAGTCTTATAACAAAGATACTGCAAGTTAAGCCCCAAACCATTAACAGCCTTATATCTTATAAACAAGATTTGAAAATACGAATGAAGTCAGAAGTTTCCAATGTTGATTAACCTAAAAAGCATGCTAACATGTTATTTATTCTTTGTATGATAATTTTATGTTTGTAAATTGTGTATTTAGGTGCAAGAATGTTGTGCAAAACTTTGGTACATTCTTTGTGCTCCATTTTTTATAGGGGAATATATGCGTCCAGAATTAAAATATATATTGGGATCCTTTTCTAACTCACAATAGAAAACATTTCATTCTTGCAGTTTTACGGCTATGTGGCACCCAAGCTCGAACTAGTGAATATGAAGATAGACTTCTTGAACAGAAATGTGAATGAAGGATTCCGTGGTGGAGAAAAAAAGCGCAACGAAATATTACAACTTGCGGTTTGTGCTAGTGCATATTTTTTCAAATCAAAAGTAGTTTTGCATAATTAACATGGGTTATACTCTTTCTTGAGTTTTTCCAGATAAAGTGTGCACATACAATAACAAGCACTTCAAACAAGTCTCGATCACCCTTTGTCCTAGAAAAGAGAATTTGAAGATAATACATGTCTTGAAGGATAAATAACTATATTGCTGAACGGAAAGTGATAAAGTTCCTGAAAAATCGCTCCTTAAAGATTGCTGTATTTCATATTATTTTTCTTAAAGATTGCAATGTTTCTCTTTATCTCAGGTTCTTGGTGCTGAATTGGCTATATTAGATGAAATTGATTCTGGTTTAGATGTAGATGCTCTTCGTGATGTAGCAAAAGCAGTTAATGAACTCCGGACCCCAAATAACTCAGTTTTGATGATCACCCATTATTTACGTCTTCCTTGAATTCATAAAGCCAACATACATCCATATCATGGTAAGATAGTCATATAATATCAATTGTCTCTTTTTGTCATTCATAAATTAATAGTACTCTTATTTATTTATTTTAATTGCCTGGATAATTGAAAATTAACGCACTATTCCAGAGTTTGTAGTCAAGCTACAAGCTCTTCATGTTTAATACTTGGTATTAATAAAAATTTTGATTGCAGGAGAAGGGAAAAATAGTGAAGACCGGAGATATTTCTATAGCTGAACTATTAGAAAGAGAAGGCTACAAGGCAATTTAGGGCACATCGATGGGTTAAGCGGGCAGTTTTCCCTCTTAGACCCTACACCCAATCACACACATGGAAGATATGCTCTGCCCTCTTAGACCCTACACCCAATCACACACATGGAAGATATGCTCCCAAATTGCTCGTTCGAGATTGAGAATTAGTGATCATGAAGATCCCTAACCAATGGATCGATTGTAGATGAGGAGAGGTATGATTGCAAATTTGCAATTCTTCTTGTGTTTATGGCCTCCCTATTTTTTCAACTTAGTGGTCAACTTTTATCTGTAAAGAAACTCGTGAGAATAATAGCTTCACTATATGGCAGCATAATCTGTATAGCTCTACAGTTCTTCGTCATCGTATTTTTACTCAAATGTGCATGTTACATAGATTTTGGAACTCTTCAGTTAGCTGATTTCAGAATGAGACGTTTTCTGTATAGAATATTATTGTTTTCACTAAAGTTGTGTGTCAATCTTAGAGCTCAGATTAAAGCTACATGCAAATGTGCCATATTTGGGTTGGATCAAACATATATTACCTTCGCTGGTCATTAGTTTGAGTCTCAATGATGGGATAACGCAAGTTTCATAAATGACATGTCCTTGACTTTTAATTTATGATTATTACTACTTTTTCGCCTTCTCAGAGCAGGAAAATCAACCAGTGGAATCTGCTGGTTGCCATGATCTTCCGCTGGGTAACCAATGATGTCTCCAATATGATAAATCCCTGCTTCAACTTTGTATGTTTTGCTACTTTTCTACTTTCCTTTGTATGATGATGGGTAATTTATGCATGTTGTAAATTTATTATAAATATATTTGGATATATTTTTTCAATTATGATGGAATAATATTTTGATTAATTGCAAAACCAATGTGGTATAAAAACAAAGTTCATTCATCGGCCCATCTATATCAGCATAAAAGACCCCTCAGTGTAATTGATAATCTAATCTACATGCATGCATGAATGAATTGAATTCTTTGTCACTGACAATCGTATCATTCACACCAGATCATTCAAAAAACGAAAGGAATCAGAGCCTTGACATCCTTGGGAAAATCTTCAAACTTAGACTCGTACCATTTTCTGGTGGCGTAACTCCTCCCGGTCAGGTAGACCGTCGTCCCCGTGGTAAACAAGAACGCGTAGAGCGTTTGCGAGATGCAAGAAATGCCCCAGAACTCGATGATTTCAAAAAGATAGTGCGGACATATGACCAACGAAAATAGACCGCCCCGCGGGATTTTGTACTGTTTTTCACCTCCATCACTTCTCAATTTGGAGAGAAGATGATGGTGATAGAAATTACCAGCAATTCCCAATAAAAATAATGGGATTCCAATGCAGCTGAGATCAATAGGTGGCTCAGGGAGCTGTTGCACCATTTGTTGATTGTAGATCAATGTTGTTGTGGAGAGGAAGTAACTTATGGAAATTGGGACCATGGCCTCCACATCCATCCACCCACTATATTTGTGAACAAACAAAACCTATATGTACATAGATATTTCCAAAACATAAGTATAAAAACTTGGAAATCCTCATATATATTTAATTATTTCAAGATCACCAATTCATATCACTTTGTGAACTTAATTATAATTACAAGTGTTGAACGTGTGACAAATTATACTAAGCAAAGTAGGATACACTCGTCTTTCTAGTGAAGTATTTAACTTTTATGTTCAATTAAATAATTGTTATTTTTCATTAATTATTTAAAAGAATAAAAAAAATTCTACAAATTTGGGGGGAGTCCCATGATGGTGAATTGAAAATTTAATATGAGTGGAGTTTTTTTTTAGGTATCAAATTCAAGATGTAGTCATGAGCCGAGATCTTTGATATTGGAAAAATAGTTTATTTTATTTAAAAATTTGAACTTGTTGATAGATTTGGAATTATGAGTATTGTTTTTCTAGCTAACAATAATAACAGCATGACTGAGCAATTATACCAACGAATTTTATCCAAACTCAAATCAAACCAACAGCATAAAATTCTCAAATAATATTGAATTCTCAGGGCTTGTTAACAATTTCCGGAATTAATTTTTTGTTAAAGATGTCCCCTCACCATTTTAAAAAAAAAATCTAGAATATAGGATGTGGGATTGAAACACACCCTAGGAGTACTTAATTAATGGTTACATAATATAATTAATTATATCAAATTAATACTCCTTCTATCTCAAAACTACTTTTAATAAAGAAATCTCAACTCTTCTTTCACCCACCTAAAAAGAAACATTTTATACTCATAAAAATCAATAAAGTATATTTTTTCTTAATTTATTATTTAACTTTACACTCACATACTCATTTTTTCTTAATTCACGTGCCCGGAACTACTATAAAAGTAGTTTTGGGACGGAGGGAGTATAATTAATGTAGATAGGAAGCATTTTATATCAAGGTTGTAAAAGTCGGAAATCGATAATCGGATGTTTTTTGGCTGCTTAGCGTTTAGGGCCGCCTTGGCGGGTGCCCAGTCGACGCATAGCCGGCCGCTTTTTTTTTTTTTTTTAATACAAAAATATAAAATTTGGGCTCATATAAGTTGATATATACCTCAAAAAGCCTCTTGAAGAAATGCAGGGTAATGGCAGAGCGAAGCAGAGAGAATCTGAAATTTGCAAATGGGAAAATGAAGAGAGAGAAAAGGGCTGCAACAAAAGCAGGGCTGTAAGCTACAATCATCCCTATTTTGCTCCTCACTTCAGCTCTCTCTTTCTCAATCTTCAATAGCTTAGAGTACTGCATGTTTTTTCCCTTTAGTTCGTTAAGCCCCCCATTGCTCAGTGATAAAAAGCTGATCGCCGTCATCGCTGTTACCGCCACGCTCGCCGGTGGCGGGTATATCAAATTCAGCACCACCGATAGAGCCATCACGGCGGCGGCGGCGGTGTAAAGAATGCATGAAGTAAGTAAGGGCCTTTTGTTTTGTGTGGACGCAAAAAGGATGTATGATGAGAAGAGAGGGGAGGTGGCTGCGGTTGCGCCACTAGAATAGCACCTGCCTTATTACTTGATTGCTCTCTCTAATAAAATCATGATTTTGTGGCCATCTTGTGTGTAAACAATAACAAATCAAAATTGATATTGGCATTTACTCAATTATTATTTTTTAAATTGAGAAGATTAAAAAATGGTTCACAAAATTATCACTAATTACAAATTAATTATGTGCCAAAAAAAATTATATTTTTATGCAAATATTGTGAACCAATTTATAAATATAGTTATTTTTTTAATGCAAATGGCACAAAAAATTTATTTCTTTTCAATGACACTCAAAGATTTGCATATATTTCTTATAACTATATTTACAAGCAAAATTTTCCATTACTTTAATTATGTTACTTCCATAAATTGCACTGAGTTCTCGTGAGCCAAATATTTAACATCGCTAAAGCCAAATATGTTAATTCTTTGTTTTTTTTTTTTTTTGTTGGGGGGGTCACGTTTATCTAACATCGCTAAAGCCTAAGGGGTATGTTTGTTTTGGGACTACCACGGATAGACGTAGGACTTTGCGATCACGTCTCTACACGAGTTTGGGATGTAACATCCGGATTTCACATCTCAAACTCAATCCACACCTAAAAATAACTATTAAACCTATTATTACACTTTTCAACACTACACTCATAAAATACCTATTATACCTATTATTATACCTATAAAATCAATCATTATTACACTTTGATTTGACATAAAGTAACATCCTACCCTACTAAAATCCCAAAACAAACACACACTTTTACTATTCATCAAGGTTTTCACATCTCAGGATTTCAAAGTCATGACTTCCCACGACCCCTTTAATCCTAAAACAAACGTACCCTAAAAGATTTAACTCCATATCAAAACCTCATGAGGCCCAAGTGCATTGTATGTAAATTAGGCCCAAATTGATAGTTTTTTAATGGCCCAACTATATACCCCTCCAACATTATTAGATACCCCCACCCAAAATATATTTATTCTATTTTTGATATATTTTTATTGAAATTTATTCCATATTCTAACAAAAATGTGTGAAATATATGTTTGAAAAAATCACAAAAATATTAATTCAGTAAATATCTATCGAAATTTAGTTAATTTTTGAATAAAAATATAGTGAAAGTATAATGTGTACATTAAAAGAGTGTGTATCTAATAAGGACGGAGGGGTATATAGTGTGGGCCGTTGGTGAATAAGGACCAGACCCATAGTCTGCAGAAGGCCCAAGTTCATATTTTGTAAAGGCCCAGTTTATTCGTACTATCCTTTTTTATAAATACACTAGTCAGATAAATACACTATCTTTTTAGGAAATACACTACTCTTTATTCGGTAATTTTTTTTTCGATTTTTTATATATTTTTTCGAACGTAGTGTAAAAATTAAAATTTGTTCAAAAATTTTTGCCAAAAATTTCGAAAAAAAATATTAAACATATTAAAAATAGTGTATTTTCCAAAATGGCTAGTATAAATAACATGGCCATTTCATAAATCAGACACAATGCATCAGGTATAAGCATGACCTTTTCGCCCCAATGGAGCTCAAATTCAAAATAAGTATACTTAAGTAAGAAACACGCACACACACACACACAAATAAACTTAATAAAAATAAAAAATACAAAAACAGAAACTACTAAAACCAAATTATCTTTCACATAACAAATAAGAAAGCAATTTAGACGTTTCAGGGCTGCTTCTATTTCTTAAATACAATATTGTATTTTTATTATCAGAAAATACTATTTAAGATGGCAAAGTCTATTATATTAATATTCTCTTCTTATTAAAAAGAAAAAAGAAAATTAGGATTAATGAACAAGTGAAGATGGAGTCGTCTGTAATATATTATCGTGGTCTTATTTAGAATTTAGATGCATCTAAGAATGTGGGACTTTTCAAAATTGGCTTTGGCATGGCCTAAATTTTTAACACTCTAAAATTTTAGTCACAAATTTCCATGGAAAAATGTAACATTAACTCATTATTAAAGTTAAGAGTTGGATATGCCACTAATTCAGCCATCCTTCACGTGACCACTCTGATCTTAGTTATATTATTATATCATTTAAATCTTTTTTTTATGGAAAAAAGATACTTAGTATTATAATAATACTCTATATTTATATATATTCTTTGAAATTCGTACATATAATTAATCATAAAATTAGTGAGAAGTATATCAATTGAACGTAGTCGAAATAACTATATATCATATTGTCATTTTTTACCTTCTTTTTCTTTTATAATTTTTTTTGCCATTCTTAAAATATTTTTAGTTTCATCATATGAGATCATAATGTAAAAATATTCGTTGTAACGAATCGAATCGATTTCATGCATAACTGAAATCATAAATCATAATATTCATGATTCATGACTACATGGGGTATATATATTCTCTATGCACTTCATTTGGAAATAATATATTACCCTTTTCAAAAATAATAATAAATAAATAGACTTGAACAAAATGAAAGTACTCATTCTATTTCAATATTATTATTTTTTTATAATTTGATGAATCTCGCTATAAAAATTTTTTTGCTGTTATTTTATTAGTGACACAAAATTCAATAAAAATTAATATTATGTTAAAAATATAATAAAATAAAAAATTGTGGAGCTTAAATTTTTATTTGTGGGGTAGTTTGTCTCCAAGTATGAAAGGAGAATAGTTTTTATGGACAAATAAAAAAGAAAAAAGAAAATAAATTTCTAATTTTTTTAAATTCTAATTCTATTTTCATTCAATTATATTATAATTATTACTTTAATATTTATTTTAATTCATATATCCAAAAAATATTGAAATTTAAACGAATTAAAGTTTTTTGAATTAATAGGTATTGTGTGAAAATAGTTAATGATAAACTTATTATGAAATTGTCTTGGGTGTGTTTTGTTTCATGGATAAACTAATTTATCCCGTCGAAACATGTATGTTTTTGACGGAATAGATTAGTTTATCCATTAAACAAAATACCCCTTAATGTATCAAATATCTGGTCAAGTGTATCAAAATATTCATCAGGTGTATCAAAAGTTGAACTCAATATATAGATTTTATTGACCTCAACTTTTGTTATACATGATTAAATTTTTTGATACACCTGATTAAATGTTTAATACTTTAAAATTTATTCATTATAAGTTTATCATGAATCATTTTTATACAATATTTTTTTGGTTTTTTTTCTATTTTAGTTTAGGACTTGGATCCCATGATACACGGTGCTGGAGTTGCGTGGATCACGGAGGTTTAGACAGGGTATAGCTTATATGGGTCCTGCTCGCATCCGTTGAAATGATATGTAATGCTACTGATCATTTTCAAACACATACCTTTCCAAATTCCAAATACGTCACTTCACTTCTCACCAGCACATGGGCTGTGTAATGACTTCTGCCTATCCAATTTTAAATAATTAATAAATTTTATAATATCTAATCTCCTTATCCATGCCATGTGAACCAGAAATTAAATAAGGATTATCCACGAAAATTAGTTGAATATAAATAAGTATCTGGCAGTTGTATATATATTTGGGCCCATGTTGCATGATAAGGAGCGGATTTAATTTGAGTTCGATTTTTTTTTTTTAGTGAGTAAAATATTTTAAGTTCAGTATGGTGTATCATGAATTTTTTATATTAAATGATAATGAGGAGAAGAATGAGTCGGATTCCCCCATTTTTTCCGTTCAGTATAAATATTATCATTATTATGGGTATATATATATAATTAAAATAATTAATAAATATATACATATATAGAACTTATAATAATAGGTGATATTTACACCGATGAAAAAAATGAAAAAAATATTAAATTGAGAGAATTCAAATCAGGGGAAGAACAGTGGAGCATGCCTAAAATTTGGCACTCAGTTTAATTGTGTCTGACACGATTAAGCATTGTCCTAATAAGGTGGTCTCATCACTCTTTTGAACACATGATCGTTATTTATAAAATTCTTAATATTTGTACAAGTATCTTATACACGTACAATTCAAACATATATATATTTAAAGAAGTTATTTATATTATTACTGAAGAATATTTATATGGATAATAAAATGTAAAATTCACATTGACTTTTAAATATGAATAAAAATAACTTTAAGATAATATAAAATTAACTTTTTTTAAATACTTTTAAATGACATATAACACTCGATACACAATAAATTTACTTATTTTTATTTTAATGATTATCTTATTGGTATCAAAAGTTATATGTCAACTTACAATTAATTTACTTACTTTCTCAACTAATAAATTTGCTTTGTTCATCCATCTCACTTTATTTTATTTTTGACATAAAATCATTATAATATTATATCTATACATTCTATTTGTCTGTACATTTATTTAAAACACGTTACACTTAATGCACGCATATATTCTTTTTTATTTTTTATCACATCATATGTAATTTTTATACGTTTTTTTAACAGTTATGCCCAAAAAAAACGAAAATTTTATAAATAAACAGAGAGAATAGAAGTTTTAAAAAATATAATAATTAATAAACGTGTATTATATAATTATATTAATGGAGAAATACAAAGAAGTGTGAGAACTACTCTTTTCTAAAATAATATTTAATTTTGAAATAAGATAAAATATCCTATCATTTTTTTAAATAAAATTTAAATAATTAAGAATTTTCTGAAATGAACTTAACCGAATACCACTTACTAAAACCTGCAGTATGAATTCTCAATCCAATTTTACAAGGCGAGGCATCCTATAATATATATAAATTATGAGTAAGTCTCTTGTGCACCAATTACACCGTACAACTCAAATTCATTTTAAAAAGTTAAACAAATACAACTGAAAAGTTAAACAACTAAAGATACACATTTCATAATAACTTGTGTAACTTTTCAGTAGTATTTTGTTTAACTTTTCAAAAATACACTTGAGTTGAACGGGTGTAATTGGTGCATACAAGACTAAGCCATAAATTATATATGGCTACGTCTACATAGATGAATTTGAAATCCATAGATTTCACACATAAATAATCACACTCTCCTAGTAAGTTAGATAAATTTATAAATATATAGATATGAGTTATATTTAAAATGAGCAAGTCTCCTGTGCACCAGTTATATGGTGCAACTCAAGTTCATTTTTAAAAATTTACACAATTTATTACTGAAAAGTTGCACAAATTATTATTGAAAAATTACACTATAAAAGATACACTTTTCAGTAATAACATGTGTAACTTATCAATAATATTTTGTTTAATTTTTAAAAAATGAACTTGAGTTGCACCGTGTAACTGGTGCATACAAGACTAATCCATTTAAAAAAAAGAAATTTTAAATTCTCGTAAAAAATATATCATTTAAAATTTCTCCTCTCTATATCTTTCCATCCCCATTTCTCATTTTTTTTTTTTTTTTTCATCTCTTTACATTTCGTGATTTGAAATACATACCTAATTTTTACATGTAATTTTTTAAATCCATTCATTTTTAGATCCATCTCACAAATTTATATGTCAAACATATAATATTACACGAAAGCAAAACATGGGAAAATGGAAATAAAGCGAAAGTAAAAGATATTGTACGGTGTGGGTACACCTTTTTCCAAGAGATGAAAAAGTGAACACGTAGCAACAATGATACGTTGATATGTAATGTGAAAGCACCTAATTCATTTCATATGACTGAGACAACATTTTGAAACAAAGCAAAGCAAAGCATATTCCCAGCACAATTCCCTTACCAAACCACATGGCTCTCCGTGGTCCCAAATAACTAATTGTCGGTTTAATTTCTTATTTGTTTCTCCATCTCATCTCAACTAATGTATTGTGCCCATAACAATTCAATATTTATTAGGATTAATTATATTTATATGTCAATTTCTATTTTTAACATTTTATTTTATTGAATCAAGAACAACAAGTGAACACCCCTAATGTAAAAACCTGGAGGAGAGGAAAGGTTTCAACTGCCCCAATTTGTTATGGAATTAAATAACATTTTCAATACAATACATGTTTTAAATTTAATTTTTGACCTAGATTTTAGGGTAGAATTGGTCATATTGCAAAATTAGGTTGTGAATATTCTTACATGCATCACGAGCAATGACTCGAAAGATTCTTTATAAAAATATAGTATTTAGAGTCGTACAAAGAATTAGAATAATTAAGTCGCCTTCTAGAATAAACATGTTACTCCATCTTCTTGTCTATGACATTAGGGGAGTATTAAAGTCTACTTATCAATTTATACAGGTGCTCGGTTGCACCTACAATTTGTATAGGAGCAAATTTGAATTTCTTTTTTTCTAATTTTGAAAATTCAGATCTTAATTTGCACGTTAAGTATCAGTATTCTAGAAGGTGAGAAAAAGCAGTTTTCTTCTCTGAAAGCAGATATGAAATGAACCAAAGATGAAAGGAAGTAAACAAACTAGGATTCAATACTCATACATCAAATATTATTTCCAAGATCTACACTCACTTTCCCAACCTCAAAGGACACAAAAAATCATGACCAAGGCATGGAAAGAGAGATTGATACATAGATAGATACACTCTTTATTTATAATATCGCATATTTAATTAAGAGAATTAAATCCCCCATTAGAGGGGAAAATGAGCTACTGATCCAAACAACAGCTCTGCATCTCTAATTTGGGGGAAGGATTTTAGAAGCTTAACGAAACGACGTAGTTTCATCGCTCCTCTGTTTCTCTCTGCTATTTTTATAGCTGTCTTCCTGGCAGGCCTGCCACGGCCGTGCTCTCTAAACAGCGCCGGACTATGATTATATATAGCACCAATAGCAATTCAGGTTGGATCCGCCGACGATGACGTCATTCCTCCATTGAGGATCCATGGATGTCCTGCAATTAGCATTCAAAATCGACATCAGAATTTGTTATAATTATATGCAGATCTGATAATACTGTAGAGAGAAAAGGGATCCTTACTCAGGACTTGCTCGGCAGATAGCCTTCTAGAAGCATCCCTACAAATCATCTTCCTCAATAGATCCTTCGCCTCGGGGGAGACAGATCGGAAAATCTTCGTCGGAAACCTCAAATTAGCGCGCAGCACCGCCTCAAATGTCTCAGCGGGCCCTTCTCCGAAGAAGGGAGGTACTCCGGCTAGCATAATGTACAAAATCACACCGGCGCTCCATACATCCACCTTTTCATTATAATTTCTCCCCATCAATACCTCCGGCGCCACATAATACGGCGTTCCTACCACTTCATTCATCTCAGAAATTTCAAACATCTCAGCCGATCCGAAATCGGCGAGTTTCAATTTCCCTCTAGAATCGAACAAAATATTATCAGGTTTCAGATCCCTGTGAGCGACGCCCAAACGATGGCAACACGCAACCGCGATCATCAATTGTTTGAGAATAGCCGCCGCGTCCGGCTCGGATAAACGGGTGCCGGCGGAGATGCGGTCGAACAAATCGCCGCCGTCGCAGAGATCGGTGATTAGGTGTATATAGTCATCGTCTTCGTAGACGTTGTGCAGGCGGAGGATGTTAGGGCAGCCGGAAAGGAGATGGAGAATTTTGGGTTCGGTTTCGATGCAGCGGCGATCGGTGGAGTCGGAAAGGGAGTTTTTGTATATGGATTTACAGGCAAAGGAATCGGCGGCGGCGTCGGAGTAGCAGCGGAAGACGACGCCGAAACGGCCGCGGCCGAGCTCTTCGCACAATTGATAGTCTCCCTTTAGGCTCTCGCACATGATACTCTGGAGTTTGTTGTTGGGTAGCAAGTGATTTTAGAGGGTGTGGGGTTTATTTATAGTCCTAAGGAGCAAACAGAGTTTTGGTTTCCGAAAGGAATATCCAACCGTTCATCTCATTAAACCGTGGAGTAATTTTTCTGCGCTTTGTCATTAAATTAGTAATACACCCACAAAAATATTATTTGACGAAATTTAAATTATCAATAAATAGATAATTTAATTTAAATTATAATTCAAATTAAATTAAAATTAATATACACGAATTTTATTTTTCGTATATATTACACACGTAATATTTTATTATACATTAAATACAGCAATCATTAATCAGCAATATTTCAACACAGAAATTAAAAATATTTTTATTTTTATGTAATAATTAATAATATTCTAATTTTTAATATATTTATTTAAAAATTCAAAATTTTAAGTATATTTGATGCATTTGAATGTAGGGATGGCAAAACGACCCGCCCCGCAGTTGATCCAATCTGCCCCGCTCTGTTTGGATCGGCCCCGATCTGCCCCGTTTTGAGAATGGAGCAGATCCGCCCCGCCCCGCTTGCGCAGCAGATCAGGCATGGATCAACATATTTTTTGCCCTGATCCGCCCCGCTCCATATAATATTAATTATATATAATATTAAATATATATATATAATATATAGAATTATATATATATTTTTTTAAATAATCAAATCTTGGATATGATTTGGTGATTTGGATGAATTATTGTTGATTAAATTGTGAATTTTTAATATTTTGCATTTAGTTATTTAATATATTTATTTTGTAAAATTATGAGAATTTAATAGATGGAGCGGGGCAGATCAGATCCGCCCCGCGCGGGGCAGGCATGGATCTCAAAATGCTGCCCCGCAGTGGAGCATGGAGCAGGGCGGATCAGCGGGGCAGAGCGCGGAGCAGGCATGGATATTGAGGTATCCGCCCCGATCCGCTCCATTTGCCATCCCTATTTGAATGTACATGAGAATTTTGTATAAATTGTGAAGATTTTTATTTATTTCTTCATTTGGAAGGTGTGAAGCATGCTTTTTATTTGTTTCTTTTTTTTAAAAATTTACACAAATAATATGAAAATAATTGTTGATAGAATTTACTGATTGTGCTTGTTTATGTGGCTTTACAACGGATCAATTCTACCAAACAATAATCTTATGATTTTATGTTCTTGAGGAGGGAAAGTGTTTAGAGAGAGAAATATTGCAGTAGTGATTGTATTAATTGTGTGAGAATAATATGAGGATCCCCCGAATAGTACAAGAGAGGTCTTATTTATAGGTGTGCGAATGTGAGACGGCACCTTACGAGCCTATGTGGCTTCCGGTGTTGACGAGGGTTCCTCACCCTCGTCTTGATCTCCCACACTGTTTCCTTCATCATGCCCCATCCTACTACTATGCCTTAGACTAGATGGGCCTCATTAAAAACCTCGCCGTAAACCACCCTTGTGGATAAACCGGACGGAGGGAAAAAGAGTGCGCCATCGGGGTTCTGCTGACAAAGGGCGAGCTCCCAAGCCTTGACCAGATTCCAGAGTATCGCACAGTGATGGACCACAGTCGGGCGAGCTCTGGACCTTCCACAGGCGGGCGAGCTCTGGACCTTCCACAGCTCGGATGGGCTTTGGAGACCTGGCAAGTCTTGGGGATTATTTCTGAAACCGACGTATTAGTTCGCCATGTCAACATTTGCCCCCCAGCTCGTGCGCATCATGACTTTGTCCAATGTGTGGGCGAGCTGGAGAACTTGAAGTCTGGCGAACTATATCCGGGGATGCCGAGCTAGTAGGCGAGCTGCGCCTCGGAGGTCGCCTCGGCCGGCACAATGCGGGATCCCAAGCGTCACGCAAGTCTCTTGGTGTCTCGATTCCCGCCCACAATAATGATAACTTTTCAAATTCTTTGCAAAAATGTCCCTGATCTTTCGGGAATTCCGAGCTCGCGCCCAGCGTCTATAAATAGGCGGAAATGAGGAATTTCCTCACTTTTGCTTCCTCACTTCTCAGAGCACATTTCTGGCGATCATCCCTCTGCTTCAGACGCGTCTCCGAACGTCTCCCAAGGTAGAAATCCAGATTTCTCCTTTCTCTCCTTCCTTGTTCCTTGTTTTCGGACGCCTACATTATGTCTGAGAACTCTTCAAGCCGTACCCCCCCGCATCGTGATCTGGGCAAAGGACAAATGACCGATGACCTTCTAAACCCCCGAGCAGCACATGTGGTCCTCTCTTCGAGCTCTGGGGCGAGCTCTGAAACCTTCCCGGACAGTAGCGAGCTCTTGGGGTCAGTTCGCTCTGACTCCAGCGAGCAAGCTACTAGCTCCGGTGAGGAATCGCCCCTCCGCGAACTCTGGGATTACTCAGAGCGAGCTCACGAAGGAGCTGCGACCCCCGTTGAAGAGGGGGCTGCCGAGATTGGGGCCCGGGAGGAGGTCGCTGAGGTTGGGCCTGGCGACCTTGCTGGCGAGTTGGCCCACGAGGTCGACGAAGAGGTCGGCGAGGATATGGGGACGGAGGTCACTTATGAATACCTCCGTTTCATCGACTTTCCCTTTCCCAAGCTCCCTGAACATCAAGTCTCTGCCGAGGTCGTGAACGAGTTCGACTGGGGTGAATATGTGAGAACCCACGGGGCGAGCTTTCCCCTACCCCTGCGAGCTCCGATTCGAAAAGCCGCTGGCAAGTCTGACCTTAAGGCCAACGGGGTGGATAATATCATGAGCGAGTTCGCCCTTCCGGATATTCGGAGGCGATTCCGCATCCCGCTGGACATTTTTATGTATCCCGCTGAGGAGAAAAAACGAGCCGACCTCCCCCCTGCCGGGCTCACAGCCATGAATTATCACACTTTGAAGGCGGGGCTCACCCTTCCCCTCCACCCCATCATTGGGCAGTTTTTGGCGGACACGGGCCTCGCCATTACCCAACTCACTCCGAACGCATGGAGCAATCTGTTGGCAGCCCTGACCGTCTTCGGCCTCGAGGGCTATGAAAATCGGCTGACTACGGCGGAGATCAACGAGCTCTTCATCGTGATCAGACAAGTGAGGGAGGGGAAGGGATATTATTCTTTCCAAGCTCGCCTGGGGGGAAAATTTTTAGGCGACCTCCCCAACAAAATCCGGGATTGGAAGGAGCAGTTCTTCTTTATCGGGGGGGATTGGCGAGCTTCTGATGGTCGTGGAGGGCGTATCCCTACCCCCGAGACATATGGGGAGGCGAGCTGTAGGTGGCATACCTTAGTGTGTGTGCGTCGGATTAGATTACTGATCTAATCTATCTTTTTGCAGGTTTGAAGCGCCACAAGTCGAGCCGTGGGAAACCGGAGGTTTCGATTGGCTTCGAGTTTGTGCGGACGGTGTGTTGCTTGAGGGAGAAGAAGGATCCCGAGATCGAACACTTGTGCCAACACCACTGCCGCAGGCTCGCCGGCCTCATCACTTCACCACACCACCTCGCTGCTCAAGGTTTTGCACTCCGTATATTGAGGTCGCCTGACCTACTTGATCATCTTGTGCAGGTGTAGGTCCTACTACCGAGCTCCCACCTGTTAAAGTTCCTGAAGCATACTATTTCTTAGCTCGGCAGCTCAGGATGGGCAAGCCTCGCCCAGGGAGGGAAGGTATCCCCTCGGGGGCGGTCCTGGATGCTACTAAGAAGCTCGAGCTCGCCAAAGCCGCTGATAAGGCTGGGGTCTCGGGCTCTCAGAGGACCTCGGCGCCTCCCCCAATGAAGGAGAAGGTCGCCGCTGCTAAAAAGGGGACCGGCCGAGGTTCGGACCTCGAGCGGGGCGCTCAACCCCCTCCACCTCCCCAGACGAGGCGAGCTCTCCACCGTGGGGATGGCTTGCGAGTAAGTGAGGAAGAGACTCGCCCCGCCAAGCGAGTCAGGGCTGAGGGTGGCTCCGGATCAAGCCAAGAGGGGTCAGGACGAGCACTTGCTGTTCAACCTTCTCAAGCACCTCCAACTCCTCAGAGTGCGCCCTCGCCGCCTCCCTACGGGGTCCCTATTCGGGATGATGCCCTGCTCGGGCTTAATCCCGATAGGTTTGGGTAAGTGGGCGACCTCTTTTGAAGCTGGAAGCCTTTGCAATTTCTATAATTTTTGTTGACTGATTTGAGTATTGTGTAGGTATACTCCCGCCGAGTTCCCGCAGCGACCTGAATCTCTCCATATCGCCGAGCGGTGTAAGGCCCTGAGCTCATCGAGGGACCTTCCTGATGGGGCGGCTCACCGGGTTTTTACTGAGGCCCCCAAGTACCTCTCCGCCTCAGAGCTCAGCATGATCGAGAGGCAAAAGCCTGCCGACATGGCGAGGCTGGCGATGCACTACGCCTGTGCGGCAATGGCGGCGGCCCAGCTCGTCAGCGATGATATCGCCGCCTCTGATAGAGCTCGCCATGATACAGGGAAGGCGCTCACTAAGGTGGGCGACGAGCGGAAGAAGGCCCTCGAGGAGCTCGCCAGGGCGGAGACCAAAGCGAAGGCCTCACTGGAGGCGGAGCGGCTTGCTATCAAAAAAGCAGAAAAACTACAAGCCGACCTCCGCCAACAACAGGCCGAGCTGGAGGAAACCCGCCGGACACTCGCCGCTCGGGAAGAGGAGCTCGTCCTGACTCGGGTTGAGGTAGGGCTCCTTCGCGATCAAAGTCGAGGGAACTCAGAGGAGTGCCGGAAGTTGCAGGAGGAGGTTGCTGCTAAGGCTCTGGAGATCGCCGAGCTCAAGAGCAGTTCTGACACCGCCATCACTCCTGAGGCACTTGAGCTCGCCGAGGTGGTCGCCACCGACAAGGGCTTCGTGCTCTGCTTTGCTGAGGTAATCCGCTCCTTCCAATGGGCGCGGATTAATAATGACAGTGAGTGGGAAGCCCTCGTCAGTTAGTTTGAGGATTGCTTGGAGAAGTCCTCGATCCCCCCCGGCACAGAGCTGAACATTGGAGATCTCGCGGGCTACGGGATCAATCTTGACGCTGCTCGTCAAAAGTTCAACATTATCCAGACGAAGCAGGTCTTGACTGCCGACCTCGCCCAAGAAACTGAAGGTGCCGAGGGGGATGTTGGAGGCGAGGCCCCGCCGACAATGGAGTAGATGCAGGAGGTCTGCGGGGATGCGATGATAAACATCAGCGAGCTCGGCACTAGCGGGCTCTCTGGGGAATATCACTTCTGATGTCGAGCTTGCCATGCCCATCCGCCAGGTCGCCCCTACTCCAGAGGTCGCCGACCCCGAGCCCTAGGCCTTCTTTATTATTGCTTTCTTAGTTTAGTTTTTACTTTCCAAGTCACGATAGGTCGCCGGGTTGCGGAGCTCGCCCAGAAGGAGCTCCATTTTTGTAGCCTTTGTTTTTTGTTCATGTAGACTTAGCTCGCCGGGCACGTGCAGCTCGCCCAGAAGGAGCTTTTGTAGTTCAAAGATGGCCAGCTGGTCTGCCTTTGTGGACAGCACAACTACTTATACTTATGATTTTTTCAAGCATATTTTTGGCTTGAAAATCTCTTAAGTATCTTTTTGAATATAAGCCGAGCATTTTTTGTCTAACTCTTTTCCTTTATGTATTTGCGCCTTTACGTTATAATTTTCTAAATAACTCGTTTTTGTTTATTTTTCTGGTACATAATTGTTCGTCTTATTCTACTTTGAGAAGCGAATCGTTCGTTTTACGTCGCTTACGACTACGAATTGTACCTCTGTTTTGAGAGTGCGTATTCTTCGTCTTACGCCACTTAGGGCCGCGAACTGCACTTCGATTGATTCACGTTGGGCCATTGAGTTTTATGAACCTTGCCTTAGACGTTTTTTCGTCTTTTTTGCGAATTTTTCTAACTTATGGCAGTAGGTGCTTAGCAACCCTTTAAGGAGGGTACCTTCGCGACCTCGGGCACTTTGGCCATTGCCTTCGAGCTATTTAATTACAACGTTTGGGACCTTGGCCCTTGCACATTAAGGATTTTTGAGCATGTGGGCGAGCTGGGCTCGGCGAGCTATCTGGAGCAGTGGGTGACCTGGTGAAGCTCGTCTGGTTGGAGAGCTGCACAGGTCCAAACACTTGGGGAATTTTTCTGAATTTTTTCTGACTTTTCATAGCGGTGTAATTTACATCGGTTGCCATCGACATTTCTGATGCAAACCTTCGACTAGTCTATTACAGGATTCTAGTCTATTGGTAGAACTTTTTTAGATGTGTCGAGCTCCAGGTGTATGACGAAGCCTTGCCTTCTGCGTCTTCTAGATCATAGGTACCGTTCGGCCAGGCTGCGGTGACCCGGAATGGTCCTTCCCAGTTTGAACCGAATACACCTGGTGGGGCCATCAATTTCTTTTTTAACACCAGGTCTCCGACCTTGAACTTTTGGTCTCGGACCTGAGAGTTGTAATATTTTTCCGCTCTGCGCTTGTAGGTGGCATTTTTCATTTCTGACGAAGCTCTGGTCTCTTCGATCAGATCTTTTTCTACTGCCAAGGCTTCATCATTCTTTTTTTCATCATACCCCACCACCTTCCAAGTCTTGTTCTGGACTTCAACCGGGACTACGGCTTCAGTCCCGAAGGCTAGGGCAAACGGGGTCTCCCTGGTGCTGGCCCTATAAGAAGTTCTATAAGACCATAGGACCTCCGGGAGTTCGTCTGTCCAGCTCCCTTTCTTTTCCTCGAGGCGGAGCTTCAATATGTGTTTCAAGATTTTGTTCACCGCCTCGACCTGGCCGTTCGACTGGGGATGATATGGAGTTGAGTAGTGCTTCTTGATGTTCCATGAACTGCAGAAGTCCCTCAACTTCTGTCCGTCGAACTGCCTTCCATTATCAGTGATGACCGACTGCGGGAGTCCAAATCTGCAGATTAGGTTTTTCCAAATGAAGCCGATCATCCTTTCTTGGGTTATGGTTGTGAGAGCTTCGGCCTCAGCCCACTTAGTATAGTAGTCTACTGCCACGACAACAAACTTTACACCGCCTCTACCAGGTGGAAATGGGCCGATCAAGTCGATACCCCATTTCGCGAAAGGTCATGGGCTGAAAACCGACTTAAGCTGGTTGACTGGGGAGTGGATGTTAGGTGCGAAAAGTTGGCACTTTCGGCACCTTCGAGCGAAGCTGATGGCATCTTTGCGAAGAGTGGGCCAGTAATAGCCCTGCCTGATCGTCTTGTATGCCAATGCTTGCCCCCCAACGTGACTCCCACAAATTCCTTCGTGAATTTCTTCTAACACTTCGGACCCCTGCTTCCTAGTTAGGCATTTGAGTAGGGGTAGAGAGAATCCATGTTTGTAGAGTTGGCCGTCCAGCAGTGTATATCTGGCAGCTTGCTTTACTAACCAGCTAGCTTCCCAAGTGTCCACGGAGGTTGTTCCATCTGTTAAATATTTTTGGATTGGAGTGCACCAATCTTCACCACCTTCACTGTCCTCTTGCCCCCCGCTCGAGGTTTGATTTATTTTGTAATCGGACGTCGAGGGGTTTTTCAGTGTGGAGATCACAACCTCCGTGAATTCGGCTTCGCCGTTGCTAGTAGCTAGCCGGGCTAGAGCATCTGCTTGTGTGTTTTCTAGCCACGGTATCTGATTGATGTAAACCTGCATAAACATCGAGATCAGATGCGCGGCTATCTTCTGGTAAGTCATCATCTGCTGGTCTTTTGCCTCATATTCCCCCCGGACTTGGGATATTATTAGCTGGGAATCTCCGAAAACTTGAAGATTGGTTGCCCCCACAGCTAATGATAACCTAAGTCCCGCTATTAGTGCTTTATATTCCACCTCGTTGTTGGTTGCTCGAAAGTCGAACTGGATTGCGCAGGTGAAGACTTGTTTGTCCGGGCTGATCAGGACCACGCCGGCACCTGCTGCTACGCTGGTTGATGATCCGTCTACGTAGAGATGCCACGG
>JAPKLY010000009.1:82725-185209 GCA_026898435.1 Prunella vulgaris | reverse complement strand
GGATCCTGGTGGGTTCTGGCGACCTGTTAAGTTCGCCATATCAACATTTGCCCCCCAGCTCGCATGCACTATGACCTTGTCGAATGTGCAAGCGAGCTGGAAAACTTAAACATGGCGAACTATCCATGGACGATTGTTGGGTTGACAAGCGAACTTAACCCAAGTGGTTGCTTCTGACCGACGTGGTGCGGGAATCCAGGGGTCATGCACGCCTTTTGAGGCCTCGGTTCCCGCCCACAATAATGCTATCTTTTGAATTTTTGCAGACAGGCCCTTGCATTTCGCGAATATTGCACCTCGCCCCGACGTCTATAAATAGGGTGAGGTGGATTCATTTCTTCACTTTTTGCATTTCGAATTCCAGAGCTTTCCCGGCGACCGAATTTTCTTGTGCTCGACGGATTTTCGAAGGCTCTTCAAGGTAGGATTCGATCTTCTTTCCCTTCTCTTCAATCTTTTATTTGATTCTTCTGCTGGTTCCTCGTCATTACGGTATTTCGGACCGCGGATTGTGCCGAGAACCTTTGAATCTCACTGACCCTTGACTATTTGGATTTTGGACTTCGGGACTTTTGAACTTCCTGAGACCATGTCGACACGCTCTTCGAGTAGAACCCTATCTGGCCGAAATCCTGACAAACGGCCGATGACTGAGGATGAACCACCCCGGGTTTCGTATGTGGAAATTGGCTCCAGCTCCGAGGCGACCTCGGTAGCTCGCCAGGTGTCCGGCGATCCACGCAACGAACTGCCCAGCGAGCTACGACCCGACCCGGAGGAGGGAGCCTCCAGTTCTGTGTGCCGCGAGGTATGGGGGGAGGGTGGCGAGGTCGCCCAAGAGGAAAGAGTTGCTAGCGGCAATGAAGGGCCCGAGGAAGTTGATGAGGGTGGTGCCGAGGTCGGCGAGGAGGGTGGCGACCTGGAAGAAGTTACTCTCGAATGGTTCCGCCGTATTGGTTTCCCGGAACCCCAATTGGTAGAGTACCAGGTCCCCACCCAGGTGGTTCACCCGTTTGACTGGGATGAATACATTGCCGAGTATGCGGCGAGCTTCCCTTGCCCGAATAGGGTACCTCGCCCAGACCTCGCCGACCTGGAAGAAGTTGCCCCCTCCGAGTTCAAAGCAGGCGAGGTGGTGAGCCTAATTGATGAATGCGACCTGCCAGTCATACGCAGGGAGTATCGCATCCCCCTGGACATCTTTATGTATGCTCCAATGAAGGATGAGCGGGCTGACGCACCTCCTGAAGGGATGACCGCCCTGAATGTAGATGTTCTGAGGGCCGGGCTTTCGTTGCCACTGCACCCGATTATTGGCCAATATCTAGCAGACAATAATCTGGCCATCACCCAACTTACACCGAACGCGTGGAGCAACCTTCTCGCCGCCCTGTCCGTTTTTGGGCTGGAGGGTTATGAGAATGCGACGACCTCGGCAGACTTGGGCGAGGTTTTCGCCGTGACCAAACGGACGCAGGACGGCGCAGGATATTATTATCTGAAGGCACGTCCGGGGGAGAAATTTCTGGGGGACCTGCCCAATAAAATCCGTGAATGGAAGAAACAATTTTTCTTCATAGGAGGTGACTGGCGAGCCTCCAGCACATATCATGGGCGGGGTGACCGCATCCTCACTCCCGAGGGATATGGGGAAGCCAGCAGTAGGTCGCTTATTTCGGTGTGCGTGAGTTGGATTAGATATACTAATTCTAATTTCCTTTCCTTTTGCAGTTCCGAAGCGACACAAATCCAGCAGGGGTAGGCCTAAAGTGTCGGAGCAGTTCGACGTGGTGCGCGCCATTTGCTATTTGAGGAGCGAGAAGGATAGACAGGTCGCCCACCTGTGCGCGCACCATTGCCTGCGGCTCGCTGGGCTCCTTACACTGCCGCACCACCTTGACATCCAAGGCCCCAAGCTCCCAGGTTTAACTCTTTGCAGCTCGCCTATGGGGTATCTCGCTCATTGTGCTTATACTTGTGATTTTTTATGCAGGTGGTTGCTTCGTCGTTATCCCGATCGCCGAGGTCCCCGAGGCCTATCAAACTGTGAAGGAGCGATACGAGATGGGACCACCTCGCCCCAACAGACTAGCCCCGCCGTCCGTGCTCGCACTGGAGGCGAGCAAGAAGGCGGAGCTTGCCTCAAGAAGGGGCGAGGCAGGTGGGTCGGGAGCCCAGAAGGAGAAAGCTCCCGACAAATCCAAGGCTTCGGAGGTCGCCAGAGTCGGGCGAGGTGCCGGGCGAGCTGTTGCCCCCTCAGAGCGGGGTCGAGGAAAGAAAGGACCCCAACGGGGTGATGGGTCCCGAGCTGGCGAGGAGAACATCCAGGCTCGCAAGAGGACCAGGTATACGGGCCTGGTCGATGAGGAGTCTGACCGGGCTGAGAGGATCTCGGCGAGGTCGGGTCAGGGGGGATCTGTCCAATCCACCGCTCCGTTGGCGGTCACGCCAATACGAAGTTCGCCCCCCTCGCCCTCTCCATTCGGCGTGCAAGCCACCGATGACACACTGCTTGGCTGGGACCCAGACCGAGCTCAGTAAGTAGCTCGCCAAATTGGCTCCCTTTTACTCATCATTGTTTTATTTTTCTAACATTTTCCATCTGTTTTGATCCCGCAGTTATGCCCCAATTGCCTTCCCTAACCGCCATGAGGCCCTGCATGCCTTTGAGCGATCTCGTTCTCTCACATCGATGCGGAATCTCCCTCCGGGCATAGCCCGGAATGCTGTGAGCGAGATGCCAAGGCACTGGACGACTCCGCTGGTGGCGGGTGTCAATAGCCAAGATTTGAGAGAGAATCTTCTTCTCTCAACCAACTACGCGAGCAGGGTGGTGCTTGCCAACCAGAAGGCTCTCGAGCAGCTTGACGAGCTGGAGGCGGGTCGTTCTGATAGGAACAAAAGAATGCTGGCGTTGGCGGAGTCAGCCGATAAGGCGAAGAAGCTGGCGCAGCTCGCAGAGGAGAGGGCAGCGGCCTCGTTGGCCGCCGAGCAGAGCGCCCTCGAGCAACTTGAGGTCGCCCAACGTCGACTCGCCCGGCTCGAACAGGAGTCTGAGGCGAGAATGAAAGCGAAGGAAGAAGAGTTCGCTGCCCAGCTCGCCTCAGAGGTCGACAGCCACCAGATCACGAAGAAAGATCTCGCACTGCAGCGGGGCCTGCTGAAGAGTTCTACCGCCGAGTGCGAGAGGCAAAGGGCCGAATTAGAGGCGAAGGCACTTGAGGTCGCTGAGCTACGCAGCAGTGCTGTCACTTCGGCTGATTTGGTAGCTGCGAAAGCCGAGGCCTCGGATCGGGGCTTCGTGCAGTGTTATGCCGAGGTCCTGAGGGCCCTCTGGTGGGCGCGAGCTCACCATGATGACGAGGTGAAAGCCATAGTGGGCGAGTTCAAGGAGTGCTTGGATAGGGTCCCCTTCCCTGATGACGCCGAGCTGGATATTGGCGACCTCCCCGCACTTGGAATTCCATTAGATTTCGTTCCGGCTCGGTTCAAGATCATCAATACTATCCCAGTGCCGGAACTGAATCGGGATGAACCAGAGGTCGCCAACCAAGAGGAGCAGACTCCGCCCACTGGGGAGCAACTTCGGGAGGCATGTGGGGATGCCATGCTCGATTTGGGCGAGTTCGATGCCAGTGGGCTGACTGGTAATATCACCACAGAGGCCGAACTCACCCTTCCCGGTGTCCAGATCGCCCCTGCCACTGCTGATGCCCCCGATACATAGGCTTTTTACCGCATTCTTAGACTAGCATTTTATTTCCCAAGTTGTAGTAGGTCGTCAGGCTCCATAGCTCGCCTAGAAGGAGTTCTATTTTTGTAGTTTTCACTTTTTTGTTGAAGTAGACTTAGCTCGCCCAGCATATGCAGCTCGCCCAGAAGGGGCTTTTTGTAGTTCAAAGATGGCTAGCTGGTCGGCCTTTGTGGCCAGCACTGCTACTCATACTTAGGATTTTTTCAAGTATATTTTGGACTTGAAAATTTCTTAAGTATCTTTTGAATATAAGTCGAACATTTTTTGTCTAACTCTTATTACTTACGTCCTTGTGCCTTTACGTTATAATTTCTTAAATAGCTCGTTCTTGTTTATTTTTCCGGTACGTGATTGTTCGTCTTATTCTACTTTGAGAAGCGAATCGTTCGTTTTACGTCACTTTCGACTACGAATTGTACCTCTGTTTTAAGAGTGTGTATTCTTCGTCTTACGCCACTTAGGGCCGCGAATTGTTCGTCTTAGGCCACTTAGGGCAGCGAACCGCACTTCGATTGATTCACGTTGGGCCATTGGGTTTCATGAACCTTGCCTTAGACCTTTTTGTCTTTTTCGCGAATTTTTCTTACTTATGGCAGTAGGTGCTTAGTAACCCTTTACGAAGGGTACCTTCGCGACCTTGGGCAGTTTAGCCTTTGCCTTCGAGCTATTTAATTACAACGTTCGGGACCTTGGTCCTTGCACATTACAGACTTTTGAGCGTACGGGCGAGCTGGGCTTGGCGAACTAGCGTAATGGGCGACCTGGTGCAGCTCGCCTGACCGGAGGGCTGCACAGATCTAAACACTAGGGAATTTTTCTGAGTACTAGATCGGGCGATTGTGGTTTTTTATTGCAAAAAAATTTACATCGGTTGCCATCTATATTTCCGATGTAAACCTTCGACTAGTCTATTAGAGGTATTACAGAATTCTAATCTATTGGTAGAACTTCTTTAGGTGTGCCGAGCTCCAGGTGTATGATGAAGCTTTGCCCTCTGCGTCTTCTAGATCATAGGTATCGTTTGGCCAAGCTGTAGTGACTCGGAATGGTCCTTCCCAATTTGAACCGAATACACCTGGTGGGGTCATCAATTTCTTTTTCAACACCAGGTCGCCGGCCCTGAACTTTCGGTCTCGGACCTGCGAGTTGTAATATTTTTCCGCTCTACGCTTGTAGGTGGCGTTTTTCATTTCTGATGAAGCTCTGGTTTCTTCGATCAGATCTTTTTCTATTGCCAAGGCTTCATCATTCTTTTCTTCATCATACCCCACCACCTTCCATGTCTTGTTCTGGATCTCCACCGGGACCACGGCTTCAGTCCCGAAGGCTAGGGCAAACGGGGTCTCCCCGGTACTGGCCCTATAGGAAGTTCTGTAAGACCATAGGACCTCCGGGAGTTCGTCTGCCCAGCTTCCTTTCTTTTCCTCGAGGCGGAGCTTTAATATGTGTTTCAAGACCTTATTTACCGCCTCAACCTGGCCATTCGACTGGGGGTGATATGGAGTTGAGTAGTGCTTCTTGATGTTCCATGAACTGCAGAAGTCCCTCAACTTCTGTCCGTCGAACTGCCTTCCATTATCAGTGATGACCGACTGTGGGAGTCCAAACCTGCAGATCAGGTTTTTCCAAATGAAACCGATCATCCTCTCCTGGGTTATGGTTGTGAGAGCTTCGGCCTCAGCCCACTTAGTGTAGTAGTCTACTGCCACGACAGCAAACTTTACACCGCCTCTACCAGGTGGAAATGGGCCGATCAAGTCGATACCCCATTTCGCAAAAGGCCATGGGCTGAAAACCGACTTAAGCTGGTTGGCCGGGGAGTGGATGTTAGGTGCGAAAAGTTGGCATTTCCGACATCTTCGAGCGAAGCTGATGGCATCTTTGCGAAGAGTGGGCCAGTAGTAGCCCTGTCTGATCGTTTTATATGCCAATGCTTGCCCCCCAGTGTGGCTCCCACAAATTCCTTCGTGAATTTCTTCTAACACTTCGGACCCCTGCTTCTTAGTTAGGCATTTTAGTAGGGGCAGAGAGAATCCACGTTTATAAAGTTGGACATCCAGAAGCGTATACCTGGCAGCCTGCTTTACTAACCGGCTGGCTTCCCAAGATTCTACGGGGGTTGTTCCGTCAGTTAAATATTTTCGGATTGGGGTGCACCAATCTTCACTATCTTCGTTGTCCTCCTGCCCCTCACTCGAGGTTTGATTTACTTTGTAGTCGAACGTCGAGGGGTTTTTCAATGTGGTGATCACAACCTCCGTGAATTCGGTTTCGCCGTTGCTAGTAGCTAGCCGGGCTAGAGCATCTGCTTGTGTGTTTTCTAGCCGCGGTATTTGATTGATGTAAACTTGTGTAAACATCGAGATCAGATACGCGGCTATCTTCTGGTAGATTATCATTTGCTGATCTTTTGCTTCAAATTCCCCCCGGACTTGGGATATTATTAGCTGGGAATCTCCGAAAACTTGAAGATTGGTCGCCCCCACAGCTAATGATAACCTAAGTCCTGCAATTAACGCTTCGTATTCCGCCTCGTTATTGGTTGCTCGAAAGCCAAACCGAATTGCGGAGGTGAAGACTTGTCTGTCGGGGCTGATTAGGACTACGCCGGCGCCTGCTGCTATGCTAGTCGATGATCCGTCCACGTAGAGATGCCACGGAGCTATACGCCCCCTCGTCGGATCTTGTGGGAAAGTTAGCTCGACGATGAAGTCGGCCAGTGCTTGACCCTTGATCGCTGTTCGGGGTGCGTAAGTTATACCGTATTGGCTGATCTCCAGTGACCATTTCAGCAGGCGGCCGGCAGTGTCCGGGCGCTGTAGTATTTGACGTAGCGGGAACGTTGTCAGCACCTCCACCGGATGGTCAAAGAAGTAAGGCCTCAATTTTCTAACACTCATCACCAGTGCATAAGCCAGCTTCTCTGTCGGGGTGTACCGCAACTCAGCCTCATGTAAGACTTGGCTCACGTAGTACACTGGTAGGTGTGTTTTTGCCTCTTCCCGGACCAGGACGGAGCTGATTGCCACCTCCGACGCGGCTAGGTACAGATACAGCTTCTCTCCAGGTATCGGCTTTGACAGAATCTGTGTGTCCGCCAGGTATGTTTTGATGTCTTCGAAGGCTCGTTGGCACTCACTTGTCCAGACGAAGTGGTTTTTGAGGTGGAGCTCGTTGGCTTTGACCGCCTCTTTGTACCTACGTGTGTTTGCTTTAATCGCCTCGAAAAATGGACGACTTCTATCGCCGGACCTGGAGATAAATCTGTTAAGGGCCGCCATGCATCCAGTTAGCCTTTGAATTTTCTGGATGGAGTCGGGGTTCCCCATTTCGATTATACATTGAACTTGTGACGGGTTGACCTCGATTCCCCGCTGGCTAACTAGGTGCCCCAGGAACTTCCCCGAGTGTACGCCGAAGCTGGTCTTTTTGGGGTTCAACTTCATGTTGTAGTGGCGCAGTATGTCGAAGGTTTGTTTCAGGTGGCCCAGGTGGTCTTCCTTTCTCAAACTTTTGACAACTATGTCATCCACGTACACCTCCATGGATTCGCCAATGTGTTGGTCAAACATTTTGTTCACCAATCTTTGGTAGGTAGCTCCGGCGTTGATGAGTCCGAACGGCATTCTTTCCCAGCAGTATATGTTCTTGTTGGTGTAGAACGCCGTGTGTTCCTGATCTTCCGGGTGCAGAGCTATCTGATGGTAGCCAGCAAAAGCGTCCATGAATGTCATCATTTCATGGCCTGCAGTGCTGTCCACCAGCTGGTCAATGTGAGGTAGTGGGAAGTTGTCTTTCGGGCATGCTTTATTCAAGTCCGTGAAATCAATGCAGAGTCGCCAAGTCCCGTTGTGTTTCTTCACCAGGACGGGGTTCGCGACCCACTGCGGGCACAAAGCCTCCTTGATGAGTTGGTTGTCTAACAACTTTTCCACCTCAACTGCTAGAGCTGCGTACTTGTCTGGTCCATATTTTCTTCGCTTCTGGCGCACGGGTCTTTTCGTCGGATCTATGTTAAGTCTGTGGCAAGCATGTTCCAACAGGATCCCCGTCATGTCTTCGTGGGACCAGGCAAATATGTCCAGGTTGGACATCAAGAATAGCTCCATCCTCGACCGGTACGGTTCAGGTAACTCAGAACCGATGAAAAGTTCTAAGTCCCTTTCCGGGTCCACCGGGAGTGCCGTCAACTCCTCCATGGGGGTTGCTTTTCTCTTCTGACATTTCCACCTCGGGTCGTTGATGAGCTCGTCCCACTCCCCATGTGACATCTGCGCAGGCTCGTGGCCTAAGCGCGGTTCGAGGTCATCGGGTTGGCCTTCAGCTTGGGCGAGCTTGTCGGTTGTGAACACCTCCGGTGGTCTGTTAGCTTGGGATGGTGTGGTGACTTGGGGAGTTGGGTCAACGTCCATGGGTGTTGGTTCTTGACCTCCCGCAGGTCGTCCACTTTGAGCCTCACCAGCTACCTCCATGGGAGTAGGCTGCTGTCCCTGCGCAGCTACCGACCCCTGCGCAGGTCTCAACACTTGGGTTTCTTCCACATCCTCCATTGGTGTTGGTTGTGTGTCCGGCATAGGTCCAACATCTTGGTTGATTTGAATGTCCTTTTCGAGGATGTGGACCTGCGTAATGGACCTCTTGACCCGGCAATCTTTGATTTGAAGTAAACATTCTCGAGCCTTTTTCTGATCACCTTTTATAGTTCCAGAACCCTTCGGGGTTGGAAATTTTAAACAGTAGTAGTAGGTCGAACACGCCGCTCTGAATTCATTAATAAAAGGGCGGCCAAGGAACCCGTTGTAGGAGGACTGCTGGTCGACAATTAGGAAATCTATGAGCCTAGTCAGTCTCCTTGCGGGATCCTCAGCCGATACAAGTTGGACGCTCAACCTTACACTACCTAGGGGGACGGTTACAGCCTCTCCGAACCCCACTATTCTAGCATTGCTAGGTTCCAGGTACGACTCAAAGTCACCCAAGGCATCCAAGGTGGATTTGAAGAGAATGTTAGTGAATGCGCCGGTGTCTACAAGCAGCCGGTGAACTCGGACGTTCATGATGTCGGCGGTTATCACTAATGAGTCGTTATGGGGCATCAGTACCCCCTCCAGGTCCGCAGAAGAAAATGTTAGCTCGTCAACGAGTTGCGAGGCGGACCTGGGGCCGGAGCTGCCTTCCTGGACTTGATTTATGGCCCGGATTTCGGCCTTCCTCTTTCTCCTAGATGTGGAGAATCCTCCGTCCCGGAGGCCTCCCGCGGCTCCAATCTTCTCCTCAAGAACCAAGAGTTCCCGAGTCGGCTCCATATTTTGTTGAGGTTGGGGCGGTGCCCTTCGTCTGTGATGGGGGCCAGGTTGGTCCCGCTCCTCCTCTTCGTCATCGGAGGTGGCCCTCCTCTCGAACCTTGGTCTCTTGGCCGGGGCCTTCTTCACGAACTCGGCCAATTTTCCCTCCTCGTAAAATTTCCAAAGTTGCTTTAGGAGATCGCGGCACTCGCTGGTGAAGTGGCCGATGGCCTGATGGTAGGCACAGAATTTGTTGGGGTTGAGTTTCGTGCGGTCTTGGCGGATCCGCCTCGGCTCCTCCAGCATGGCCTTGTTTTGGACGGCAGTGAAGACGTGGTCGACGGGGACTGCGAGGACCTGGTTGAGCTTTTCTTTGAACTCGTCTCCCTCGCCGAAGGCCTTTAAGTTCCGGGGGGCTTTGTAGGTGCCCCCAGACCTCTTCCCGTAGGGCTTCTTCTCCTCGTGGGCACCAACTTCTTTCAGTAGTGCCTCCTGCATAGCCACATACACCCCCGCTTTATGGCGGAATTTACTATAAGTGTTGGGACATGCGAGGTGCATTTCCTTCCAGAGGTCGGTGCCCCTTCTGAGTCCGCCCATTGCTGCGACAACCTTAGTGTCGTCGCTTACCGGCTCGCCTTCCAGCAGAATCTTGTCGAACCTTTCCAGGTACTGCTGGTCGGTTTCATTCTCGCCCTGATGGATGTTGGCGAGTCGGTGCTTCTGGGTAAGGTAAGATCCAAACCCAGAGAAATGGGCCAGAAACTCCCGCGAGAGTTGGCCAAATGAGCAGATTGACCCCGGGGCAAGTGAGGAGAACCAACGGTGAGCTCGGTCCCCTAGGGTCAATGGAAAATTTCGGCATTGGGTGGAGTCTGTGGCACCGACAGAAATCATGAAATCCGCGTACTTGGCCAGATGGACTTTTGGGTCTGATTCTCCTTCGTACACGGACATTACTGGAAATTGGATTTTCTTCTGGACCGGTGCACGGAGGATGGCAGGTGCCAGTGGAGAGGTGGGGAGAGTCGTGGCGTCAGGTCCACCAGACCTAGCTGCTACCTGTACTTGCAGCATTTCAACGGCCTTTTTCAGTGAGGCCAGCTCGTCATCACGGGTTACCTCCGGCGGAGGGTGCTCAAAGGTCGTGCGTCTCATGGACGCACGTCCCCGAGGTGCCTCACTCTGGGGTGACCTCTCAGTGATGGGCTGGAACTGGTGTCCGCCGTGGGGGCCTAGCCGGTCAGTGGCGGGCCTCCTTAGCCTTTCGTGGGCTGACCTGCGTGGCTGCTGGTCAGAGTCCCCCTGGGACGCAGCTGGGGCTGCCGCACGCTCATTTTCTTCGTACCTCGGGCCTAGGCGACCTTGGAGGACTTCCCTCCTCTGAGATTGGTGGGTGCCAGACGCCCCGGTGTAGGCCGGCTCCTTTCCAGTGTAAGGAGTGGGACCCTCCTCCCCTACTTTGGCTTTACCGGTCCTCTCCCTGCGCTGGCGAGCTTGTGCCGAGCTCGCCTCCTGCTCGGTGGGAAGTACGCTGTAGTCTCCCCTGGTTTGGGTGCCCTGGGTGGGCCTGGTCTGCTCCCTGGTTTCGGCGGCTGGAGCTCGCCTCGGTACTAGGGCGAGCTCGTCCTGTTGTCGCTGCTGCAATCTTTGTAGTGTCGCGATGGTGCGTCGGAGCTCGTCAGGATTGCTGGCCAAGTCCCTCAGAGCGGGAGCTAAGTCTTCCTGGGTCGCCGCAGTTCGCTGAGGTCGTGGGGCTGCGGAGCTTTTCTGGCGAGGCGGTTGTGATGTCTCCACCACCTGGTGTGAGGTCTCCACCTCGACCTGGTTTTGATTGCCCCCTCTAGACCTTCCCGCACCTGCGGAGGTCTGGCCCTTGGCGGCTCGAGTGTTGGTCATTTTCGGGTTTCGGAGGGGGTAACTCGCTGAGGGGCGACGAAGTGGAGGGAGGTCGCCGGGGTGATGGAGGTCGCCTGGATGGTTATCGTCCAGCTTAGGTGGAGCTGTGCAAGTTTTCGTCTAGCCTTGCGCGTGATGAATTGTCCGAAATTCGGTTTATTCGTGTATACGCGCGCGTTTGAAAACTTGTTCCGGACCGATTTTGTGAAATCCAAAAATTCGGGTTTTTGTCCAGAAATCTGTATTCTTTGTTCAGGGGATGAAGATGTGTGTGTATCTTCAAGTGTTCTTGAGTTTTGTCAAGAACATCTTCAAATCTTCAACGAACCCTAATTTTTGTTCTTGAATATTTCTTAATTTTCAGGTTCGGAGGTTCGAAACCCCTTCTTCTAGCGCCAAATTGTTGATAGAATTTATTAATAGTGTTTGTTTATGTGGCTTTACATCATGTTAATCCTACCAAACAATATTCCATGAATTTGTGTTCTTGGATGTAAAATATGAGGAGGGAGAGTGGAGAGTTTAGAGAGAGAAATATTGCAAGAGTAGTAGTATTGATTTTCAGAATTGTCAGAATTGTCTGAATAGTACAAGAGAGGTCTTATTTATAGGCGTGCGAGTGTGAGACGGCACCTTACGGGCCTATATGGCTTCCGGTGTTGACGAGGGTCCGTAACCCTCGTCCTGGTCCCTTACATTGCTAACTATGTTGTGCCTCGTCCTACTACTATGCCTTAGACTAGATGGGCCTCATTAAAAACCTCGCCGTAAACCACCCTTGTGGATAAACCGGACGGAGGGAAAAAGAGTACAACCATCGGGATCTAGTAGGCTACAAGGCTAGCTCTTGGGCGAGCTAGGGGGCGAGCTCTGGAAGGCGAGCTCATTGGTGAGCTTCGGAGATGAAACTTAGCAATTTGGGCGAGCTCCATGGCGAGCTCTGGTGCCTTGTGTGGCCCACGGATGTTATGCGATGATGGAGCTCGGCGAGACCATCCCAGGGATAAATGGCGAGCTCTTAGCGATCTCCGCTAGTAGGTTACCTTCATCTGGGCGACCTCCGCATCTTCCAGGATCCTGGTGGGTTCTGGCGACCTGTTAAGTTCGCCATATCAACATCTACATTTATAACATCAACGATAAAATAATTACAGTGACGAAGAGTAATATAATATTATATATACATATATACTAGAATAAATAAAAATAATTAATAATTAATCATTAAATAGTATTAAAAAATGATATTGTTCATCCTAACTTATATACAAGATAAATCTTTATTTTTATATAGTATTATTATAATACTAATATTATATATTACATATGTCATTAGGTAATATTTTTATATTGATAATATTTTTTTACGGTATTTGAGTTTTGTTATATTTTACTTTGGTTGCTTTGATTATTCAATTTCGATACTTTTTTATATTGATAATATTAGCATGTGCAGCTCTACATAACTTTATTCGCAAAGAATGTCATTCTGATGAATTTCCAATTGAATCGGTGGACGAACCTTCATCTTCAACATTATCAGTTAATGAAGACCGTGATTTTGAGCTTATCATTCAAACTCAAGAGCAAGAACGACATGACGCTAATGTTTGGAGGACTAGTATAGCTATGAATATGTGGAGTAATGCTATTTAAAAGGATATGATATTATGATTTTTTTGTCTTTAACTTTTTCTTTTTCTTTTTTAATTTGAAGGTATGAAAAATTTTGAATTTTTATTGTATGTCACAAATCCATGAAATTCTGCAAAGTCTACAAAGTCCTATAGAATCCATTAAAATCCTTATTTTAAAAGTCTTACAAAATCCTGCAAAATCTTAAAAGTCACCAAAATCCTACAAAATCTTTAAAATCTGCAGGATTTTTTTCAGCTAAAAAAGTCTTTTAAAATACTAATCCAATACACCCCCCTAATACTCGTCCGTTCCAATATTTATTCACCTCTATTAAGATACGAATTTAAAAAAAAATAGTAAATAAAATAAGAATATTGTAAAATAATTGTGAAATTCGTTATAGTGATTGTTTATGAGTGTACTAATAAAATAATAATTTTTTGAAAAAAATGAGAATAGATTTGAAAATAAACTGCAATAAAAAGTGGGAATAAATACTCCCTCCGTCCCAAAACTACTTTCACACTTTCCTTATTTGGACGTCCCAACTCTTATTTCACACACCAAAAAAGGAAATTTTTCTCTCTCACAAAAGTCAACAAAATACACTTTTTCTTATTTTATTATTTAACTTTACACTCACATATTTATTTTTCCTTGGTTCGCGTGCCCGGAACTACCATAAAAGTAGTTCCTGGACGGAGGTAGTATTTGTGAAAATACACTATTCACTTTATCCACCAAATTATTCTCACTTTTTTTTGTCCATAATTTTTTTTTAATTTTTTTATTTGAAAACAACTCATATTCACATTTAAAATTTGGGTACCACAATATTTTCAAAATTTTTAAATTTTATTTATTATTTTAATATAATATTATTTTTTATTAAATTTTGTGCGGATTATGAAATGAAAAAAAAATTGTTTGAGTATAATTTTTGGTCATTATATTTAAAGAAATTTAACTGCTTTCTAAGTTCTAACTTGCGAAAGAATATGAATAAAGTCCGGAAAATACGGTGTATTGTTTAGAAAAGATGGGGTGATAAGGTGATAGGTGGTAACAAATCAGTCAACATCTCGAAAAGCGACTCAAAACTCCAAAAAGCATATTCCCACTGCTACTTTCTTACCAATTCACATGGCCACAACCTTTTACCTTTCAAAGGAATCTTACAAACATTAATTTTTCTTTTTTATCAGTTTAATTTTTTTTTGAGTTAATATTTGTTGTTAGTACTTAAAGTTAGTTCACCAAATTTCTAAACACTCCAAAAATATCTTCAAATTAATTTTATTATCAATTCAAATACTATTAAATTTAAAAGTTCTTCTATAAAAGTTTGATTGCAAATAAAATGATTGACTGTTTATAAATTGTATTTTATTTCAAATATTTTGAACCATGCAAATAAATATTAATTTGTTAATAATTTTGATTGTTCAAAAATAATAATTGATCATGAATTGCCCTCCAATTCAGTTTTAAACATATTAATATTAATTAGTTATCATTGTTAAGCACATAAATTTTTTTTTTACCACAAAATATATGTTTGTTAGTTCGAATTGCGATCATATATTAAATTGAATTTTCATTTATAAAAAATTGGGTTATATTCAAATTGGAAAAATATAGGTCTCTCATGAACTCGAGTTCACATAAACGCATATCACTGTTATATCTAATCGTTATCACTATTATTTATATATACTATCACTTTTAAAAATATATATAATTTTTTAATGGTGATAATATATACATATGATAATAATAATTGATAAATAAAAATTGAACTCAAGTTCATATAATTTTTTTGTCATCGCGAAAACGGTAATAATTTTATTCGTGATTAACTCAATTTAAAACCAATTGAAGTCAAACAAGTGTAATTCCCAAAAAAACTAAAGTACAACTATTAAAAGAAAAATACGAAAAAGTGCATTAAATTGTATCCTGTCTAAGTAGGTGCTCAGAGATCTGAAGTTGCACGTATCAGGGTATTATTAGTATTCTAACTTCTTTGCTTTTCCCTTCTCTCTTTCCCAACTAATTTCAACCGTTGGATTGAGAATTAATATCATTTTCTAGGAAAAAGTTGAAACCCACCTGAATACCTCATCACATGCTCATGCACACGATAGATATTAATGGAGGACAGAAATAGTAAAATGCGCCTAAAAGAAGGGGAAATGGATTCCTTTAGAATGCATTCCGGTAGCGTAATTTTTTAAAATGCATTCCGGCAAAAAAATTGTAAGTCTTTTCTTGTAATATTCTTTGGTGTATAAATTGAGTGTTGAGCATCCCTTGTGCTCGATTCAATATATTTCACTTTTATCTTAAAAAAAAAAGGGGAATTGGACACTGATTTTTTATTGTTACATGGGAAACTCCCATGTGAATAAAAAATTGTTATTTATTTTTAAATATGGTAAATGAATATTTTATTTTTATAGTAATTACATATTATTAATATTTTGTTTTATTTTTGAAAAAAATATTGTCGATTATAATATAAAAATTGATTGAGAGAGAAGATTGTAAAATGTGAAAGAATAATAAATAGAGTAATGTACAGAAAGAAAGAGCATTATATGCATTTTTTATAGTCATCTATTTAGAATTAAGACAAAATGCTTAGTAAAAAACATTATAAATAATTATTATATAATGATATGAAAACTAATCATTACCGATATACTCTTTAATCTTTAGACATATGAAATAAGATGTATACCATAATTTTCGAGATCATAATCATATTTTTGGTATACATTTATATACATATATTGACTTCCAATCTAATGCAATTTTCAATCAAGTGCTCTTTAGACTCTAAAAGCTTTTTTTTTTTTTTTTTTTATTGAGACATGCATTAAATTTTGAGATTTTCAGGTGTTGCTATTCAAACATAAGTATATAACCTATACTAAATTGCATATTTCCATGAAATAAATTTTATTGCATGTATCAATTATAGTTGAGAGAATCTTAATTGCATATATCAATTACGGTTGAGAAAGTTTTGTGTAAAACAAAGTTTCATCTCACAAATTTCATTCTTAATGTTTCATCTAAGGGTAACTTGAATGTTTCATCTTCAATTGTGTACGTTGCATATATTTGGATTTAAATGAAATAGAATTATAAAAGTTATTATTATCAGAGGAAGTGTACACGTTTTAAAAAAAAAAATTTAATTTTTAAACCAATAAATAAAAAATATTTTAAATAAAGTATTTATTTTAAAAATATTTATTTTAATTTTTCAAAATATAATATTTATTACAAGATATATCGATTAAAAAAAGCGTGAAGATTATTAAGAGTATATAACTTACAACAAATGATTATTGACTTTAAAGCACAAAGCATACCTTTTTGGCATGCTCGATTCTTGCCATATACTTCCGTCACAATTTTTTTTTCACTTTTATTATATTCTTCTCACAGAAAATAATAAAAAGGATAAAAAGACTTGAGATGAAAGGAGTACATCAATTTTCAAGACTTATTTCGCACTATGATATGATAAATTATTGTAATTTAAATGAATCTTTTTTAAACAAATTTATTTTTATTATTATTGAAAAACTATCTTGTTATTGAAAAATCACCTCGGATACAATATTTTAACACATGATAATTTTTAAATGGTAATAAGAATAATGATAAAAGATCATTTCCAATGCATATTGCATTTGTCAATGCTTAAATGAGGTTTAGAGTAGTGCAACTCATATAAATACAATTATACAGTTAATTTAGAATTGAAGTTATAATTATTTATTAATATAACTAAAAAAATTCTATTGTATAACTTATAATATCAATTTTTTGTGTATATTTTTCCTTTGATTTTTTATTAATGGAAATTCAAGTAAAATAAAATAAAATATACATTGCATGTTAAAAATACGAATACATAGACGAACAAAACATGCATTCTCTTACTAGAATATAGAAAAGGACATAAACACCAATAAATTTAAAAAATGACCTAAATTTTCATATTTAAATAAATTCAACAATTTGATGTTGTATTTAGTATAACTTTTAAGTCGATGTATCATGTGATTTGGTCTATTTGGAGAGCAAGAAACAAGTTGATCTTTGAAAAAATTGATTTCATTCCGTCTTAGATCGTGGAGGAAATTAAAGGAAGACTTTGGACTTGGTGTTTGGTAAAAAATTTCATTTTTTGTAAAGATAAGTTTAGATCTTGGCTGAATGATCCTTTATCTGTGATCTTTTAGTAATTTTGTAATTACCTCAAAACTGACTATTTCTTATAGTCAGTCTCTTTTTTAATAATATGTTCCTTTGCCTGATAAAAAAAAAAATGTATGTCTCGCAATTTCATTATTAAATAAAATTAATATTTGAAAGGTAAAAATTTATTTACATCTTTTGATTTTAATTTAAAAATTATATTCATACTTAATTAATTAATTGACTTACTAATCATATATAAATATATATTTAATTATTATATATATTAAAATAAATAAAGTAAGAATATAAATCATTTGAGTTGGAGAAAATTTATGAAATGAAGTAAAAGAAAATGTATTTTAGAGTTTAAGATACCGCATTTTAAAATTTTGGGTTGGAATATGTTTGAATTGCACAATACATCTAAATATACAAGATGCTTACACATAAATTTATTGTTAGCAAAAAATTAACATAAGTATTATAAATAATTATACTATTAATTTTTTTACGCACACAAACATCATTAATTGTAGATAATTAATATTATTGTTAGGAACGTATTATGGAAACAAAAAAAAAACGACAGTTTTCACTTTTCAATAAAAATGTAAAACTTTTGATGGTGGAGTTTTTTATTTTGTAAGGTTTGCAAATAATTACTCTGTAAATAATTGTGTGATATGGTCGAATGAAATAATTATGGTAAAAAATTTCCTCTTAGCTAAAAGTCTGCCTATAACAACAGGGGCGGCGAGGGAGTGCCTTCCTCTCTGATTCACCTCCTGCCTACTACTCCAATCCAAGTTCGTGAAAGAATTGTGAATTTATAAAAAAAATATAAAATTAGTTCATCTGCATTAGTTCTAATACTCCATTCCTTTCTCACTTATAGATTGAGTTATCCTCTGAATATGCCAACTCCACCGTTCGCGGAAATGAGTGTGAAATTGCTACCAACATTTTTTATCCTTTGAAAATATTCCTCCTTATGCAAGAAAATAGATTATTAAAATTATATAAAATTTATTTATTTATACCTCATCTGTCCCAAAATTACTTTCACACTTTTCTTATTTGGACGTCCCAATTCTTCTTTTACACACCTAAAAAGAAAATTTTTTATACTCGTAAAAGTTAACAAAGTACATTTACTTATTTTTTTGTTTGTGTATTTAGGATTATTATGAAAGTAGTTTGAAATGAATGATTATTTTTTAATACTGCTAATAATTGTGGAATTAATTAAGTATATACTAAATTGAAAATTCAGCCTCGTGGACTATGTTGACGGGCGGCAGGCGTGTGAGGTGGCGTGTGCGCAAATAAATAGTGGTGGCAAATTTGGGTTGGGCTCTTCTTTTTCTAGCTTATTCTATTTGTACTCATTTTTCCAATTCAATTATTCTATCATCCACCTCCACCTTTAGCAAAGATTCTTAGCATAATATATACAATTATTAAGTATGTGGTCTCTATCAATATAAGCTAATTTTTCAATTAGACATAAAACAAAAAATATTATTGTATACAATAATTAAATATGTTGTGTCAATATAAAAAAGATTTTCATTAGAGTCTTAAAACATGAAACAAGGAATATCAATATATTACAAAGGTAAGCTGTTAACTAAAGACCCTAACAATTAGAGCAAGACATGTGGACAATAAACATGATACTCCTCTGTCAACATATAACTTTTACTCTCTTTTTTAACATTTCAAAATTGTAATTATATTTATGAAATTATTTAATTTTTAAGATATTTATAAATTTATACAAAATATTACTATTCTTGAACGTATACATATACCAATCCAATAAACTTATTTACTTTATTGCAAAAAAAAAATCTACAAAATTTCAACAATAGCTGGCCTTTCTTAAAAAGTGAATCATCACTCCTATAAAAGCTTAGGGCATAGAGTAGGTATTTGATTTATTAATTTAATATGAGCGGTGTTTGGTATAATTATAAGAAATGAAAAGAGTATAGGTATGGAATGCGTATGAAATGAAAGTTATAATTCTCAAATAATTGAACTATGATAGATTTCTTAGTTTTTAGGAATCAAAGTCATAGTAAATTCGTTCCAAACTCACATTATGACTTTGATTACCATTACTCACTTCTCAAATGAGTCAACCAAACGCCCCCTGAACTTATATTTTACTATATATATTATATATATTCATTTAAAATAATAATCAGTTACGCTTGTTTATTCATTAAATAAGAATATGATATTAATTTTATTTGAGTATAACTTAATTTCTTGATGTATTTAATTTGTGTGAACAATTGAATTGATTATATAATTGAGATACACAAATGTTTATGTAAACTTAGTTTAATTTGCAATTTTTTTTGAAAGAGTTTAATTTTTAATTGATTTGTATTTTATTTACATTTTTAAAATGGAATAATTTCAATTGGTATATTTTTAAAGTGTTATTTTTAAATTTGTTATGGGTGCAAAGAAAGTGAAATAAACTCAGATGAGCAAGTACTGCTGATTAACTGAACTTAATACTATCAGCTGAGGAGGTCTGCTGATGGTTTGTCATCTGATGAGGTCAGTCAAGATCATCTGGAAGTATACTGAAAGTCATCTGGTATATCAGCGGAGTTAGCTAAGGAGGTCAGCTGAGGGAGTCTCCTAAGTGGTCAGGATGATCAGTTAGGATAGTCAGGATGAGCTATCAGGATGATGGTCAGGATGGTTGGTCAGGTCAGGATGATGGTCAGACTGGTTAAGTCAGCTGATGAAGGTCTACTGATGATATCAGCAGAGGAAGGTCTACTGATGATATCAGCTGAGTACTCAGACTCAGCCGAGGACATATCACATCAACAGATAAGGAAGGAACATACTGACCCCGAAGTCAGGAATTAACTCAGGATCAGTTACGAAGCGGTTTAAACTTCCAAGTTGGACAACGGGCAATCAGTTTAACAGAATCAAAACTGAAGATCGTTGGGCTCTGACAGTTACTCATTTTCGGTTGCAATTGTAGCAGTTTTCTTGTTAGGCGGTTACGATCACTAGCATTAATTAGGATTTTTATTCTCCTATATATACGCACATACGTATAGAGATAGAATAGAATAAGCATCATCACTTAGAGAGATATCCTAAACACTTGTAATTTGTATCTTCTTCATCGATTAGTGAGAGAGGTGCCCTCATCCGTGGACGTAGATCATTTCTGATCGAACCACGTAAATCTTGGTGTTCTTCAATTTCTTTATTCCAATTGATTTCAAACAATCATTGTTGACTCAACAATTGGCGCCGTCTGTGGGAAAAGAAGATTGTTGGTGAAATCAACTGCTATGGCTTCTACGAAGATGGAGTTTGAGAAATTCACAGGGGCGAATGATTTTGGTTTGTGGAAGGTGAAGATGAAAGCTCTCCTCACACACCATGGATTATCAAATGCTCTGAAACCAGCGAATCAATGGCCTTCCTCATCCTCAACAGAACCTGCAAAGAAGCAGGAGATTCTGGACAAGGCTCATAGCACAATTATTTTGTGCTTGGGAGACAAACCTCTTAGGGAGGTGTATAAGGAGAAGACTGTCATTGATGTGTGGAATAAGCTGGAACAGGTGTATCAAACGAAGTCGGTTACCAGTAAGTTATTCATCAAGCAGAGGCTTCATTCCTTCAAGATGATTGAGGATAGGGATTTAGTTGAACAACTTGAAGAATTCAATAAAGTAGTGGATGATTTGGAGAATCTTGAAGTCAAGATTGAAGATGAGGATAAAGTCCTGATGTTACTGAATTCTCTACCAAAATCCTTGGAGAATTTCAAGGATGCTCTGTTATTTGGAAGGCAAGAGAAGATGTCACCTGAAGATATTCAGAATGCATTGAAAACTAAGGCGCTTCAAATGCAACCTGAAAGGAAGAACACAAATCAAGGTGAAGGACTGAATATCAAATTCAAGAAAGGGAAGAAACAGTTCCAAGGAAAGAAGAAGAGGAATGGTAAAGGCCCTGAACCTGGAAAATTTGTGGAAAAGAGAAAATGTTTCTCATGTCAGAAGGTGGGACATCTCAAGAAGAATTGTCCTGACAAATCCAAGAAGCAAGAAGAGGATCAGAAGGCTGATGTCACAATTGCTACTCAGGAAGGATATGATAGTGCTGAGGTCTTGGCTGTTACTGATGTCAAGCTGAGTGAAGATTGGGTATTGGATTCTGGGTGCTCATTTCATATGTGTCCCAATGAAAATTTATTCAGGGATCTTAAGAAATTTGATGGTGGATCAGTTCTCTTGGGGAATGATCAGATGTGCAAGGTCAGAGGCTCTGGCTCAATAAAGTTGAGGCTGCATGATGGTGCTGAGAGGATACGACAAGATGTCAGGTTTGTACCTGAGCTGAAGAGAAATCTTATTTCTCTTGGATCACTTAATGTTTTGGGTTATGAATTCAATACAAGGAATGGATTCATATTGATAAACAAGGATAACAACATTGTGATGAAGGGGAAGAAGGTAAATGGCTTGTACATTCTGATGGGTAACTCAGCTGCCGGATCAGTGAATGCAGTTATGGGCAGTTCTGATGCTATCTTGTGGCACAAGAGGTTAGGGCACATTGGTGAAAGAGGACTGAATGAACTCTCCAAGCAGAAGGCATTTGGGGATTCAGGAACAATCAAATTGGATTTCTGTGATCACTGTGTGTTGGGAAAATCCAAGAAACACTCTTATGCAAAGGGGAAACATCATACTGATGCTCCTTTGGACTATGTACACTCTGACATCTGGGGGCCATCAAGAACTGAGACTCATGGAGGTGGAAAGTACTTCATGACCATCATTGATGATTTCAGAAGAAAGGTGTGGGTGATCATCCTGAAGCAGAAGAGTGAAGCTTTTCGAAAGTTCAGGGAATGACTACTTGAATAAGAAAACAAAATGAGCAGATCCTTAAAGCATCTCAGGACTGACAATGGACTTGAGTATGTGTCAGAAGAGTTTGAAAATTTTTGCAAGGAAAGGGGCATAACAAGGCACAAGACTGTTCCAGCAAACCCTCAACAAAATGGGCTTGCTGAGAGGATGAACAGGACTATTTTGGAGAAGGTCAGATGCATGCTATCAGATGCTAAACTACCTAAAGTGTTCTGGGGAGAGACAGTTAATACTGCTTGTTATTTGATATACAAATCACCCTCATCTGCTATTGACTTCAAAACCGCAGATGAGCTTTGGTGTGGTAGGAGGTCAGATTATAATAATCTGAAGGTGTTTGGTTGCTTAGCCTTTGCACACATAAGGCAGGACAAGCTGGAACCAATGGCTCTGAGGTGCATTTTCCTGGGATATCCAAAAGGTGTCAAAGGTTATAGATTGTGGTGCCTTGAAGCTGGACACAAGAAGTGTATTATCAGCAGAGATGTGACTTTTAATGAGAAAGTCATGGGATATGGTACATCTGAAAATTCTCAGGATGTTGAGGATAACCCCATAATCAGACATACACCAGTTCAGGTGGAGCCTACAACCAGGATTCAGGATGAAGATCAAGCACATGACAACTCTGATATCAGGAATCCACAAGCATATCAGTCTGATGCATCAGCAGATAGTGATCCTGAAGATCAAGCTGAAGATTCAGATCATGAAGGTCAAGATCTGAGAAACTACAGTCTGGCTAGGGATAGACATAGGAGAATCATTCATCCACAAATCAGGTTTGGGCAGACTGACATGATCTCCTATGCCTTATCAGTGGCAGAAAAAGTAGAATATCAAGAACCTGAAACTTATGCTGATGCAGTAACAAGGAAGAATAAAGATCAGTGGATTTCAGCTATGAAAGAGGAGTTAAATTCACTAGAAAAGAACAACACATGGGTCCTTGTGAATAGAACAAAAGAGCAGAGGGTTGTGAGCTCAAGATGGATATTCAAGAAAAAGTCTGAAATTGGGTCAGATGGACATGAGCTGGTCAGATACAAGGCAAGGCTAGTTGCAAGAGGATTTACTCAGAGGGAAGGAATAGACTTCCATGAAGTATTTTCACCAGTTGTGAAGCACTGCTCAATAAGGATCTTATTGTCTAAGGTGAATCAGGATGGACTGGAGTTACAACAGCTGGATGTCAAAACTGCATTCCTACATGGACAGCTTGAAGAAACCATATATATGCAACAGCCTGAAGGGTTCATACTATCAGAAAATAAAGGAAATGTATGTTTGCTGAAGAAGTCATTGTATGGACTTAAGCAATGCCCAAGGCAGCGGTATAAAAGGTTTGATAGCTTCATGGTGTCAATAGGCTTCAGCAGATGCAAGTATGATAGCTGTGTATACTTAGAAAAACAAGGCTCTGAGGTACTTACATATCTATTACTGAATGTGGATGATATGTTAATTGCCAGCAAAAGTCTTGGAAGAATTCAGAAATTGAAGGATAAGTTCAGTTCAACTTTTGACATGAAAGACCTTGGAAGTGCAAAGAGAATTCTGGGTATTGATATTATCAGGAACAAGTTTGCTGGAAGGATGTTCTTGACTCAGCAGGACTACATACTGAAAATCTTGAGAAGATTCAATATGCATGAGTCAAGATCAGTCTTTACTCCTCTTGGGCAACACTTCAAACTGACAGCTGATCAATGTCCCAAGAGTGATTAGGAGAAGTCTCAGATGAACCAGATACCTTATTCAAATGGAGTTGGAAGCATAATGTATGCCATGGTTTGCAGCAGACCTGATATTGCTCATGCAGTGAGCTTGGTCAGCAGGTTTATGGCTAATCCTGGAAAGGCACATTGGGAAGCTTTCAAGTGGATAATGAGATATCTGAAAGGTTCAGCACATTTGAGATTATTATTTGAGAGGACTCGGGAGGACAAGCAATCTCTACAAGGTTTTGTAGATTTTGACTATGCTGGAAGCATATATACAAGAAAATCTCTGACTGGATATGTGTTTACACTTTATGGCACAACCATCAGTTGGAGAGCTGCATTACAGTCAGTGGTTACACTATCAACCACTGAAGCTGAGTACATCGCAGTGACAGAAGCAGTAAAGGAGACTATGTGGCTTAAGGGCATTATCAGGGAATTTGGGACCAGACAAGATGAAGTTACTGTGCAATGTGATAATCAGAGTGCAATTCACTTAGTCAAGCATCAGGTCTTTCATGAAAGATCTAAACATATTGATGTGAGGCTTCACTTTGTGAGAGATGTGGTGGAAAAGAAGGTGATCACAATACAGAAAGTTTCTACTGATGACAATGCTGCTGATATGCTGACTAAAGTCATACCAAGTTCTAAATTCAACTACTGTTTGGAGCTGGTTAAGGTACAGTCATGGGATGTGCCTTAATACTACTGTGATGTGAAGGGTAGGTGAAGGCATCTCACTTACTTTGAGGTGGAGAATTGTTATGGGTGCAACGAAAGTGAAATAAACTCAGATGAGTAAGTACTGCTGATTAACTGAACTTAATACTATCAGCTGAGGAGGTCAGCTGATAGGTCTGCTGATGGTTAGTCATCTGATGGGGTCAGCCAAGATCATCTGGAAGTATACTGAAAGTCATCTGGTATATCAACGGAGTCAGCTGAGGAGGTCAGCTGATGGAGTCTCCTAAGTGGTCAGGATGATCCATTAGGATAGTCAGGATGAGCTATCAGGATGATGGTCAGGATGGTTGGTCAGGTCAGGATGATGGTCAGGCTGGTTAAGTCAGCTGATGAAGGTCTACTGATGATATCAGCAGAGGAAGGTCTACTGATGATATCAATTGAGTACTCAGACTCAGCTGAGGACATATCACATCAGCAGATAAGAAAGGAGCATACTGACCCCGAAGTCAGGAATTAACTCAGGATCAGTTACGAAGTGGTTTAAACTTCCACGTTGGACAACGGGCAATCAATTTAACAGAATCAAAACTGAAGATCGTTGGGCTCTGACAGTTACTCATTTTCGGTTGCAACTGTAGCAGTTTTCTTGTTAGGCGGTTACGATCACTAGCATTAATTAGGATTTTCATTCTCCTATATATACGCACATACGTATAGAGATAGAATAGAATAAGAATCATCACTTAGAGAGATATCCTAAACACTTGTAATTTGTATCTTCTTCATCGATTAGTGAGAGAGATGCCCTCATCCGTGGACGTAGATCATTTCTGATCGAACCACGTAAATCTTGGTGTTCTTCAATTTCTTTATTCCAATTGATTTCAAACAATCATTGTTGACTCAACAAAATTGGTACAAACTTTTTGCATAATAGAGTAAACATGAGTTGAATAATAGATCAATTTAAAAGTAGTGTTTTATTTATATTAACTATTTCCATTTACAAATTTACTTAATCCTAATTATTTTGTTAAAGATATTAATTAATTAATATAAAATGATAGTTGCGAATTAATTATACAATAAATTTGTTTTATATGATATTAACTCATTGAGATGGAGCTAGTGTTATTTGATTCATTTTATTAATATCCTCAAAGCCTTGCAACATGATAATTAATTAATTAACTATCGGATGGACTTCGACCTTGGAAATTTAAATTCAATCATGCTTGTTTCTGAGTTAAATTTTAATTAAGCACGACAGTATGTCAACTCAATAATTGACTTGAAATTATTTTTTTTGGCTTTTATTTATTCAACTGTAATGACCGTGATAATCAATATTATAAAAAACATAAGACTGATGAGACTATTTTTGGCTCCAAGTGTTGGGGAATATTATATATTGGTAATCTATTTAATATATGACTTGGTACACAAATTAAACTAGTGGCCAGTAATGTGAAGACAGTCTTGAAATAGAGAGAATAATATTTAATAATAATTTTAAAAAGGGAGAAATATGTTTAATCAGGAACTACTTAGTTGGCATCTTATCAATTTAATCAATGTCTAGTGAACCTAATTGCTGTCTGATGGACTCTAGACGACTACTATCTCCAAACATTTTTTTCAGCGACTTAGTGTAGATCGGGTCGGTCAAGTCGACCGACTTTTAAAACAGTATTTCCAGCAATTTGTGATGCTGGATTCCGGCAGCTGTTGCTTGTCTTCGATGGCCATGGACGGTGGAGCTTCTTAAAATGGATGTAAGGTAAGGTTCATGCGATAATTTTCAGCTGAAGAGAGGGCGGAAAGGCCGGAGACGATTAAACCTAATTTAATTCATATTTTGCAAATTATGAGCATGTGCTTTTGGGATTGAATTGTTCTGCATTTGGGGATTTTGGGATCAGATTTTATGGTTTGAAATTCATTTGGTCAAAATTGTTTCTTTAAATTTTGTATTCAATATTTATATTTCTTTGGCAAAATATGAGTACGTTTTCATATTTTTTTAACGGTAAAATATACCATATAAACTATTTTTATGATATAAACCACTTTTGTGATATATAAAGTTTATACAATACATACTCTTCTTTAGCTGACTTTGGCAAGAAACTCTCTGGGCATCAAGGAAGAAGCATGTAAAAATTAGATTATTATCTATTTTTTAGAAAATGTATTTTACTAATTTTACAAGTAAAATAAACAATTCGATTATTTTAGATAATTAGGATTAACCTACTCCACTTTAATAAATGAATATAATTTACACTAAGGGTATGTTTGGTTTAGGGGACTAAATAGTCAATCCCCCAAACAAAGGACTATTCCGGCCAAAACATGCATGATTTGACCGAAATAGTCCTGTGTTTGGGGGATTGACTATTTAGTCCCCTGAACCAAACATACCCTAATAGATTTATATGTTAGTTGCGGATTGAATATTAAATTTTAAAATAAAATTTTGAATTTTTTACTAAAATTACACAGAATAAAAAATTTTAAGCGAATTTCAGAATATACGCAGTGTTGAAGACTAGGGAAATGATCCGTTGGTGGCATAAAGTGTACCAGCATATTTATCAAAGTCAAATGGCATGTCTAATTAATCAACCAACAATTTTAAATATCTCAAAATAATTCTTTTTTTTAAGTAACTAAATTCAATTAAAATATGGTTTGTGCTCTAAAATCATTAAAAATGAGCTTACATAACAACTCATATAATTATATCAAGTATTTTTCTTTTTTGGGTGATTAATACGGGCCTCTTTGACCGGGCTGCTCTTTTGGGCTGAAGGCCCAAATTAGCTATTACTTACTGCCTGGACTATATATTCCTTCACACTCGGCCTTAAAATTCACCCATCCTATTTTCAATAAATTGTAATAAAAAATTGATTAAATTTAATAAATATTTAATGACAGAAATTTATTGAAATTTTCCCCTACAAGTAATCGATACATTTTTGTCAAAATATTGACCAAATTTCAATAAAAATATGTCGAGAATAGGGAAGGTATATTTAGAATGAGGATATTTAATAAAATATTGAGGGAATATGGTTCTTACTAATTTTATTGATGACAAGTTAATAATTTTGCTAAGCATGTGATCTTTCTTTCTTTTTATTAATTATTAAGTTTATATATAGTTTTATTATCTGGGCCTCTGGACAAATATAGAATTTTGGACTTAAGGCCCAAGTTAATTAATTTGTATTTTTGACAAGTGAAAGGACAGCTATGATTTTTTAGACAAATATACTTTTGGCCAGGTTAAATGATATTTGAAGTGCACATAACTCATTTAAAATTGAGTACACTCACGTTAAAATTTTACAAATTACATCCATTTTTAAACATTAAAATTGTGCACCCACTCATTTTTTAAAATTCCTTAATCGAAATTCAATCACCGCCCACTTTTCATTGCCATAAAATTCGAGTAAATTCCCATTGTAATTTGCCAAATCAAGACTTTCGAATTGCAAAGAATTAGATGAATAACATTCACCTCTTCTATAGCAAGAAGTTCGCCTGAATTTAGATTCCCTCCTCCTTCAACGACGATATTTTCAGCGGACCAAATTTCGGTTCCGATTTTTTAAAATTTATCAAATTTTCAAAATAATGACTGATTTGGTGGTGGTTTTTTGGACAGCTCTTGGAGTTTACAATAGTGAGCCATGCTGATCCAACGGCGGCAACTATGGTTATGATGGAGATTTTTGCTCCGAAGGCCATGAACAAAGCTTCATTTGGTGGTTATGATTTTCTGCAAGTGAAAGTGCGTGGGCATGATGTCTTCCACGGGAGAATTGTGTACGATTTTCTCTTTCCTTTTTCCGGTGACATAGGTGAACGGGCTTCTTCTTTGCAAAGCCATTGGTTTTGATTGGTAGCGTCCATGGGTGGGCTCTGGTTATGGCCACTGGTTCGAAACTTTAAGTCAATTGGCTCTGAAGAAATGTGGGTGCATCATTTCAGTCTATTAAGTCATAAAAATAGTAACACACATTTGATCTTTTAATAACACAGTTTGAGAGTGAATTTTCTAAAATAAGGTTAATTTTTTTTATTAATCCAATCTAATCCGATTAAAATTCATAAATTTTGATTTAAATCAATTTATAATTCATTAAATTTTTAAATCTTAGTCTTGCGTGCACAAGTTATATCGTATAGTTCAAGTGTAATTTTAAAAAATTATATTTATTATTACTGAAAAGTCAAACGTGTTATTATTAAAAATGTATTTTTAAAAATAAATTCTTTAATAATAATATATATAATTTTTCAGTAATAACATATGTAATTTTTTAATAATATTTTATATAATTTTTTAAAATTATATTTGAATTGCTAGGTGAATTTGATTTATAAGAGACTTGCTTATTTTCTAAATTTATACCATTTTTAAGTAGTAATATTTTATACTATAAAATATTTTAGCAGGGCGTGTCTCGTCCGAATAAAATGTGGGTTTATTTAACCGCGACCATTATACAAACTTAATATACTGCAGGGAAGAAATTAGCACGCTCAAAAGTCAGTTCCATCTCTCTCTCTCTCTCCCTGAGTTTCGACTCGCTGGAGTGATGACGACACCTCAAGGCTTTCTTCAGAACTCAGGGCAAGGCGATTTGTCACAGCTTCAAGCCACCATGCAAGCTATTGAGTTTGCCTGCAAATCTATTCAGGTTGTTTAATCAGTTTATTTACCCTCCCAAAACCCTTGCCCAGTGAATTAATTTTGTATTGGAGTAACGGAGTTTCATATTATTCAACAATAAGTTACTGAAACGAACATCTACACATTTCTGCTGCATTGAAATTGCATTTGGGGAATTTTGCTTATGTCGTATTTTATATTCCGTGATTGTCCATTTGGATTGGTAGTGCAAGATGGTGGAACATCGAACATAAACCAGAGTTACTGATGTAACTCAGGTTGAATAGAGTAGTTCAGTGAAACTGGTAATAGAAAATTCACTTGTACTGTAATGTCTGTTGCTCCATCTTTTTGAATCAATGATTTGGAATGAAATATACCAGCGACATGCTAGCTTCTTGAATTTTTAAGCTCAGATGAATTGAAGCAGCAGACCTGCAAGGCTCTGTCCTTACTTTTTGTTTCTCAATTGAAAGAGGGGAGAATCGGGATGGATATGGGAACAGCATGTGAACGACTTTCAGTTTATGTACTTTATCTTGGCGCTGATTGAATAATAATAATTTATAGTTCATGTGCTGTTACGTGCTTAGTTTTCAGTGTTTTTCCTCCATCTATAACCTACCAATCTGGTAAGAATCCTCAAATAATTTTTAACATTAGTAGATCTTAAAATATGACCAAAGAAATTGTACAACAATTTCACTATTTGATCTGATTAAATAATATTGATGACACTGTTAAGGATTAGATTGTTATTATGAGAAACATTGTATAAGATAGTGATGCAATATGTTCTCACTACTCATGAAACTTTATGTTAGAAACTTAGAGCTAGAGTATATTTAGTCCTGAACTAGACTGATAATATTTTTGATCAAGTATGCTACAATATGCAATATGTGATGAGCCGATTTCGCACAAGTATGCTACAAATCGATACAATGATAATGTGGGTCTTAAATTTATTTTTACTTCTCAAGTTTTCTGCCTTGTTTATTTTTATTTGTGGATTACATGGATCAACGGCAATGCATTGGCAAAACTTTACAGATAAATGTGAACCCAGCTGCAGCTGAAGCAACCCTTTTATCATTAAGCCAATCTCCTCGTCCATACCAGACATGTCAATTCATTCTAGGTATGTTTGAGCAGTTCTGCACTTGCCATGCTGTTTGTAATTTTCTTAATGTATATGTACAGAGATTAATTAGTCTATGGTATTTCTCTTTGGTAATTTGATTCTGCATAAATTCATTATTTAGTGTTTGCAATGTACACAGTTATTTTGTACATGATATATCTTTTTACACGCTCCTCAAGCACATTCAGGTTAACTAAGAAACATAGAACTCATTTTTTAATCATTGTGCTATAAGTAGATAATAATCTAATACGAAAATGACAATACTAAAATTATTTTCATAGAAAGTATTATTTTGGACCTATTGTCATTTTCTTATAATTTTTACCTTAATCATTGGTTTTGCAGTACAATGGAATTATGCTAGTAGGGTATTCTATTTATCACGCCCTTAGTTATTGAACTCTTGGTTGATCACATAGTTCACATTGATGATTGTCCCATGCTCACGCTCACGCTCACACTCATGCTCACGCTCACATTCATGCTCATGCTCACACTCATACATACTTACGTATTCATATTTTTGAGCTGTGATCTTTTAGGTTGTTATCTGTAATCTATGTTTGAAGAGTTTGGGGATGTTTATGAACGATTGCTGCCACTGGTTTCCATGCTCATATGAACTGCTGTATATTCTTGTACTATTTGATAGTTTTAATTTAATTGCTGTGAGTCAACTATTTCTGTTGTGCATCCATTTGATAAGCACGCTTCATGCACACAATATAAATTCGACGTGCACAAATCTAAGATTGTTTCTGCAGAAATCTTTGTTTAAAATGCTGAAAAAGCATTTTAATATTTTTGGTCCCTATGAAGAGTTTAACTGAATTCTCTCTGTAGAAACTATAAACCTCTGATAGAGTGATTCTCACGGTATCTTCGTGCTAACCAACAAATTGGAAATATTGCTGTTTTTACTGAAATTAAGTTGGATCTTCCAGAAAATTCTCAGTTGCCAAGTGCAAGATTTCAGGCTGCTGGAGCAATTAGAGATGCAGCAATACGAGAATGGGGCTTCCTCGAGGCTGATGAAAAGAGGGGGTTGATTAGGTAACGTTGTGAAATTGAGTTTGATTTACTTGTACAGGTAAATTTCATCTTTTCAGGCAATATATTTGTACACATTTACTACAGTAGCTGGCCGATCAAACTAAATATATTCACCTTCTGTGTGATGTCCATTTTTTGTTTAACATAACTGTAGAGGGTCATTTGGTATATATCTGATGTGTGAAGAAATATATTGAATATATATTCTTTTTCTTATATAGGCTTAAATTTTTATGCAGTAATGAGGAAACCAATGTTATCAGTTGTTAAGAGTATATTTGTGAATAGTTAGAAAAACGTAATCAGGACTCCTGGGGTTCTTTCCCCTTTGATGCACAACACTTTGCTGAAATGCTACCCTTTCTGGTTTTAGGTACAGAATGTAGATAAACAGTTATTTTATAAATTTTACATTTCACCCATTTCTCTGTAACAGTGGTAGTATTTTGCTTTTGCATAATATTGTCTCCACTTCAATGTTAATAGATGTCTGTTTAAAGATGCAATTTTAGCGCAATGCCAAAAGCATCCAAAATCTCCAGATCAGATAACCACTCACTGCTCCACTACCTGCATTATTGTTTTACTGGTTTGATATAATACTGTTAATTTTCGGCAATGTCCATATGTTTACTTGTTTTACAACTACCATTTAATTTATCTGCCTTCCAACAGTTGCGGTCCTTTGTACTTCCCCGCAAGGTATTAGAAGCTCAAAGTCTTAGCTACTTGTGGTAAAAGATTCTTCAGATTTGACCATTTGTATTTAAACTATAGCGGGTTCTGGGCCCTTCAATTTGTTAGTTTGACTGCATTCTATAAGAATGCTTATGTGATAACCCATCTTGCTTTTGAAAGAACTGTTTACTGGTATTTTGTATTAAACTCTTCACTGATCAATAATTATTTTATGCAGTTTCTGCTTATGCTTTATCATGAAATATGCTAATTTACCGGAGGGCTATGTCCTAGGGAAGGTTGCATCAGTGGCTGCCCAGTTGCTTAAAAGAGGCTGGTAAGTTTCTGGTATTCTAAAGGGTAAAATATGCAGCATACCCTGACTTACGGACATGGATAATATTGTTAAATGTGGTTGAAGCAAGGATTTAGTCTTTGGATAATCTTTCTAATAATAACTATATGGTGTAAGTGAATGATGAGTTCATGACACACTCAAGTAAGAAAACTTAGAATAGTTTTTGGTCTTTACCCTTTCTTGCCTTCTACGTTCTCAAGTTATTTGCTTCTTTGTGACAAATTCAATATATCCATGATTAGTGAATGATGCTAAGGCCTAAGAGATATCCACAGGTTCCTCAAAATTCATTATATATTTTAAAAGTGCAATCTATAGTAAATATAAAAGCACATAGGTCATAGTAGAGACATTTCAGCAATTTTCAGCCAAATTGTAAAAGTTGATATAAACTTGAGTTTTAGTTAGACAATAATAAAGGGAAATATTCTGTATCAAAAAGTATGCATATATACTGACATTGGTTTCACCTTTTCCTGTTTTCTTAGTTGAGAGTCTTTCTGTTGATCAACCTTGATTTGGTCTAATTATGTTTGTTCCTATTTTCTTCAAATAGGCTAGATTTTACAGCTTCAGAGAAGGATGCATTCTTCCTTGAGGTAATGATGGCCCTTATATTGTTCTCTTATCCTTTTTTGTACTTTCGAAGCATTGAGACAACTTTGGTCAGTGATCTTTCAGTACATGTTTCTTGATATTTGGACTTTTGGCAAAAACGTCTTAGCACTGTGCAAAAGGTTCTAAAATAATTTCACTAAGAAACATATAATAAACTTGTATATGGCTCAATCTGTGGTTAAAGAAACAAATTTTAAATGATGTTAGTTTTCGTCATTTAAAAAAAAAAAGTGAATGGGATACGTGAAATCAAAATTTGGAACCCTCATCTTAGGAGAGAAAATATATTGATCATCCATATGGAAAAAAGTATTATAAAGTTTTCAAAATGAAGTAAAAGACCCCAGGTTGTAATTGAGGCTATATTTAATCATATAAACCATACTGCATCGCGGTTTTAATGGTGGAACTAAAATGAGATTTATTTTTGTTTATAATTTTTTTTTGTTCCATAAAAATTGTTTCCTTAACAAAATAAAGACATTTTGAATGTTATTATGTAAGAAAATTATGTGTTTTTGTAGCAATTAAAATGGACCAATGTTAATTTAGCTTTCAAACTAAATACATTAAGTCCATAGTGTATTTACTAAAGTATGGAATGTGAGATAATACGCATCCAAATATATGTACATAATATGTGTTTGTGTATGTGTGTTAAAATAAATGCATAATTTTGAAACATCAACTGAGAGAATCTTTGAATAGATAATATTAGGAGAAGCTGAAATCAGAATTGATATTATGAGCCTTGTAAATTCAAATGGGTTATGTATACTCATGCTGCTCCATATCTGTCGCTCATTTGGAAAAAAAAAAGGCTTAAAACTTCATGTCAAGTCCAAATGGTTTCATAATGTTAGCCCTGAGTAGGACCATATATAATTGTTTTCAGATGTTATCCATATGAAAAATTATTGAATGTTATTGAATTAAAGGAAAACCTAAGACTCAAATCTGGTCTCACTTGTTTTTTCCTCTGAAGGCCATGCATAATGCCAAATAACATTATATTTGTGTTTTTGGGTGTTCTGCCTTAGTTTTCAGGAACCTTTTTACCCAACAATTTCCAGAACTTTTGTGCAAATGCTGTAAGATATGTGAAACATTTACCACAATTAGGGGTTGATACCATTTTCTTCCCATAACTTTTCTACATTTTCATGTTGGTCCCATAATTATTTACCTTTTCAATTTAGTCCGATAACAATTCAAAATTTTCCAAATCAGTCCCAAATGACCAGAAATTTTATGAAACAATGTCGATCTGTTCACATGCTACTATTTTTCGGTGGAATAGGATGACGCTTCCCGTTTTTCAGACATGACACACTGACTTAGTAATTTTTCCAATAAAATAAATATAAAAAATTTGAAATTCAAATCAGTTTTTTTGCAATTAAAAAAACTTAATTTTTTTAAAATTTCAAATCAAACATCTGAAAACTAATTTGGAATTTCAAAACTGAAATTACCCATTAAAAGACTTTTTAATTGTAAAAAATTAATTTGAAATTTCAATTTTTGTATTATATTTAATTTATTGGGGAAAATTATTGAGTTAGTGTGCCACATCTGAAAATGGGACTCGCCATCCTATTCCATTGAAAAATAGTAACACGTGAACAAAACGACGTCGTTTCATGCAATTTCCGGCCATTTGGGATTATTTTGGGTAAATTTGAATTGTTATGAGACTAAATTGAAAAAGCAAATAACTATGGGACCAAAACAAAAAAGTAGAAAAGTTATGGGAAAAAAATGGTAGTAATCCCCCACAATTTTGAATCTCAAATGCCAAAACTTAAATAATTAGGTAGGTGGATCTGAACATCTGCAGACATGGTCGGTTTTCTTTGTGTCATATTAGAATTTTTTTTTAAGGCAAGAATCACTGGTCTTGGAAGTACAATTTTAGAAGTCCAGCTGGTGCCTCCGAACTTGGCCATTTTGGTTTATGTTTGGGCATTATTTCAAACTTGCAAATCTTATGGTTTGATGTTACAGGTGAAACAAGCTGTTGATGGGTCCCATGGTTTGGTTGTGCAATTTTCTGGAATCAGGTTTTTGGAATCATTGGTATGCAACTTATCAGTGACAGCAAAAGAAGCTACCCATTTATTTCTGTTTTTATCATTTTAATGATCTAAAATATTTCTCATTCATAGTATGCATATGTATATTCCGGTAGGTTTCTGAATTTTCACCCTCTACGTCTACTGCTATGGGCCTTCCTAGAGAATTCCATGAGCAGTGTTTAATATCACTAGAGCAAGACTATCTGAAGGTTAGTCATTATATGATAGTAATTCCCTTGTTTAGATTTTTTCCTTCACTTTCCTTCTGTGGCCACATATGGAATTTCTGTATAGAAGGCTAAGTTCATTCTCACCTGTGCTCAAGAAATATTTCCTTTTCTTATTTCATAGGCATTCTACTCTTGGGTACAACATGCTGCTTTCAATGTCTCAAGTAGAATTATTGGAGCCAACTCTGAAGTTCCTGAAGCTAACATCTGTTCTGCTTCTCTACGTCTGATGCTTCAAATCCTGACCTGGGACTTCCGAGGCAAGGATGCTATCGAGAATTCAAAGAGGGGAATGGATTTGTTCCGTGATGGAATGAAGCAAGAAAGTTTTAAAAGGTCTGAATGTGTCTTGGTGCAGGTACGTGGTAACCTAACTAGGTTCATAATGTGTTAATGGGACCGTAGTGGGAACCTATGGAATGGAACTTAGGGTTGACTAAAAATTATGGGGCTTGTTTTCAGTTGACCTGACATTTTGTATCTCAAGGATGCCTGGGTAGAATATGAAAGCTCAATTAATGTGATATTTTCAATGAGTCGTGTAACTATCAACGAATTGAAATTATTAAGTACTCTGGAGTTGGGGATGGCAATTTTCCCCGCTGCTGACTCTCCCCGCTTGGTTTGGCCCACTATGTGGTCCGCTGTAGGGTGGTGCGGGTCTAGGTATCACTTCCGTCCTGTTCTGACCCATTCACGTTTTTTTTATATATGTTTATATAACGTATATGATATATATTACTCCCTCCGTCCCCCAAATTTATTCTCATTTGTGTGGGCACGATTTTTAAGGAAAATGAGATAAAGTAGATAAAGTAAGCATATTGTGGAATAATTGTGGGGTCTACTAAAGAATAAAGTGATTGTTTTTTAGTGTGATAATAAAATAGTATTTTCTAAAAGAAAAATGAGAATAAATTTGGGGGACGGATGAAAATGGAAAGTGGGAATAAATTTGGGGGACGGAGGGAGTATTATGTTTTGTCATACTAATTAGTAAATATAGCATAATTAACAAAAAAAAAATATCAACTTCATAAATATATTTTAGGATATAAAACATAATATGACATTGCAGCCACAAAAATTTAATATCATCTTTAAAAGGTAAAAATAAATTCATAAACACACTTTTATTATCATCTATAATTTTTTAACTGAAATCTTAAATTTATGTTAAGTATTTTAAAATATAATATGTATTATTATTGTGACAATAAAATGTTAAATTCAGAACGGATTGCTCTGCCCCGCATAAGGGATGGGGCAGGACTTGGATCAAGTACGTGCACCGCCCCATTGGCATCCCTACCTAGAGTACAAAAAAAAATAAAAAAATCAAGTAGAAACTCCTGGATGATATTTATGTGCCAATACTTGGGAATTGACCTTCAATATCCATGTTCAAGCTTGTTTCTTTAAACGGTAAAAGATATGCTCAAGCTTGTTTGTTGTGTTTCTCAAACTAAGCTCAAATGGGCTTTTAACAAATTATCTTAAATCCGGTATTGAAAGGTTTGATTTAGTTTGTTTACTAACTGGTACTTTTGACTATACATGGTTTCTCTATTGTATGTTTTTCTTCCACTTCAATTTTCTGTTTCACTAGTTTAGATGAAATTTGTTTTCTGTTATTTTCTAAAAATTACTATTTACTGCTTAACCTTCTGCAGGTATGCCATAAATTGGCATATTTAATTAAACATAATTTTCTAGTCTTTGACTCGTGTGATTTTGATTTTAATGCTTGTTCTCCCTGTGTGATCCTTGAAGCCTGGCCCTGCCTGGCACGATCTGTTGATTTCAAGTGGCCATGTTGGATGGCTTTCAAACTTCTATACCGCGCTCAGACAAAAGTTCTCTAGTGAAGGCTACTGGATTGACTGCCCTCTTGCAGTTGCTGCGCGGAAACTGTTGGTGCAGTTTTGCTCCTTAACAGGGACTATCTTCCCATCTGGTATGTTTTGTTCCTTTTTCTATTTCAGACTGTTAATTTTGAATTTGATTCGATAGTGGAAAAAATGTGGATGATTTCTTCTTAGTGTTTGATGTTTCATATGGCCATTGTGCTTAACATCCTGACTTTTCCTCTTTAGAATAGCACCCTGTGATAGTGACTTGTTAGATTATGTGTTGGTTGACTTGACACCTCTTTTTAAGGATTCTATTTGTTATTATTATGTGAAATAGAAATATTTATTGCAAAATCAGGGATGAGAAGCGCCTAACAATAATACGACAACTGTAGAAAAGCCTAATATATAGCTTTTGAGAGTTTATAGTTTTTCTCTGTCTACCATAGACATGCATAATGAATATAGTATAGGTTCTTAAGTTGGGACATTGTCCTGCTACTAATGCTTGTTCCGGAAATGGTGTCATCTCATTTGCTAAGTGAAAAGAGCCAAACCTATGGAATAGTGAGAAGATTACTTGTAATTCAAGTAATCCATTTTCAGGAAAAAAAAAACTCAGGAGAGAGTCATTTATATAACCATTTATCTTGTGAGGCTTTGCTGATTGGGAAAAGCTCATATAGAGGCTATTACGCTGTTTAATCTTAAACCAAGTAGTTTCGTCTTGGTAACAATTGAATCTTGTTTCGCATCATTATGATGCCATGATTAATTCTCGTCCTAGGCAATAGTTGTTCTAGACTATTTAAACATTGTCTCCCATCACTATGATGCCATATTAATCTAACCTCCGCCATGTCTCTGCCCCCTCTTAGAGTGTGACATGTTACTGAAATATCTAAAATTTAGACAGTGGGCACACTCAAAAGCAGAACCTTCTGCAATTGCTCTCCGGAATTGTGCTGTGGATGGAACCTCCAGATGCTGTTTCACAAGCAATTAAATTAGGAAAAAGTGAAAGGTAAAAAATCAATGACTGCATCACCTCCGTTCCATGAAAGGTTATTCATTTTACTGCTTCTTTGATGTCTTCAGTGAACTGCTAGATGGCTGCCGTGCACTTTTGTCTGTGGCAACTGTGACCAGCCCACTTGTATTTGATGAGCTATTGAAATCCTTGAGGTCAGTTATATCCTAGTTAATGCCTATCCATTAATTATTCTTTAGGTATGATCCTTACTCAATGCTCTTCCTTTAGTCTGGCTATTATTGAATGAGGTCCCTGGGATGGCCATAGCCTTGTATGAGAGAAGAAGAACTCTGTGAAGCAGAGTAGTTTTTCCACTCGAAAATTAATTGTTAGTATTTGGAACTCTCAGCCGCATCATGTGCTTTAACATGTATATGGATAAATAAATATATATTTAGGAAATGAGGTGGTATTTCAAGATATCCATTGTATGAAAAATATTATTTTGAATGTTACTTTCCACATTCTTTCTACTAAAATGAGTTGTTGACATATGCACAGGACATACGGCACTCTTGCTCTATTATCTGCCCTGATGTGTGAAGTCTATAAAGATCTCATGGAAAGTCACACAGAAGAAGAGACGTGGAGCTGGGTTGCACGTGATATATTACTGGATACTTGGGCAGCCCTTCTCCTGGTATATGTTGATGATGCCTTAGATTGTATCTATTTCTCATAACTGCATGTGCATGCCCCTTGTTTGTCCTATTTCATATTTATCTCTTTCTTGAGTGTATGTGTATACAAAATTTCCTCATCGTTTCTACTTAATTTGACAAGAACCTGGTTTCTGGCCATTGCTTGTGTAGGAAAGGTGTGAGTTTTTGCCATTTCTTGATTTTAGTGGAATATATGAAAGGTCATAGACACTTCCAATGTCTGTATTAGTTCCCCAACAACAACAAAAATATGATTTTTTAATTTATTTTTTGGTGACAAAATGTATAGAGGAAGGTTGGGTACCGTGCAATCTATTAATCATTATTTTGAAGCAGGGAACCACCAAAATTGACCTTTCCAATTCCACATACTGATTGGCTGAAGGTTTTAGATGAGTTCTTTCTGGTGTCATGTAAAATTAACTTTGCAGTTTAGGTTCTTCTGTATGGTTAATGGTTCATGGTGGCAGCCTCTGATGCAATGATGGTTCTGCTATGTGGTAGGATGCGATGATAGTGGTTTCCATTATTCAGATATCATTTTCGCTCTTTATGATTGCCAGTCTTTAAGGAAATGGAGGCTTTATATTCTCACTTCTCTGAGGGAACTTGCCACCTAGGCTTTGCCTATAGGATTGGATGCACTTAGCCAGCTGAATTTTACATGTATTTGTCCATTTTATGTCTGTCTTTTTGGCAGTGTGGAATTCAGTACCATTATAGATATGTAGCTTGTTTATTTGAACATGAATTATATTCTGCTCTTCGTTAAAACAACTACAGCAGATGGATGGTACTGGACACAATTGTTCTCTTCCGGCTGAAGGTGTTAGTGCTGCTGCGAATCTCTTTGCATTGATTGTAGAATCAGAATTAAAGGGTAATCTTATGTTGCAAATCCTATATTGTGCATAGTGTTTTTCACTTTGGTCATCATAGCATTCTTATATTTCAACATTGTTTCTGAATAGCTGCGTCTGCGTCAGCCTTCAGTGATGATGATGTGCATGATTATGCCCAGGCTTCAATTGCTGGTAATCTGCTATTTGAATTTCCAACTAATTTCCCCATATTGTTATCATAGTATGTGACCCATTTCTTATGCTCAAATTGTTTTCTCTTTGTAGCTATGGATGAGAGATTAAGTTCTTATGCTCTCATTGCTCGGGCTGCTATAGGCGCCACAATCCCTCTTCTCACTGAACTTTTCTCTGTACGTGTTATGAGGCTTCATCAGGTACTTTATTAACTTTGTCATACTATAATCTTGTATATTTCTTCCAATGAGACCTTGTCAGTCATACAAACAAGTGCATTGAAAAGTCTTAAGTTTGGAGGCTTTCTACTCCTGCGCACTTCCTTAGGCAGAATACTTGCCATCTGTCTGTATCTTCTTGCTACACACAGAATTTTGCTGATTATTCTTAAACTTGTTTGAGCTTATAGCACCATTATTAAAAAAAAAGTATTTTCTCATCTTCATAACTTTTCATAAATTTCTTTGTTTGCTTTGTTACTTTCTTTGAAAAGTTTAGGTAGATCACTGACTTGTGATTCATAAAGGACTTTGCATTCTCATGTGTCAACACTAAATGTAGGGCAGAGGCTTAACTGATCCAACTGAAACTTTGGAAGAAATTTATTCTCTCTTACTCATAACTGGACATGTTTTGGCTGATGAAGGACAAGGTGAAACTCCATTGGTAATAATTCTGTTTCTTCTATTTCCTTTTCCTACTGCTGTTTGCCATTATGTTTTATGTTTCTGTTTATTGTCTCCCATGCAAACAACTTGGGACCTGCATCTAGTTTGTGCAACATGTATGCTTCTTTTGTCTTCGAACTTCTCTATGTGAAACCCATCATCAGCAAGGATTGTAGGACTTCTTCTAAAAGTTCTGGGCGTTCCTCAAATGTTAATTATTCATCAAATTGGTTAGATCTAAGAAAATAACACATATAAATCCCAATATATATATATATATATGGATCCACCAACTTACATTTTAGGTATCTGGCAATCCTTATCTATTTGAATCTAGGTAGGATTCTGTTATCCATAGATCCTCTTGGCAAGATGGGTGATGAAAAGGCTCTCTGCACATGGTGGTTTGCGGTGTAAAGTTATGATGTGAGTCATGATAAATATTCTTGGAACGTGATATATATTAGTGTACCTGTTTTTCTTATGAAACTATTTTACTTTATATTCTCTTCTAATTTCATAAACTCTAATATTTAATCTTCCACTTGGTGCTTATGCACCTAGGCCCCACATCTCAGTACTTATGCCTCCACTTGGGGAAGAGTGAAAGGCACCTTCATGAACTTCACATTATGAAACTAGGGTTTTATACTACATCTCATGCCTGTTTAAGTTCATAGGAATTTTTTAACAATTGCTTTCATATTTACAAAACTATGAAGTTTGACTCTTCTTTCTCTGGTAAAATTTGAGATATTCAGGTTCCAAAAGAGATAGAAAGCCAGTTTGCTAACATTTTGGAGGTGGACAAACACCCAATCGTCATACTTTGTAGGTGGGTTTTCTCACTGTATTTTGTTGACAATATAAGTAAATTAATTGTCATTTGCCATAGGTATCAGTTCAATTTCTTGTTTATTTAACTAAAACAATTAGTCAATATATATCCTCATAAATTAACAAGCTTTAACAATTAATCTGGAAAAGTGGTTTGGTTTGTAAGATTGTTACCCCTATGTCAGTTTAATCATTTACCAAATGAAAGATATGCTAATGTGACTCCTTATTTGATACATTATGACACACAAAAAGAGGAAATCAAGAAAGTAGAAGAGAGTCCTACACTTGTTTTTGAAGATTTTCTTTCTGAATCTTCCCATAGAAAGCTTTATACATTACGATGAAATCTTGGTAGACCTGAGTTTCTTAGTTTTTCACTCCTGCTTTCTCAGTTCTCTTAATTTATTCATTTGTTATGAAATTTCCTGCAGTTCGATTCTAAGGTTTGCTGAGCAAAGCTTAGATCCAGAAACAAGAGCATCTTTTTTCAGTCCTCGGCTTATGGAGGTACTTATTTCTCTAGAATTACTAATTTTCCCGGCCAGCTTGCTTCATAGTCTGTTTAATTGTTCTCTAAGATAAGCCGGAATTTCTTTCCAATACATCATTGAATGGCCCAAATAAGCCTCACTGGTATATGAGCAACTCTTCATGTCACTTCTACAGCACTTCCTCGTATCATCCACAAATCCTCTCTTAGCTTTGGGCCTTCAAGTTCTTTATATTGAAGTTATTGTCAGTTCAATGAATCGGGATTTGGTTCAAACTTGATAGGAAGATAGATTATTCCAGGGCTTGGAATGAAATTTCATGTCTACTTGAAACTTGAAATTGCATGTTTGGTGGAAACTTGGTTCAGAAATAGTTGCTAACTTAGTTAATTGTCAGGAATTTCATGTGGAGTAATGTTTAATATAGTCGAATATCATTACAGTTTTCATTGCATGTCTGTTATGAAAACTAATCTTATAGTACATATATCACGCAATTCTATCATAATTGCATGGATCATGCCACTTTGTACGCTTATTTCCCGAAGGATATTCTTGCTTCAAGTAGATCAAAACATGAAAAGTTCCTCATATAATATAATTATCCAAATGAAATGGATTTGAAGCTGGTCTATTTTCCAGTGGAGTAAGGCAGCTGACAATACGAGTTATCATGTGAAAAAGCAAAATAAAAAAAAAAATATAGGTGAGAACACAAGTTTATTAACCGGACTTCTGCAACTATAAATAGGGCTTTCTAATTCAAGTGAAAGCTTCAAATGAAGCCTACTTGAATATTAAAGGTTTATGGCTGTCGCCAGGGAGGTGATTAGAAGCTTTTGGGATTCAAGAATTCAAAAAGGTGAGTCATGTCATTCTACCAAAGCACATGGAACTCATACAATGTAGTCTAGAAAGTCACATATCATTCTTCTACCAAGAAGTCTAAGAAAGATATATATTGCCAGATAATAATAAAGCAACTTTCATTGTAATTGCCACGTAAAAGTTACTACCTCTGTTCCTGAAAAGTTAGCATACTTTCATTATTGTTTGTCCCACAAAAGTTTGCATACTTCCGAAATACAAATATTTTTCATAATCTCCACTCTCAAAATCTCCAATTACACTTTTTTTAATTCCTGTGTCCAAAAAAGCACCGCAAACTTTCAAGAAACGAAGGTATTCTTTGTGGTCAAGTTTCCAAATTGCATTGAGAATCTCCACAGCCACAGTATTCTTTGTATTCAATGCATGAAGTCTGGTGATCAGGTCACATTGCCTTAATAGACAAGGACCACATTAGTAAGCTGCTTAATAATCGTGTCATGCTTTATCTTATATATGCCCCTAATTGAAGATATGTAATAGTAGGCATGTCTTGTGTGAGAACTATTTTCGGTTGGACCTTTTATTTGGTATGCCCTGTGAGGATTGGTTTGATGGAATGTTAACCTTGTGCAATTGTAATTTTATTGATGATTCTTAGATTGTATGTCAACTTTGACTCAGAAGTAGGATGTAGAACCCTTTAAAATGCTTCTTGAAACAATGCAATGTAGTAAACATGCAATTTGTCCTTTTTCCAGTATTAATTGTCCAGCTTAATATTCTTGATATAAGAGACTGCATGGCATCTGTCTTTACATAGTTTTTTTAATTGTCATTTGTATTGCTTTCTTGAAACAATATCCTACAGATTTCTCACCCCTTACACTTCACTAATAACATTTTAGTTTTCTTATAAAAAAATTCCTCAGATTTCTCTTTTGACTTTTGTTACTGATGCTTGTGTTTACGTATTTTAATTATTCTTGGCAGTCATGTGGTTATCTCGTTTGAATTGGAGTTTTACTCTTTAATTCTTATGTGTATTTTGTGTAAGATATTTCTCATCCCTTGCTCTTTCTTCAATAATAAAGTATTAGTTTTCTTATTAAAAAGAGCAATATCCTCAGATTTCTCATTCAACTTTTGTTACAGTTGCTTACCTATTTAAATTATTCCAGGCAGTTGTGTGGTTTCTTGCAAGATGGACATCAACATACCTGATGCCACCTGTAAAAAGGGGAGAACATAAAAGCAGCTATGGAAATACCCTACTTCATTCAGAACTCTCCACAAATGCATTGCTTAGTTTCTGTGGGGAGAATGATCATGGAAAAGCTGTGCTTAATATAATTATTCGCATATCTTTGAGTATATTTGTTTCTTACCCTGGGGAAAAGCACTTGCAGGTAAGAGTCTTTCAAGTCTACATTCTTGTTTTCCCCCTTAAGTCAGGCTTATTTATTTGATAACTGAAACTAACTGTACTAAGCCGTGTAATACTCTCTTTACCCCATTTTAGTTGCTCAAATTCCAAAAAAATGGAAGTTTTTTTTCTTGGTTTTCCCATACCCAAAATGGCAAGAAACAGCTCTACCCTTTCATTCTAACACCTTACAAACATCACTTATTTACACCTCATGCCACTACATGTTCCAGTACACCCTTAAACAATAAACTAACTTCTCTTCTTTTAAGTAGAAAAAACAAATATGCACTCACCTTTACACCTTTTAATACTAATAAACTATTTTTTCACTAAAACTTGTATTATTTTCCATTGAGCAAATGGGACAGTGGGAGTAATACTTTTAGGGGTTGGATCCAGTTTATGGCTCACTTATGCATAATTAAGAGAATATGGCATGTTGAAGAGCTTAAAACTTTTGTTGATTTCTATCCTTTGACAGGAGCTCACATGTTGCCAGCTGCTTCATGGACTTGTTAAACGAAAAAATATCATTTCCCACCTTGTTACCTTGGTAATTAGCATCTCCCTGCGTTTGCAAAACTGTCCATCAATTTCCTTCTTGTTACTACTTGAACATGGTTTCTTATAATATATGTTTGGATGGGTTCAAGAGGGAGATATATACTGTACTAATGGGTTAGGCTTAAGAGGGGCATAACTGAAAGTCTGACGTTACATGGTGCTATACTTTTTCCTAAGCATGCTCTTTGTGTGAGTGATGGAAGAAGGAGACGTTTAAACATGAGTGATGTTGTTTACGATTTTTCCTCTTAGCTTTGAGCACTCTTTTTCATTGTTTACAATTTCTGTGCTATTGACTTGTTTTGGGTAATGCCTTTTGCAAAGGAGTTCTGGTCATTCAATTAATCTGCTGAAATATTGTAATGCTGAGGTTGGCTGGTAATTAGATGTAGTTTTGTATGCACCAGGTGCACCGTGCAACTCAAGTACAATTTTAAAAGTTACACATGTTATTACTAAAAAGTTGTCTTTGTTATTATTGAAAGTTACCCCTGTTACATTTTAATGAAGGTTAACTTTTTAGTAAAACCAAGGGTGGTTTTTTAGTGATAATAAGTGGTGACTTAAAAACACATTTGTGATGCACGGTGCACTTAGTGCATAAGAGACTTACTCAAATAAAAATTGCCCTTATAAAGGTAGCGCCGGTTCCAGACCTTTAGAAATATGATGTCATGAATAGTCTTTGGGTATGTTCTACTTTCTTTCTAGTTGTAATATACAGATTGCCCTTTGCATGCATCTTCTAGTATTGGAGATGTTCTTTGGGTCCTTGTATTCACTGCATCATTTCCAACAGATTTAGTGCTTCTATATCTAATTTTTACTAATGTATTAAAATATTCCAAATGTTGACTATTTAAACTTCTAATTTATACATGCAGGAATCATGGAGTGACTTAGCAAATGCTTTCTCTAAAGAAAGAGTTTTGTTCTCATTAAATGCTGCACACCAGGTACAGAATTTTAATTGTGCAAGTTCCTTTTTCTAGATCACAAGATATTGGGGGCAACAAAAAAAAGGTTTTTTTTATCTTCACTGCTTTTGTGCACTGTATTTCTTGGATTTCAAACCGAGGGAGAGTACCAGAAAGTTTTGTTTTCCTTCTATGCATTGATAAACGGGAGCACTGGGATCAACTCGATACATGCTCTGCAAATATCATCTCAGCATTTCTCAGTGATACCTTCCTACTATAATACATATTTCATTTCAGCGTTCACTGGCTCAGACACTTACTATTTCAGCATCAGGCATGAAAACTTCTGAGGCATCAAATCAGTAAGTGTGATATCTTTTCGGTAAGCTTAACATTTCATGGAGAGTGTCCTAATGCTTTTTGAAACTATTGTAGGTATATAAAAAGTTTGACAAGCCATATGACTGCCTATTTGGTGGAACTGTCGAGCAAGAATGATCTCAAAAGCATTGCTCAACAGCCTGATGTCATTTTGTTGGTAAACCTTATGCTGTTCATTCGATCTGCTTTTATGAATACAATATAATTGATCTCACCATGACTTCCAACAGGTTAGTTGCTTGTTGGAGCGACTTCGTGGAGTTGCCAGAGCCTCAGAACCTCGGACACAGAAGGCAATTTGTGAAATGGGATTCTCAGTTATGAACTCTGTTCTTATCTTTCTTCAAGCATACAAAGATGAGGTAAAATTGTGCTTCCTTTGTTTTCCCCATTTGAGATCTTATGGGAACTTTCTCTCAGAGAATAGTTGGATTCTGAGATCTTTTGTTCTCTGTTAAGGGTTGGGGGGATGTAAGATCGACTTGCATGCTTGATCTGTTTGTGCAGCCATGTAATTGAGATTTTTTTTTAAAAAGAATACCAACAGCTAAAAGTTTGTCAATTTGGCTAATACCATGATGTTCCATTATCATTTTCTTGTGAACAATATTGAAAGTTGTATCCTTTAGCTAAGATTAAATATTACAATATTTTGTTTTCTGTTGCTTGTAAGTAGTCTATATTTGGTTTCTATAACATGTTCATGAAGTAACTCATTTTTTCCTTTCTGTTATGACTGTTAACATGCTTATCTAATTATCAGTTATTTTATTACTCTTTTTGTCTTTTTTTTATATATATTTCAATTTGACTTTTTGCCTCTTGAATGGCCAATAATTTGTTCGTATTTTTTCATATCTAGACTCTGGTTGTCTATCTTGTGCTCAAATTTGTCACTGATTGGGTGGAAGGGCAAATTATTTACTTAGAGGCTAAAGAGACTGCTGCTGTTGTTGACTTTTGTATGCGTTTGCTTCAGCTTTACTCATCTCACAACATTGGCAAGGTAAACATTTCAGCACTAGTCCACCTTTAAAGGTTAATTTTACTAAAGACCAAAAGAAAAAAGGAACTGGAGAAATTATGAAATATGTATTTAGTTGTAGATGGTAGTTATGACTTATGATATATATAAAATATTTATTCTATGTATGCGTGCCTGTATCTGTTTATGATTAGTTGCTGCTTATGTGTGTGCATGTGTATTTGTGAGGATGTAGGGATTGGCATGTATCTGTATATGCCTCATATAGCCTGTACCATTGTTATTGGCCATGCTATATTAATAGTGACAATTCCAAAATTGACCCATATTATTCGACTACTACCCCAGATTTCAGTTGGCCTTACAAACAGCTTACGTAGTGAAGCTGATGTGGAGAAATATAAGGATTTGCGGGCGCTTCTACAACTTCTCTCAAATCTATGTTCGAAAGATATGGTAACTCTTCTCTCCCACTACGCAACTAAAATTACTACTTTCTTGTTCCTCATCCAGACTCCCTTCAACTTCTTAAGCAATAAAACAAGATTTCCTGACTATATTATCCTGCTTTCCAAACTGATTCTGTTTGTTGTTACCACTATTCTGCTTCTCTGTTCAGAATATACAAATGAACACTAGAGTTGTTATCCATATTGAGGCATGGCCTTGGAATACCTAATTATCACTATGTCTTTGAATTGCACTTTTACACTTGAGGGGGTTGGTGATTCTCCATTCCACAGCTATTGAGAAGAAAAAAGAATAGCAGCTTTAGCAAGAACTTATCTATCTAGACTCTTATAAGATGTTCAGAAACATATTTGATTTTTTTTAATGGTTTCGTCAAGCATTGTCGTATGCATAACAAAAGCACAATGTGAACCTTCCCTATTTCAAGGAAGGGACAGAGTCACTCATTTGGCATCACATATCGAATGGAATTACTAATTAGTTTCTTATGCTTTGCTGTGTGTTCAAGATTTTATAGTGTAAAAACACCTTTTCCAGCTACATTACACAGTTACTTAATAATTTTGAATCACTGTGGCACCATGCATCCCTGGAATGTTTTTCTTTTATCTTACTGTAATGCTTGCAATTCTGAAATAATGCTTTCACAGATTGATTTTTCATCTGAACCGATCGAGAATCATGGTACAAATATTTCTCAGGTATGTCTATGCAAGATCTATTTATAGAGATGGTAAAGAGGCTCCAGTTATAAATACTGTATTTAGTAGTTCCTTCTGACTGTATCCTCCTGCAGGTAGTTTATACAGGATTTCACATAGTCACACCGCTAATAAGTCTGGACCTGCTTAAGTACCCTAAACTTTGCCATAGTGTAAGGCTCTTTCTGCTGTGCTAAACAGGGTAGGATTTAGTAATTTTATGCGAATACTAAACTAGCCTTTTTCTTGGACAGTATTTTTCATTGTTATCACATATGCTGGAGGTTTATCCTGAAATAGTCGCACAGCTAAATATTGAAGCCTTCAGTCACATAATTGGAACACTTGAATTTGGTCTTCATCATCAGGTAAATAATAGGTTGTTTTTTTCAGAAAGATTGTGTTAAGAATGCAAAAATGGTGCTTCACTAGCCTATAAAATATACTCCTTCTGTCCACCAATCTATTTCCCATTTGTGAAGTGGCACGAGATTTAATGAAAATTAGTATTATATTGAAATAGTAGATAAAGTAAGAAAAAATAGAGGTATTGTGGGGCCCAAATTTTTATTTGTGAGTGTGGGTTGTGTCCAAATAAGGAAGTGGGGAAAAAGTTTTGTAGACAAACAAAAAAGGAAAGTGAGAAATAATTTGGTGGACAGAGAGAGTTAAGTATGTTCATTTCCTTATTTGTCCTTCCCCAAAAGTATGCTCATTTTCTCTTTGAACACAACCACTTCATCTTTATACTCACAAAAAGCACTTTATTCAAAATAGACCCCACAGTACTCAATATTTTATCTATTTTTCCTATAACATGTCCAACCTGCTAAGCATACTTTTTGGGGACAGTATTATTTCTTAATGCAAGGAAATTACCACTCTCTCTCTCTCTCTCTCTCTTTTTTTTTATTGGTAAAGGTAAATTTAATACGACAAGAAAAGCTCAGCTCATGAATAGAGCTGATGCAGTACTAAAATTCAGTCAGTAAAGATGTTTTCTTAATAATGCTACTATGGGCATGTTTTGAAACTCTACAAAACTGCTTTTCAAATAGCTTTTTTCCAAAAGCTGTGAGAGAGAGCTTTTGAAAAAAGCAGTTTTAGAAGCTGTTTCAAGATTTCTAAAACAGGTACCACATCTGTTTTCATTTCCCATTGCTTGTGATTAGGATGTTGAAATTGTGGATCTGTGCCTAAGAGCTGTTAAAGCACTTGCATCCCACCATTACAAGGAGACAAGTGCTGGTAAAGTTGGTCTAGGGTCACATGCTACCAGTTACAAGGACCCTAATGGGAATTTTCATGAAGGCATTCTCGGTAGATTCCTTCGATCACTGCTACAACTACTACTTTTCGAGGATTACAGGTTACTACAAAAGCAAACTCAAATTCTTCTAAAAACTCTAGAATGCATTTCAATCTTAGGAAGTGGGAACAGTAAATAAGTTTATTTATTTATCTAGTTATTGTATCAGCATATATTTTATCGATATAGTCGAGCACTTACTACCTAAATTATCGTCTCTGGGTTTGAATCACCTAAGAAGGGGAGAAATTTTTCTGTCCTTAGATTATGAAGAATTTTATTTAATCGAATATTGTTCTAATACTGCACTTACAATATTGTCACTACTAGTTGCTTACTGCATACACGTCATTGACCTACCATCTGTTGTTCGTAACACCATTTTGACACATATCTTGCTTTATGTTACAGCACTGATCTTGTTGGCCCTTCAGCAGATGCTCTCCTTCCGTTAATACTCTGTGAACAGAGTGTTTATCAGGTAAATCATAACATAATCATCATGTCTTTGTTTTTTTTAAGGTGTGTCTCTCATTTCTTTATAGATTTGTAATGGTTAACTCGATACTACTGTGTTTTATTTTTCATAAACTTTGTTCACCGAAATGTTATAGTTTTCTTCTACGGTGTGTCTCTCATTTCTTTATAAACTTGTGTCACAGTTTAGTAATTTTGAAAAGAGAGTTCGAAGTATGAGAACTATCCTTCTGTATAATATTTATATTCTTGCAGAAATTGGTTCACGAGTTGATAGAAAGACAGACAAGCCCAACGTTCAGATCACGGCTGACAAATGCTGTCCAGTCTCTCACAACTTCAAATCATCTTTCTTCAACACTTGACCGTATAAATTACCAGAGGTTCAGGAAAAACTTGCACAGTTTCCTCATACAAGTCCGTGGATTTCTTCGTACAGTGTAAGAGTTGCAGGGAGCAACCATGATATATACAAATGCTCTAGTTTCTGCCCCAAGTTTGAGTGCCTGCTTCGTTTTACGCGAACCTCAGACCTTTGAATATTGGATGTGAAAGTGAAATGGCCTTGCAGATGCAAAGTCTATTGAGCTGCAAAAATCAGCATTCCTGAGGGTTTTTTGCTTTGTATACGGCAAATATGGCTCGTTGCACGTGTTCTCGTACAAAATTCCTTTATCGTTCTAAGCCTCTTCATTTTCTTCTATTAGGTTTTTTTGCTTGTATAATTTTTGCTCTGTTATTTCGCCAGGACAAATTTCGATTGATCGTCAAAAGCATTAAGTGGGTGGGGGGGTTAAATTGATTGTCAAAACTTAGATGGAATTGGATTTTATAAGAAATTTGATGTGTGAGGCTCATTGGTTTGTTTTGATAAGGAGATTGCGCTGATGTATTGACTTAGGTAATTTTTTTAAACCGTCTTCAAAAATAAAAAAAATTAGATCTTAGTGTTGGTTGATTTCTTAATTTCTGTCACTTAATTGAGATTCCATATAATTAATTAGTATTGTTTTGATTTATTATGAGGGCTCATTTGGTAGGGGAGATGAGAAAAGGGGATGAGAAAAGGTGAGAAAAGTAAAATGGTTGGACCCTCAAGATATGGTGAGAAAAGGTATTTAATATGTTGTTTGATAGGATGTATTATAATTATCATGAATTGTAATAGTTTGTTTGATAGATAAAAAAACACATACAAATTAAATCGGAATTATTGCATCCCTCGCCGGAATTGCAGTATCTGTCGCCGGAATTATTGTATCCCACCTCGAAGCTCCGCCGTTCGAAACGAAACAGCAGCTGTCGCCGTCCCCTGTTCGCACAGACGCCTCCGGAACCTGCAGAAATCGCGGTAAGAAATCGGACACCAGAAACGAAAGCAGAAATTGGAATTGCAGAAACGGAAACGAAACAGCAGCCGGAATTGCAGAAACAGCAGCCGGAAACAAAATCGGAATTGCAGAAATGGAATTGCAGAAACGGAAACGAAAGCAGAAATCAGAATTGCAGATACCGGAAACAAAAGCAGAAACGGAAACGAAACAGCAGCAGTCGCCGTCCACTCACCGGAATTGCAGAAATCGGACACCGGAAATGAAAGGAGCCCGTCCCAATCGCGGTAAGAAGAATGCCCAGCCCACGCAGTCGCCGCGTCGATTGAAGCCACAGTCGATTTGAAGAAGGTAGGCGTGTTTTCGAGTTGCTGAGAAAAGAAAAAAACGTATTTCATGATTTCCGGCAACAGTGGTGCGGCGATTGGCTTCCATGGCTGCCGGCGTGTAGACGGTTGGCTTCCATAGATTCCGGCGTGCGGGCGGTCAAATTTATGAAGGTGGAAGGAATCATGATAATGTATCTTGGGGGGAGGGGTCCGATTTCTTTTCTGAAAGTGATAGAAGAAATTGTAGGAAATTGCAGGAAATGGATGCTGACCGTGATAAAGGTTGGGCAGGCCTTAAAAGTTTTCAGGCGTTTGGTAGGCAGGAAACCGTTTTTTTCACGGGGTTTTCATGCCTACCAAACGAGGCCTAAATAAAGAAACATTGGACTCAATGCTCTATATTCTTGGCAATATAATTAATTACAAGTATATTACGTGGAATTTTTAAATATTATTTTATAAAATTAATTTTTTTATTATAAATAATATTTAATTAAAATTTATTTTTACTATTTTAAAACTTAAATAATATTGAAAAATAATATTTCTTTTATCTCAGTTTGTTTTTCATATGTGATAGGATACACGAGTTAAAGAAGAAATGAAGTAAGTGAACGTGAAGTTAAATAATAAAATATAAAAGTATACTTTATTGATTTTTTGTGAGTGTAATTTTTTTTTTTTATTTTGTGGAAAAAGATTTGAAATATCTCAATGAAATTTGAAAATTACCTTGTGATGGAGGGGTATATAACATAAATCTTGGAATTTCTTCGGATGTAATTGAGTATTGATAGAAAAAAATTTAGGAGAATTTAAAGAAATTCATGACCAACACATAGGGTGATATTACGTTATTTTGGATGAATAATTTTTACATAATTATGCATCGTGTAACAAAAAAGATGTATACATCAATTCAATAATAATATTATATCTTTAATAAATAAGATGATAGAATACCTGATCCATTCATAAATAAGTGATATTTTAGCATTTTTTTCAAGTAAATAATGTTCTGTATTTTATGCACATTGCCTATCAATTTTACTAATTATTCTTTGAATTTTATAAAATATTTTCAATTTTACTAATTATTCTGGAAGAAACTTAAGGTCTGGTGCATTTCCTACAGCTAAATATTGGTTCAGTGCATCAAACTCAACCCGTGGTTGCCCAAGATTTGTCTCACACATCTATCTTAACCAGCCCACCACAGGTTTACTGGTAAAGAACACATGCATAGTTGAGACAGAAATCAAAGTCCATGCACGAGAATGACAAATTGCAACATCTACTCATAGGAATCTAGAACTCCAAACTTAAAAACAATGTGAATTGAATTGTTAGATGCATTGGCGATCCAATTGTTATATTGTATGAAATGAAATCATGTAAGCGACATATAAAAGTGTCAGCAAAAAACATTGATATGTCAAAAATGTTCTCTGGATGAATACATTTCTTTACATCTATGTCTTTGTGTATCCTAGACTCGTTAGCTTTTGCACTAGCTTTTTCTCAGCATTTGCCTGAACCAAAAACAGGTCAATCAGAATAAGAGAAGGCCAACAAAATAAATTAATGGATTGGCAACGAAGAATTTGCTGTTATTTACTGAATAAGTGAGATAATAAGAAAAGGTCGATAGATCTAACCTCAAGCATGGGGCTATTCTTTGGTATATTACTAGCCAGTACAACATTGAGACCAGTCTTTAAAACTGAAATTTAAGTGAGATGTCAGCCAACAATAAGACGATTAAGAAAGCATATCGATTTCATGGAAAATTACCTAATCGACGTGCAATGCCAGATCCCGTGTTATCAGAAGCCCCTCCGATTAGTGAAGTCACACCAACTGAATTGGTCTGTTCACAATGTCATATAGTCAAAGCTATAAGGAAATATGCAATAGTCAATTGCTTCAACATTTGCCAAACAATAAAGTTCAGCTTACAGGGCGAGTAGGTGCAGCTGCATAGAGATTTCCAAACTTGGCAGAGTTGCAACCTATCCATGCATAAATCTAGGGTGGGATTCAAAGTTAACAAAAATAACTAATTCAGCAATAATAAAACCTAAAAGAAGATTGAACAAGCAAAGGAAGGCGAAGTCAGGAGCACAAACATATTCTTCATTAAGTAAATAATTAAGCATAAAAAGTAAGAAATAAACAAGATTGGTAAGTGGGGTGAGCTGACCTGTTTGGGAAGACGAATAATCTGAAAGTGGAGAGCAACACCGTCTTCTGAGACATCGGAAAAGCAAGTAACTTGAGCACTACCACCATCATAATGATTTTTTATGTTAAATCCACTCGTACTTGCATCCATGCCATTGATCTCCATTTGCTGCAAACAAAAATTCAACTTGTGCTTCCCCCTTCTTCTTCTTCTTCTTAAAGAAAGGCGGCCCTATTTTCCCAAAAAAAAAAAAGAAAAAAAAAAAGAGGGAAGGAGTTCAAATCATCGCCTGGGAGCCCACACCATATTCATGTCAAGGCCCAATTTGATCCCCCCAACATTTCAGTTTTCCCAAAATACTAATGTTAATTTTAATCTTAGTTTTATATCTCAACCCTGCATTTTATTCTTTTTTATTTATAAAATTCAATTCTATATTTAATCTAATACCTTTAGAATTTTAAGTCGGTTTCATATCTATCAAAACAAATCAAACACGAATTGAAATTCGTCCATCAGATTGCCAATCAAAAGTTGATAATAACCAGCAAAATTGTTAAGAGCAGCAAGTGGCCAAAATCAAGTAACTAGTAACCAAACCAAGCATTAAAAAAAAATTGGGGAATCAATCAAGTAGCCAGTGGCCAAAGGGCATACCAATATCCAAGAGCTGTCCTAAATTAACTTTATGGTGTATTGGATGTCGCAGATTTGATATTCCATTAAAAAAAAAAATTAAGCTGCACTGGATGCCCAACACATATTTTGTCTATGGTACATTGGCACGTTCAAGTCTAATTAATGCAACTACACAAGTATATTATACATTTTCTGCGATCAGAGCTTCACATAGTCACATTGCTAGTCATATGTCGTATGAAATGGTGGGATGGGGGTATTAAAGCCACATCACAACACCTACATAGTCCAGAGCATAGTACCATACAAAATCAAGATCATAATTGATGGATTGGGCCAATTTATATGGCGGTCCACCTTTTGATGCCTCTTCAAAAACTATAGTAATTGCATCTATAAACACCACAATATCTGGAGAATGCGCAACAATTGAGCATAATGTAAACCCTATTTCCTCACTAATTGGGTATTTTACCAACTCGGAAATCGAGTTGACTGAAGCCTGATGAACACATCTACAGCGCTCTGCTCCAGAACTGCTTGAAAGCAAGGTTATGCCCAAGAAAAAGAAAAAATATAAAAGCAACAGTACTTATACAATTGGTTGATGATTTTGCTGGCGACTCGCTCAACAGTAAAATCGTGACTTGCACTTCCTACAGGAGCGAGTGAACAGTCAAACTTTAAACCATCGTATCAGAATCTAATTTTGTTTTTTTTTTTTTTGTCCATTCACAGGGACGCCTAATTTTTAGTCACAAAATCGCAAACCGTCTGCAAAAAATGTTGAGCGCACACTTGCAAAAAATAATTTTGAAACCCTAATAAAATATAATCAGATTCAATTATACCTTCAGTTGACAGCGTGCAGTGGCCGTGGACGGCAGGGGTGCGTCGCGTGTGGCAGCGCGGAGGCGAGGCTGCGACTGTGTCTGATGTAGCGCACAGGCGTGGACGGCTCCGGTTGAGGTGGAGGAGGCAGCGATGCCTGGCCGCTGAGAATCAGTGGTAATGACTGATGAAGAGAACAAGACTATAAGGGCTCATTTGGTTCGTAAGATAAAAGTAAAAGTATGACGGATACTTTTATCTTACGAACCAAATGAACCCTAAAAGTATAATAGATGGTACAATCTTATGGCCCATTAATGAAATCTTGCCAACTTTCTCATTTATTTAATATTCATAAACATATTTATTAGAGAAATTGTCTCTTGGACACGAAGATTTCCTAAATTTTACCCTCCACATTTTGCTATTAGCTAAACTCTAAAACCTATAACCTCCCCCTCCATCCGCCCCAAACCACCCTCTCTCCTCTATTTCTGTTCCCACCTCCCTCTCCTCTCTTCTCTCTTCTCTTTTTGCTATTTATTTTTATTACAGTGTAATAATTTGATAATATTTGTGTCTAATTTTAATTTATAATAATTATAATTACTTTATTTAAACATACTAGTTTTTCATTTATCTTACTAGTTTTTTAAATATAAATGTTTTTTTAAATTTAAATATACTAGATTTTCAGTTATATTATTAGTTATAAAAAAAATGAAATATTCACAAGTTCTAAAATAAAAATAAAAGTTCAAACGTTCGTAACTATAGTTCAATTTCATTTTCTGTTAAAGTTCAATTATAAATTTATTCCAACAACTCTCATTTCTCTCTCCTCTCTTCTCTCTCCTTCACTCACTATCTCTCCTTTATCCAGTGTTTTCAGAACCAAACCGGTTAAGGCACCGGTTCACGGTTCAACCTGTTCAACCAGTTGGACCGGCGGTTCAACCATTAAAATAATTTATACCTATTTTTTTAATATTATCTATGTTAAATAAAATAAATATTCAATTATAAAAATTAAATGAACACAATAAAGTCATAGAGTTATCAACATAAAAGACAAATGAGATAAAATAACTTAATCAAAATATCATACAATAGTCCATGCTACATAATTTATAATGATGTCTCATTTAAGTTAATTTGACTTAATGACTTAATTATTGAAAACGTTTTGTTTTACTTTTTTTTTTTGGAAAAATGAAATTTAATTGAGCAAATACATACCTATATATTTTTTGAAGTCAATTGAGTGTAAAATAAAAATGAGATGGAGTCTTAAATTAATTTTTTCTTATTATTTCGGCCCAAATGAAGAAGCCCATATAACTTTGACCTAGTGATAAAAAAGTGAAATAGAAGAAAACGTGTCTTCAGTCCCATTTCTGCAACCAACTCATTTCTTGAAGAACCCACTTGAATGCAATATTGTAGAGAGATAGCAACCAATTTTATGGAATTTCAAATCTCGCCGGAGACGGAAACTCCATCCCCTGCCACAGCAGTCGCGTTCCTCGCCGTCGAACTAGCAGCCAAAGAATCAAACGCAACCTCCTTCTGCAACGGAAAACAGAGCATACCACGCCGGAAATGGCAACCATAGCCTGAAATTGAAGCCGCCGTCGCCCATCAACCAGAAATCGCACCTATTCTCCCGACTCAGAATCACAGCCACGAATCTGCCATGGAATCAACCGGGTGCCGGTTCATCCGGTTTTGACCGGTTTTACCGGTTCGCACCGGGTCAAAGCGGTTTGACCGTAAAAATGGGTTTTTAGGTATAATCGGACTGGTTCCGTGACCAGTTCCCGGTTCAACCGGTTGAATTCATTTTTTCCTCCTTTTATAACATTTTTTATTTTAAATATATTAATACTTAATTTTATACTAATTTTTTTTATGAATTCAAATGTTAGTTATTTTTAAATTTAGATTTTTTTAAGGTGATTTTTTCGAAATATTCATAAGTTCTAAAAATAAAATAAAAGTTCAAATCAATCGAACAATAAGTTCAATTTATTAATTGATCAACTTCAATTTATTAATTGATAGTTCTTAAAAATTATTTTCCACATTTGAATATGTTGTAAATTTAAAATTTAAATTACTTTAAAAATTAAAAAACAAACATAATTGAGATTAAAAAAAACGCTACAAAAAGTAACTCAACTGATAGACAAATATTTAAAAAAAAAAATGCCACAAAAAATAAACAAATAAACAAATTCACAATGACTATTTATAAAAAAATTCAAAATCTCCTGAATTTCAAATTTTTTATTTTTTAAAATAATTTAAAGTTTTAAAACAACATCACCGGTCAACAATATATTTTGACTAAGTAAAATAAAGGTCCTGCAACATAAATTATTTGTTAAATAAAAATAAATTAAACTACTAAAAATGGTAAAAAAAATAAATAAATGAGGTACAATAAAAAGAAGGGATTTATGGGAAAAAAGAGAGAGAAATTACAAGAAAAAAAATCTGCGCAAAAGTCGGAAGTGAAAACCCAACAAATCTGCCCAACAATTTTGAAGAGTCGGAAGTGAAAACCCAACACTGAAATGAAAATCCGTTGGTTTTCAAACAGGAGAGTGACCGGAGCCTTCAAAGCCGACGCCGAAGAAGACAAATTCTCTCCCCTGTAGAGATAGAGGATTTGAGGGCAGCGAGGGCGTCGGCGACGGTGGCAGAGGAGGAGATTGGGCGTGTCTCTTCTTCGTCTCCGGCGATTTCCGTTCCAACTCTTCTTCGTGTCCGGCGCTTTTCCATCGTCACCCACAACCAATCGTCGCCATCTCAGCCACTCTCCCAAACCGACGCTCCCATTGGATTTGAAGATCTGTGGGTGGGTTTATTTCCATGGAAGAAGGGAGAGAATGGAGATGAGAGAGAAGAGAGAGAGAGATTTGGGTGGAGAGAGATTTTTTGTGTTTCTAAAATTTGGAAATATGAATTAACCAATTTATTGAGAGTGTAATTGCATGAGAGAGAAGGGAGTTGAATGAATCAAATCGATAAGTGGCGTGATTTAATGCAGAAGGTAGGTTGTTTAGGTTGTGTCAGTGGGGTTACCTTTTTCAGAACTATGGTGGAAAATGGATGAAAAGTGTATAATTTGAACTGGGTAGTAAAGTTTTTTTTGTTATTGGACTAGGAGGAACACTAAGAGGATTGTATCCCATAAGAAACCACCCTATTTATTATAAGATTCATGTGAATCCAATAAGAAACCACCCTATTTATTATAAGATTCATGTGCATTTTTTTTTTTTGTGCATAGTTATTTTTATAATATGAGATCATGTATAAATGAGTGTGATCTTAAATAAATAAGGTGTATTTTATTAATTTTTTTAAGTATGCATAATTTGTTAATAAATATATATTATATTTTTTTGTTAAAAAACAAATACAACTTTCTTTTATATTATTTAATCAAAATTTTATCAATTTTATTAGTTTGTTAATCTTAAATTCTGATGATATAAAAAAGCAAGTTTAATTTAAAAAATAAAAAGTAATTAAATTTTTTGCACTGATTATCTTACGAAAAGACTATCATTTATCAAAATACATGTTATAAATTCAAATTTTAGATTTGAACTGTAGACAAGTTCAAATTTTAAATTTGAATTATAAACTTCCATATGTGAATACTCTACTTTTCAGAAAAAAATGATTGTGCTAATAAACTATAATATTATATGGCAACTCTGATGTCATAATTAGCAATTATTGACCTAATTCACAGTTCGTTTTAGTGATCTATCAAAATATTGAGTCAATATATTTAATTAACAGATTTATTTTACTTTCACAATATATTATCATATTCATTAAAAAAATTCAAATTTAATTATTAACATAATTTCTTTACAATTAAAATAATAAGACTACATTTATATTATAATTATAGTTTTTTTAAAATTAAATTATGAATAAAATTTCAAAATGATCAAAACAATAAAAATAATAAATTTTCTATTTTTTTCTAAGTTATTGTCTTTATTTTATTATTATCCACTTAAAAATTAAATATAAATAATTTAAGTATATAAATAATTATGAAAAATATATGCCTAGTATTTTCTTTTTAATTGATGAACAACAAATGGTTAAATTATATTTGCAATATAGTTGTGTAATTAAAAATCATGGGGTTAATTCTATGAAAAATGTACCACCTTGTACTCAACTTTCAATTTAATCATGGTCTTCACGATTATTATTAAAAAATTCATCATTTTACGAAATTTCAATTCGATACATGTTCTTTTATTTTCGGCCAACAACTAATGACGTGACTCATCGAAGCACGTGAAAATTTACCACACTAGCGTAAACACATTTAATTACCTTTTTATTGTATTTTTAAAATTTCACATCATATATCATATACATATACATAAAAAATATACTTTTTATTTAAAAATATTTTTTGGCCATAGAAGAGGAAAACACTTTATATGTTTGTAGTATTCAATATCATATTCACAAAACACCTACACTCAAATACCCTATGAAAAATTGTCCAAAATTGTATCAAATCCTGCAAAATCTCAATACTGGATGTTTGAATTTCTGAAATTTATGTATGCACTCACCCCGACGAGACACATTATTTATTGCAATTCACTAACACTTTGAATTTTGGAGTTCTGCTACTTTTTATTATTTTCTTATATAGAAGAGATTTAGGATTTCTGCTATTGTTGAGAAAAAGTATAGTTGCAATTGATTATAATTTATGGATTGTTGCTTTTAAATCTTTGTCAAATCAAGCTATTAATTTTCTAAAATTTTCTTGAGAAATTTTTATTTCTTACTAAAAAAAGTGCATGTACGAATTGTGCACAAAATGTGCATGTAATATTTTTTACACTTTATTCAACAACAAAAGAATGCACATTTTTATGTAAAAATAACAATAATAAAAATGAATAGTATATTTTTTTTATATTTACAGACCGTGCAGATGCACGGGTGATATAGTAGTGATATTAAACGAGAGAGGGGGGAAGAGATATAGAGACACAAACACAGTGTAGAATCAAAACTATACCTTCGAATTCAACCTTCAAACAGATGACAGGTTATGTCATCGATTAAGACGAGCAATGACGTTCTGTTCCTAGGGTTCGTTCAGGAAGGAATGACATAAAATATGTGAGAATCAAAATAATTCAACCTTGAAATTTACACAGGAGGCGATCACTTACGAATAAATCGTCGTTTCAAAAAGATTTGGGGGTAAAATGAGGGGGAAATTGCACTGTTCAAGCCATATATGATTGTCTGAAGGAAATGGTCGAACAAATTGTGGTGAAGAGAACATTAATAGTTTGGGCGTAATATGGATATTCATTGTGCCGGGTCAGACGTAAAAAATTCGAGTCAGCATAAATTTTATATATTCTACCAAACAAGATAAGGTCAATACAAAACTTATATTATTGGTTTTATCTTAGCCTTCCAAGTTCCAAGCATGACCTAAGAATACGAATTCTAATATTAGAATAACGTGTTATTCTCTCATGAATTTAAAGACTTTTAACGTATTAAAATTATATAAATATTTATCTTAAATCTTAATCCGTAAGGATTTATATATTACAAAAATTGTCATATTTGGGTGATATAAATCTATTGTTATTATTTGATATAGTGGATTTGATTTTAAAGTGTGCGTGAAATTCTTTAGATTAAATCAATTTTTCATAATATTGTTGGATCGATTAATTTTAAAATGTAATTATCGTCAATAGCTTCCATATCGATAATTTCAATATAGATTAAAAGTGTAATATTGTTCTTTTAGTGAAATGAACATAACTGATTGTATTAAAAATTTAAGATTAGTTTATTGGAAATTAATCTAATTGAGGTTGGTCCCTCTTGTGTCTCTACCATGAATTCATTGCAGAATTATCAATTTATGGATTGATTTTATTTGGGTAATAAATTTATTTGGTATTCTACAATAATAAAATAAATTTAGAAGACTATGAAATTTGCATATCTCAATATGTCTTCTAAAATTTTAATTAGATATTTATGAGAATTTTAATATAATATAGTAGGTCTCCTATTGACTAAGATAAAAGATTGTTCCACTCGTATAATAATACAGTAAGTCTCTTGTGTACCAGGTGGACAGTGCAATTCTAGTGTATTTTTAAAAATTTGCATCATTTATTACTGAAAAATTACACAAATTATTTACGAAAAGTTACACCATTAAAAATATATTTTTCAGTAGTAACATGTGTGATTTTCAATAGTATTTGTGTAACTTTTTAAAAATGAACTTGAGTTCTACGGTGCATCTGATAGATACAAGACTAGACATAATAAAATTATACCATTTTATTATCAAAACATAATATTTAATTCTTTCGTCCAATATTTATTCTCACTATCCATTTTTATCCAACCTCCAAAATTTATTCTCATTTCTTTTTTTTAAAAGAATATTATTTTGTTATCGTACTCACAAACAATTACTTTGTTCACTAATGGACCTCACATTTATTCCACAATATTCTTACTTTTATCTACTTTATCTTATTTTTCTTAAAACTCATGTCCATATAAAAAAATATTGGGGGACAGATGAAGTATACGAGATTTAGTTCTTTATGCTTAAAAAAATTAAGAAATATTTTATGATTTATATTTGTATATAATATGTATATTTATAAGATTTAAAATGATTAAGAAATTTGCATATCTCAAGGTTGAAAATATCGGTATTGGTGGAAGAGGTCTTAAATTTGTGGAAATATCGATGGATATATAGATATCGGTAAATTTAAAAATTATAAAAAATTTAAAAGCATACATTTAATACATAAATTTAACAAAAGAATTTAAATAAATTTGTTGTGACAAATTTATATATATAACTATTTTTTGGATTTTTTTCCGAAATTAATCGATATTTTCTCGATATCTTACGTTATTTGGTTTAATTTGTGGGAAAAATAAGCAATATTGATATTACAGACCGATATTTATCGATATTTTTTTAATGAATATTATAAAAATATTGTTTCTAACCAATATTAATATCGGTAACTAAAAAAAATGGATATATTGTGAATATATCAAGAAAATATCGAAATATTTTCATCGTATCTCTATCTATCTTCTTATTTTTTAATTAGATATTAATGAAAAAATTAATAATGAGATTTGAATATCTCAACATCTCGCATTCCGAAAAAGATCTCAGTAATTAATTTGTTTGGTAGCCGTAGATCCTCATCTCTAGGTCATATTTATGAAAACAAACACGATTAGAAATAATAAAATAATAATAATTATTATTATTATATAATAGCCTCAAGAGATTATGACGACTCCTCAACGTACCCTAATTTACAATTAATTGATTTGTAATGCAATTCAATTCCTAAAATAATATTTAATTCGCGGGAGAAAAAAAAAGGTGAAGTTTTTATTACTGGTGAAATCGGGGAGGGCCTCTTTGACCGGAATTTGATTTGATTGAATTTTCATCGACTGGGTATCTAATCCAACTTTTAAAAATATACCTACTTTTCATATTATTTTACTGCAGATATAACCTGCCATTAAATTCAATCCATGAAAAAGGGGTTTTTAATTAAGTTTTTGTTGGTGAATTTTCAATTATGAGCCTTGTTGTTTGGTGGTATAGTATTCATGTTGAATATCTGATGGGTGCCCATGGTTTATATTTTCTTGTTTAATGGGAATTAGGGTTTTGATATTTATTATGAGTAAATACATAAAATTTCAAGCGCTCTGACTTTTCTTTCTGATTCTGAAATTCTGTAATATCAATTCTTGCAATTGGAAGAATGTTTGTTCGTGTGTTGTGAATGCCTTGGATGAATATTTAAGGGTTTTATGATCTAAATTGGGGATGGGGTTATTATTTGATAAAAGAGTATAATGTTGTTGGCTGGTTGGTGTTGCTGGGGCCAAATAAGTTAAATGGTGATTGAATTAGGGTTAGTGATTGGGTTATAGCTGCAGATCAGATTGTACTTGGGAGTGTCAGTGTTTTTACACTTTCTCATTAATTTTTTCCCTTTTTAGCTATCAAATATATATACAAAAATTTTGTTGTTCAGGTTCTGATTGTCTTTTTTTCGATGATCTCGTGCAGGGATTTGCAGTCGGGCCGCTATAGCTCGAAAGGGCGTTTGAATCGGGATATGTAAGTCTTGCAAGTATTGGTTTGATTGTAGACCTAGATCTTCAGTTATGATCTAGTAAAAATTTTCCTTTATGTCATCATATTTTCGTTGTGATTGTAACTCGTAAGAACCTTAATGATTTTTCTAGAAATGGAATTTCGCAACTTGTGGTTCACTTCATATATTTATTGACTGGTTTCTTGAATTGTTCCTCATCGCGTGCAAATAATGCTATTGAATGTGAATGAAGAAAATTACTTGTGTTTCTTCCTCTGGTTGTGGCTTACCTTCTTCATCTCCTTCCCATGTGTTTCTTCCTCTGATTTTCCCGTATACATTATATAAAATCACTCGCAGAAAGTCTCTTCTAATCAAAGTGGAAATTTGTTATAGAAGTAACTCCTTAATGTTGAACTTTACTGCTAGTCTAATATAGAACTTCTGCAAAATATGGAGAATATCCTAGTTTGGTAAGGCTTTTGAGAGATATGAATCGTGGTGTTAACTGTGACAATTTGGCTGCGATAAATAACCTCAAACTTTTTGCCAATGATGCAAGTGCATGATATCTTCAAGACATTAACAGCCTTTCGAGTATAATTTTCTGATTCATCTAAAGCACTGTTTGATATTTTGCTTTAACGTATTGCATTTCAAGTCTACCAAACTACACCTTTTCTTTTCCTTTTCACAAAATCTAGTAGAGAGAAAACTGTTATCCCTCATCTATTTATGTTGATACTTTTGTGTCCCAGTGGTAATGGGCACTGAACTTGCTGGACCATGTTTCAAAGGCGATAACATGGACATCCCATCAATTCCTCCTGGTTTTGAATCACATGTATTCACTCTAGAAAGAAGTGAGGCTAATCCAGTTAGTAATAACTCAAGGTCGGCCAGTGCTTCTATCAAGTTAGAAACACCATATGAATATTCAACAACTAGCAGGCCATTTCATGGGTCAAGGTTAAGGTACAACAAGCCTGATATCAGTTCAACTGATAAAATTGAGTTTGAGCAGGTTGGTAAACTTTGCTTCACATCTAATATCCATTTGACTCTTTGTGCATTTACAGTCAGAGGTTTATATTTTCTGCCATTTCAGGACATACCGAGGAATTGGCTCCCAAAAGGGGTTATTCGAGAGTGTGAAGGGTCTGAGAACTGCCAAAAGGTCAGTCTTTCTAAACTAATTATCTCATGTCTCGAGAATCACAGAGACAGACTTATAGAACATGTATTTTGTGGCATCCATGTGAATATATAGTCATATATGATATATCAGTCTTATTTCATCTCCATTATACTAATATAAATTATCAAATTTGGTGCATAACTTTCAACTGCTATGCTAAACATACTTTTGTGTAAGGACAGTGTTCTGAGCATTATAGGCTGACCACATTCTTGTAAATGCTCTAGTTGTGAAGAGGTTGAATTAGTTTGGACATTCAATACTTTTATTTGTTTTGCATGCCTCACCCTGGAAGACTGTCATGTCAGGTTACAGCAAGATGGCATCCAGAAGAAGCTCGCAGACCAGATCTTGAGGAGGCTCCCGTATTTTATCCTTCTGAAGAGGTCTGTGTTGTTCCAGACCCGAGATTATACTAGTTACACTGCCTAGTAAATCTGTAGAGTCGATTTGCTTTTGGTTTTAAAATTACTTATGTTATTATTATTTTGTCAAATCTTGTAGGAGTTCAAAGACACCTTAACATATATTTCAAGTATACGCCCTAAGGCAGAAAGATACGGGATCTGTCGAATAGTGCCACCTTCTTCTTGGACACCTCCTTGCCCTCTGAAGGAAAAGAATATACGAGAAAGGTCTACATTCTCCACTCGAGTCCAGCGGGTAGACAAACTCCAAAATCGGGTTTCAATGAGAAAAATAATAGAAGTCAATAATGACAAACGGAGGAAAAGGAGAAGATGCGTAAGAAGTCGAGCTGATCATACAAATGGTAATCAGGAAATCAGAAGTCCTGATGATGTTGAATTTGGCTTTGAACCTGGTCTGGATTTTACACTGGATGCGTTTCAGAAGTATGATTATGATTTCAAGGCTCAGTATTTCAAGAGATGTAATAAAAGTTCAAGTTTAGGAGATAAGAGAATTACGCTAGTGGAGCAGCAACAGCCCACAGTAGAAGACATTGAAGGAGAATATTGGCGGATAGTAGAGAAACCAACAGACGAAATTGAGGTGATTTATTAAAGCTGATCTCATATAGAGATTTGCATTCAAAAATTTATTGTCCTCAGATTGCTTAACTCTTGGCCTTTAGTACCAACAATTTATTTTTCTTTTAAAGGTGCTTTATGGGGCTGATCTGGATACTGGAACATTTGGCAGTGGGTTTCCTAAAAATTCTCAGCAAGTTGCTTCTGCTTCTGACATCAGTTACATCAATTCAGGATGGAACTTGAATAACTTTCCCCGACTTCCTGGTTCTGTTCTTTCATTTGAAAGCAGTGATATATCTGGCGTTGTGGTGCCTTGGCTGTATATAGGAATGTGCTTTTCTTCATTTTGTTGGGTAAGGAAGAAAGTCTCTTCAATTGCATGGTATAAGATATATCATATATGTGAATTTAAAGAGGAGTTGCAGGCAGTAAAAAGAGATGTTTCTTTCTAGAATTTGTTATAACTAAAGCCTGGTTCTTTGGAGCTCCTTCATCATAAAAATTGACAAGACAAATCGCTTGAAGCATAAATTAAGCTATATGGGAAGGCTAGGTTCATGTTGTATGTTTCATATTCTTGTTTGTATACTTAGCCTTTCATAATGTCCCTATTAAGCACCGAATCAACATCTTCTCATAATGCCTACAGATGAGAACTACTGTGTGTGTGTGTGTTTTAGCTATAGCTTATCCTGACTTTCCTATTTTTTGGCTGATTATTTTTATTTCAAAAGTGGTGATTTTTTTTTTAATTACTGGCAGTGCTTCTAATATTCTTCATTTTCATTTGCTCATATACAACTAATTTTGAAACAGCATGTTGAGGACCATCACATGTACTCCTTGAATTACATGCATTGGGGATCTTCAAAAATGTGGTATGGTGTTCCAGGATCAGATGCACTGAAACTTGAGGCAACTATGAGGAAATGTCTGCCTGACCTCTTTGAAGGTCAGCCTGACTTGCTTCATAAGCTGGTAAGCATAACAATAAAGTCTGATCGAGTTTTGATAACTTTTATGTTATGAAGACTTTGTTTGTCCTTATGGTGTTTTCTTGAATGCTCAAATTACATTTTTATTTGTATGTCCATGCTCTTGTTTATTTCGAACAATAAAAAAGCTTTTTTGTCTACTTTAGAACACTTGCTATCAATTTGTGAATGACCAAGAATTCACATCATAAACTAAAGCTTGATTCAATGATATTTTACATATATCCAGGTTCAAGTTGTATGTCTCAGTTTGATGATTGCCACGTAATAAATCTGTGTGTGGGTGTAACCTAACAGTGAAAGTTAAGAACTAAGTTGCTGCTACTGATAAAAAAAAAATTAAAATAAGTCGCAGCTGAGTTCCAATTTTGTCAATGGAAGCATGTGCCGGACTTATATTCCGTTAATCAATAACATAGCTTTCAACTAGATGAAGTAAATAAATAGCATGTAGCTTTAATAAAATCTATTTTCTATTTTTCTTTGTTTATATTTAGTAACGGTTATAAAATCCTTGGATTTGAGAACCATTCTAAATGGGAGGATGTGTGGAGATTTGCTACAATCAAGCCTTTTAACGATGGATAGAATTTTAATATTCATTCCATGTGTGAAACAATTTGCAGATAACACAGCTTTCACCTTCCATACTAAGATCCGAAGGAGTACCTGTTTATCGATGTGTTCAAAATCCTGGAGAGTTTGTCCTGACCTTTCCTAGAGCATATCATGCTGGCTTCAACTGTGGTTTCAATTGTGCTGAGGCAGTTAATATAGCCCCTGTTGACTGGTTGCCTCATGGACAAAATGCTGTGGAACTCTACCGCGAGCAAAGAAGACGAGCTTCCATTTCACATGATAAATTATTGCTTGGTGCAGCTAGAGAAGCTGTGAAAGCGGATTGGGAATATAATTTTTTGAAGAAGCACACTTCAAACAATTTGGGATGGAAGAAAGTTTGTGGAAAGGATGGGATCTTATCAACAACACTCAAGGTGAGCTATTAACTCTTTAATGTATAGTTTGTACTCAATATCCAGCACTAGCTTTAAAATTTGTGGCCCCTTTTTGGACCTATAGACGATGGGTTGGGTTCAAAACATTACATGAATTTTGAAAGAGGGGAATCAGAAAAATTTTCTTTTATTTATCAAGATGGGTTGGGTTCGACATTTTGGCATGAATCTTGAAATATACTAATGCAGGGGAAACTGAAATTGTCAAATAGTTGTGTGTTTCTCTATGATATTGTTTGCGTGGCCAATTTGCTTTAAAATATCATTATTATTTTTTTATTCTTCTGTATTGTTCTATGGTTAGACTCGTGTTGAAATGGAGCGCATGTGGAGGGAGGTGGTTTGTGAATCATCAGTGGTACTGAAGATGGAGAATTCATTCGATGCAATTAATGAGAGGGAATGCAGTGTTTGCCTCTTCGATCTGCATCTATCTGCTGTTGGTTGCCACCGTTGTTCGCCAAATAGATATGCATGCTTGAAGCACGCAAAACAGTTGTGTTCGTGCTCATGGGATGCCAAGTTTTTCCTTTTTCGTTATGAAATCAGTGAGTTGAACATGTTGGTTGAAGCCTTGGAAGGGAAACTAAGTTCAGTATATAGATGGGCAAGGTTTGATATGGGATTTGCTCTAAGTTCTTGTGCTCCCAGACCGACAGATAAAATGCAAATTCATACATCTCAGGGAATGGCTTCAGAAGAGATTTACCCACTAACAGATGAATATAAAGGAGGCTATTTGAATTCAACAAAGGATATTGGCAATGCTGACTCATCTCACTTTGCAAGTCAGCGTGCGATAGTCTTGGTTCTCGAAAATGTGAAGACTGATAGCTGTTATTCCCAGAAAGTTGAATCAGCTAAACCTAGTAACCCATGCAAGGAAGAGAACTCTGTGCCGTCCAGAGAGAAAATACAATCTTGCCAGGCTTCTGAAGTAAATAGTCTCAAAGAAGCTTCTATGGGATCTTCAGATAAATCTGAAGGGAACCTATGCACATTTTCGGACAAAGATGTTATTCTCCTGAGTGATGATGAGTCAAACTCAGAGACACACAAGAAACGTAAAGTTGATGGAAAATCAGAAGGTGAAGAAGATCATGAAAAGTTAGAAATGGATGAAGAGTTGAGATCCATGGATAACATGCTAGCTGTATCAAACCCATCAAGCCACCAAAATAACTTGGACAGACATTGTCGCCAGAAGGGTCCCCGTATTGCAAAAATAGTGAGGAGAATTAATTGCAAAGTTGAACCTTTGGACTTTGGAACAGTGCATTCCGGAAAATTATGGTGTGATAATGGCGCTATTTACCCAAAAGGTATGGTGCATATTGATCATACATGGGGTTGTAGCTTCTGTGCAATTTTTATTGGATTGAGTAGAAATGATTTTTATTTTTATTTTTCTCTTCAATACAGGATTCAGGAGTCGAGCCAGGTACATAGATATCGTTGATCCGACTAAAATGTGCCATTATGTCTCTGAAATCCTGGATGCTGGACTGGACCGGCCTTTATTTATGGTATACCTTTATCAAATTGAGATTCCTTAGATCTTTCTCATTCCCTGTTTTTTCCTTTACCTGGACTAATAAGCAATATATTGCCTTTGAAGGTGTCTGTTGAACACAATCCAAGTGAAGTATTTGCTCATATATCTGCTAACAGTTGCTGGGAACTGGTTCGTGAGAGAGTAAATAAAGAGATCATCAAGCAGCATAAGTTAGGAAAGCGGAAGCTTCCTCCTTTGCAGCCTCCTGGGAGTTTAAATGGCATGGAAATGTTCGGCTTTTCTTCTCCAGGAATTGTACAGGCATGTTCTTTGAACCAGACTGGTGTGAGAATGCTTAAATTTTGAAACTTATTAGTAGAATTTGCTGCTGTTCTTGATCTATCCTGCAGTTGTGTTAATCATGTAGCATATCCAATTTTAGGTGGATTGGATAGTTTGGACATTTTTTATGGTTTGGAGAATTTAGAAAATCATCAACACAAATTAAAAGGGAAAAGGGAGAAGCTTACAATATTTGAAAATAAACCAGAGAGAATTATATGTTTTACATAAATATAAATGAGAACATGTGCGATATATGATATGCATAGCTCCCACTTAGTGGGACAAAGGTTTAGTATGTTGTTTCTCTGTTGATCAAAATATTTGAACTGTCAAGTGTCAATATGTAATATTTGTTGCTACATTAGTCTGAACTGACTTTCTCTCTTCTCACCCTTAGGAAATTCAGTCTATGGACCCGAATCGAGTCTGCTCAGCGTACTGGCTATCTAGGGCTCTTATACAAATTCCTGTACAATCTCAATCTGTAGATGAGAGCTCTGACTTCACATCCAAGTCTTCGACCCAGAAGAACCACGCCAGGGTCGAGAGAACACTTAGTTCCCTGTTTGAGAAGGCTAACCTACAAGAACTTCAATTACTGTATAATCTTTTAATGAACAAGAAATCAACTGAGGAGCAAAGCTTATTGAACCAGCTTCTCGATAAGATTAACAAGCATTCGAGATGAGATTTCTCGATGATATAAGATCAGGTGATCACCCTTGACTTTTTGACTTAGTAAAATTTTGAGCCTCGGTTAGGAACTTCAGTGTGTGCTATCCATAGCTCTCTGAAATTCTTTTGTTAGCTGAAGAGCAGGCAGGAATCTTCCAATAGATATCAAATTTCTTTAGCTTTACATTAAAACAGATTGAGATGTAACAAACATTACGTCTTTGATGTAGCATTTTTTTGGTTCTTTGACCATTAATGATGCGTTCTATAAGATGTCTGTGATTTTTTTTTCCCTAGTCCTTAATTTATTGGTCCTCTTTTGGATTTGAACGAAATAACTTATAATACTGGAGACAGGCGTTGTATTTAGAAAATCAATCTTAATGGTTGTAAAATGTACCACCCCCGTCTCAAAATAAAAAAAAATAAAAAAATAAAAACATTGTGTGAAAATAGTTCATAACCACTTTTTAACAATGAGAAAAAATAAATTCATAAATATTAGGCTATTAGTCTCAGAAATTTTTCCCTGGCAAATTTCCACCTACATATATTTATTCATTTTACTTCTTTTTCGCCAAAAAAAAAAAATAATAACAAAACAAACTTTCAAGGAATCAAGGTGGTATATATTTGGAATATTTATATATTGAATTAAAAAAGTGATCACAAAACATTTAAACCTTTTTGCACAGAAAACGTAAAATTTGTATATGCATATATACAGAATAAATTCATAAATGTGATCATTTTCTTGAACTTTTATATTTTTCTCATTAATAATTTATTAAAAGATAATTTAAGTGTTAATTAATATGAATATTGTCTTAATATTTGCTTCTATTTTGCCACTAACACCTAATTCGAAATCAAGGAATTAAAACATAGTAAGATTTCAAATGAATTAACGATACGTTGCAGGAATTCATTGTCATTATTTGACCTTTCAAAACTGTTCTTCCATTGTATAACTAGCAAAAAAGGAACGAAAGTTTATTAGGCTATTAAAAGTATGGAATCCACGCATGCTCTTTTTCAAGTCCTTCATTAATGAACACAAAAGTAGACATGCAACTTAAAATAGTTCCTGTTTTAGAACAAATCAGTTCTTTTTTCTTTCTCAAATTAGAAATAAAAGAACAAAAATGTTTACTCTTCCTTCTCTTTCGAAACCGATACACTTTCCACATAATGCTAAAATCTCAAACGGTGCATACATCCTCAAATTCCAATGATGATCATCTCACATAAATCTATGCTTCTGCCCCATCCATCCCCTCTGGTTGAGCATCCACTTGCTCATGCTCTACCTCTTGGCCTCCAATTTCATGGGTGTTGCCCGCTTGAATAGATTTTTCCTCAGCTTCGATGCCCAAGAGCTCAGCCCTAAGTCGATCAGACTCATCTAGAGCCTTATCAGGCTCAGACTCGGCTAACACAAGGTCATTGTCCTTTGCCCTGATCCCCTCTCGAGTTTCAAGATTTGGTTCAACAGATAGATTTTCGGCCTCAGCTGCCTTAACAGCATCCATTAAAATATCACCGTCATTGGGCCCCACCTCCTGAGTTTCAAGATTTGACTCAACAGGTTGAGTTTCGGGCTCAGCTGTTTTAACCTCATCCATTGTAAGATCGTTGTCCTTGTTCCCCACGTCCTGGGTGTGAGGTTCAACATCAGTTTCAATGGGTTGATTCTCAGCGGCTTTAACCTCATCCTCCGTAAGATCATTCTCCTTGAGCTGCATTTCCTCTGTGGGAGTTTCAAGATCAGGGGCAACCGACTGATTTTCATCTGCATCGGCCTCATCCATTGATACGTCATTGTTCTTTGAAGCTTTTTCTTCTTCACTTTGTGCTAGTAATCTATGAGTAGCTATCATGTGCTGAAGCCTTTCTAATTCGGTTGATAGGTCACCATATCGTTTCTGTAAAGTATGCTCTAGGTCCTTCTGCTTCTGAGCCTCCTCCCAGAGATTGCTGATCCTATGTGTTGCTGCTATATGTTCTTGCTGCTTTAAAGCTTGGAAGCATTCAAGTTCTGTTCCTGCAGTATCCATCTGCTTGAAGGTCGCTTCGATTTGTGTCCAAAGTTTATTAGCTCGCATCTATGAATCCAAAAAAACAGCTGATTTAACTTGGGCATGAATATCAATAAAACTGAAAACCACACAACACACACCAATCTTAAGAAAGGCAATCACAAATGGTAGAAACAAAATATTTGCATCTTTTTCAAGTGATTGTGAAGCCATCATTCAAGAGGACCAAATACGTGAACAGGACCATGGAGCTTATATCCAGATAAAAACTATTGAGTCCTAGAGGGTGTTTGTCTGAGTTTATAAGCTCTTTAAAACACCTTAAAAGCTGTTTAGGAATTTATAAGCACCGTCAAAGTGTTTGGTAAAATAATATGTTTGACAACTTATAAGATTTTAAAATAAGCTTTATAGAGCTTATAAGTTGTAAAAAATAAGTTAGGATATCCAACTTATTTTCCTCACCATCCCCAACCCCACCCACTGGGGACCTCACCACCCCTCAAACACCTCTACATCGAAATAAAAAATTAAAATATTATTTATTTTACATTGAAATTAATTTTTTTTTAAATATATGATAAACTATCAAAAAAAAAAAAACTTATAAATTGTATTAGTCAAATACTTTAACAATTTATAAGCTACTTAATAATAACATCTTATAAGCTCTTAAAACAACTTATAAGATATTAGAGCTTACAAGATGTTTAAAATAAATTTAGCTAAACACCTCCTAATCTCCATTAACCAAAAGATATTCATCATATGCAACAAAGATTTAACCATGCTTCTCTGTTAAGTTCTCCAAAGACGGCATCCAAGGGCTTCAATAGTTAAAATAGCATTCTCATGTTCCCAGAAGCAAAATTCATGGATTAATTTCTACCATTTAATTCAAAGTGAAATCCATCATATAATTATTCTCAGAAACTTGCATAAAACATGCCATTATCATTCTCGGCAGAAGTGTTGCAAACTCAAATATCTTGAAATTTCTAACTACCAGGGAAAAAACCCATCATCCAAAATCTTTAGCAAAATTCAGTCTTATCTGATGCTCTACAACTACAACAAGCACAATACAGAAAAATGTACACAACAAAGAATATTTTCAGATTAATTAACTACTAAAGAAAAGCATACCTGGTAGCCATTAGTAAGAAGTTTTATCTTCTGCTCTAGGCGTTGTGCTTTTTTAGTCTCGTCGTCCATCTTCTTCTTCACATTTTCAAATTCATTTTGCAATGCAGCAAGCTTATCCAAATTGTTGGCAACACTTGACAGACCATATCCATTACGAGTGGGGAAGTACATAATATCATTTAAGCAAGTTTTATGTGCTTCCACATAAGCATCAAGAGATTCATCCTCATGGCCCATTGTGATGCGAAGAAATTGAGCCTCATCTTTAATTAATTGATCAGCCTGCACAGTAAGAGGTTATTTTTCAATGCACTGTGAAGGATAATAATCAATGAGGTGAAAGGCAGTGATACAAAATCATTTGTAAGCAAATCTAATTTCATGAAGCTGAAGAGACACTATCAACTTTTCATGTCCAAAAAAACATTAACAAAAACTGAATCCATTTGACCAACCTAACTTCTAAAACCTCATACTTCACTTATACACTACAGTTACTAAACTTATGTGATTATGCAATTTGACTAGTATTCAATGGTAACACATGAGATGGATTTGATTTCATACCTCTTTCAGCTCAATTTCTTCAAAATCGTCAATTGAAGGAACTGGTAGAGATTTCCCATTTGCAGCACGTTTTCCACCTATCTTCTTCTCCTTGGTTGCTTTTTCATCCAGGGGATATTTTGCATTATCATGCTCTAGCAAAGATACAAGCTCCTTCCTTATTAATTCATCAGCCTGCTCAACTGAAGTTGGAGGAACAAATGAGCTCTTGTCTCCATCAGCTCTCATCAAAGAGTTCTTAATAAGGTCGAGGGATGCAGGAGGAGGTCTTGGTAGCTCCCTCTGCAATACTTTTGATCTTTTCTTGAGTAATGCTTGCTGCCTCGCTTCTTCCTCAGCCTTCTCTCTAGCAATTCTGTCAGACATGTCTTCTTCAATTTTCTCCTCTGGTTCTTCCTCCTCTTCATGGAAAGGTTGGATAAGTATTTGGTAATCGTTTTTGGGTTGTGGAAGGTTTTTCAATCCGGAAAGCAGTTCGTTTCTTAAATCAGACTGCCTTAATTTACCACCGTCGTGCATATCCAAATCTTCATTTATGTGGAGCTCGTCCCTCATTGGAGTTCCTTTTGGAGTCATACCAAGAGAAAATGCATCACGTGAAGGCGTCATGCCAATCCTAGGAGTGAGACCAGTGCTTCCAGGAGTTGCTGAAGGAGTCAATAGAGGGTTTGGCGTTGCAATATCCCTTTTCTTTGGAGTCACCCCAGAAAAGTCTGAAGGGTGCAACATCGGATTATCTCCACCAAGCAAGGGCGTCTGAGATTGATTTAACCTCCGCTGGTTCTCTGCTTCCATCATAATGGCATCCTGCTTGCCTACAGGAGTTCGTTGTGGTGTTCTCATTGGGGTCATGCCTTGTCGAGGAGTCTGCGCATAGCTTGCAAGAAGAGCGCGTGTTGCAGCATTTCCTTCTGATAGTTCTTCACTTCCAAGAAGATCACTAGCAATACCTATCTTGGCAATTGCCTCCAATTCATGGTCTGGAATTTGTGGTGCAGGGAGATTTAGTCTAGACCTTTTTCGAACCGCTTCAGGATCATTAAGCTTGTTAGCTTGCAAGATTGCTGATGGAGCATCCTGCCTCTGTGCTATTTTGTTTTTAGCAACATCCTGCTTTCTTAGGCGCGCTTCCTTATCAACTCTTCTTTCACCTTCAAGTTCTTCAATTGTTGTAGGGAACTTGACTAGTTCCGCAGGCTGATCTTCATCAGCAATATCATAGAAACCAGGAGGAGGCCTCTTTTCAAAAGGAATTTCGGCATTATAATCAATTCCCCTTCTCTTTCTCTTCTTATGTCGAACATCAATTCCAGCAGCTTTTAGTTCTCTTCTTTTCTGCAATGAAGCAAGCCTCCGAGCCTCTTCAAGCTGCTTCTCTCTGGCTTTTCTTTTTGCCTTCTTGCCTCTAGTGTTGGCTAACCGTGCCCGAGCTTCAGAAAGCATCTCTTTTTCATCTTCATCCATATCTACTGGATCAGGTCGTGCTGGCTTGGATTCTGGATTGGGGTCGATCTCTCCAGGACGCAATTTACGAGGGTCATCACCAGGTTCATAGTTCTCATCCTTAGCACATGCTGCATCAAGGAGCTTCTCATACCTTTCCAGGCATTGTGATGGAGTACGGCCAACAATAGGAGCAATAGTTCTCCACTGTGTGGGCATAAGTTTAGCAAGATGCAATAATTTCTCATCTTCCTCTCGGGTCCACTCAGTCTGCAAAGTATAAAGATTGTCAACTATGAATCATGCACAAAGAAGTTTAGATGCATGTGAAAATTAACATCAATCCACAACCTTCATTAATTGAGAAATTCTGATATGCTCAAATATTGAGAAGCAGACAAACAAAATAAGGAGCATGCCAAAAAAAAAACACACTATCATTCTAAAATTTTCTAGCAGTCAATATGTACAATTGATGCTAACAGCCTTGATAATCTTTTTAAGTTCGCAGAGTAAGGTGGCGCTTGGTTTAAAAATTCTTCAATGGTAATGATAACAAAGATAAATGTATAGTAATTATAGTGGTCGATAAGAATAAAAGATACTTCATAACACTGTTTCCTTCTAAATAAAGAAGTCATTGCCCCATTTGATAACCCTTCTTCCACCATATAACCATCCTCATCAATTATTCTCTTATAATCAAACCCAACAAGCTTCTTTTTTATCCACTATTTCCAAAATTAGAGCACAAAACTAGTATTATATCGACTATGAAAGAATCATTCATCCAAAATACTCAAGGGCGGAGAGAGAGAATAAGTTTTCATTTTCCATTCTCATTGAGGAATTGGAAATTGGAAAGAAGCGCCCCCTAAATCTGTCCAAAACAAACTCATGTAGAATATTGTTACAAAACCAGTAAATTCAGCATATAAAGCATACTCGGTATATTTATTATCGAGACTTCAGAAACTCAAATAATAGTTCTTCTTATTGTGACTTACAGACGAGGAGTTTCATCAAACTCTCCAGAACCGATACTATTGGAAAATCTTCTGTAGGTCTTTCCAAATCATCATTAGTCGGGCTACTACATAATCGTAAGAGTTCATTTTTACCTTACTCTACAGTCTATCTACTCATTTTCCAAGTCCCAGCATAAGTTGAGATTCTATTCATGCCCGCCGTAGAAATACCAGGAAAAATCAAGGAAAATTTGTAAATCCCATCAAGCAATATACCTTTTTGATGGAGGGATCTAGCCACTCGTACCACCTCGCCTTGCATTGCTTAGCCGATTTCCGAACCAAGAGCGACGAAATTCTGGCCCATTGATTCTTCCCATACTTCATAACAGCCGCCTTCAAGATCTCGTCCTCCGTGTTCTTCCATACTCCACCCTTGATCATAATCCGCATTGTGCCGGCTTAATTTATGCAGCCCAACTATATCAAATCAAAGAAAATGAAAATCGATTGCTGGGAGTGATCGATTATAGGGTTCTAGTTTTTAGGGTTTTGGAGCTTTTTCCCCCTCCCTTAGTCGCGATATCCGAGATTCTGAAATGAGCTACAGCAATGGATGTAATGTGTATAAGGGGTACGGTTGTAATAATGTACCGTGAACGAAAAAATAAATAATGGAGTAGTAATAAAGTAAATTGAAAAATATATATAATAGGACACTTGTGAAATTATATACCTCTTCCGTCCCATAGGAATTTGCACCCTCAATATGTGTAAATATGGGTAAATATGTGTATGGGTTTGTGAGTGTGCACGTAAATTAATGTCTTTTTTTAGTACTGTGCAAATTTGTGTGGGATGTCTAAATAAGAAAAGTGTGCAAATTCCTGTGGGACAGAGAGAGTATAAAAATGTTTTTTTTATTTGGTATAATATGTAAAAAAAATTACTCTGTTATTTAATTTATAATTCTATTAAGATTTATTTGGTTCAATAGATAAAATAAATAACTCAAAATAAATTAGACAAGATTATAATCTAGAGATTATTATCTAGGAGTTAAATAGTATATTTGGATTGATGAATTAAGATAATTAGTAGTGTAAGATAATTTTATTTTGAATGTTTGGATTGTAAGATTAATAATAAAAACATATGCAATTGACAATTTTGTCCTCTATATCATAAACAAAAATAAAGTGAATTATGGTTCTCCTTTTCAATATAAGAGGAATATTTTAGTAAAGATAAAAACAATGGATTATTATCTTACTCATTCCCTAAGATAATATTATCTTCCATTCATTAGATAATTGAATTTTAGTTTTTGACTTTTTATTAATCTTGGCTTTTGTCCATTAAATCAAACATCAAATTAGATAAGATAATTTAATTTATCTTAACTTATCTAACAAATCAAATGAGACCTTGTACAATAATTTTATGTTAACTTAAAAATATATTAATTTAAAGTTATTTCATAGTATAAGTTATCCATACATGTACATACCATATTGCAAAATTTTTACCTGTCTATAACAAATACTTCCTTCATCTACAAAATATATGTTCACTTATTTATACATAGTTTAATATAATATTTCTGGAAGTATTATAAGATCGTGGGTTCATTTAAGAAAAAATATTTTTTTTATAAAAATTATATCATATAAAAGAAATATGCATATTTTTAAGGATAAACAAATAAGATAAATGAATGTGGATATATAGTTAGAATATATATTTTTTGAATAAGAAATATAATACATCAAGTTATTTTTTAAATTGAAAAACATGGGCAGGAAAGAATTTAAAAATAAAAGAATAATTTGCATATTTTCTAAATTATATATATTTGTTTAATTAATAATCAAACTAAACTTTTTATTCTTTTATATGTTGTATAACAAAAAAAATTTTAAATTTAAAATAATTCTATTAAAATCAAAAGTTCACTTAGCAATTTGCTTCTTTTTTAAAGTAATAGGGTGAGTTACATGTACAATTACTTTTTAAGTGTTTATTTCAAAATACACCACAAAAAATCGAACTTGCAAAACATACAAAAAAAAGTAAAGTATTATATAAACTATTTTCATGATATAAACTACTTTATGATTTAAGATTTATATTTATGAATTTATTTTTTGCCTTGTTAAAAAATAGTTCATAATATGAACTACTTTCACACAATACCTACTCTACAAAAAATAGACCCCACCCCACATTTGTTCACATGTAAGATGATACACTCATCTCTTTCCCCACTATTTCTCTTAAAGACTTTCCCCAAAAAAAAATGGTCATCAGCAGTCATCTCTCTCTCTCTATCTATCTCTCTCTCTCAGACAAACTTATGTTCCATTTCTGACGTGCCAGCCGCTCGCCCTTGGTTGCAAACAAGGATGAAAATATCGGTATCGAAGGAAATATCAGTACCCTGAATTTATGGATATATCGGTGGAAATATCGATATCGGTAAAAAATAGAAAATTCACGGAAAATTCATTAAAATGATGGAAATTTAACATGAAATTTTAGACAATATTATTACTAGTCTTAATACATTAATTGAACTTAAAATCTCAATAAAATGAGAATCTTACAACAAACATATCAAGAAAACATACGTAAGACATATAAAACGATACCACAATTGTTCATAATTATTGAATATTACACAACTAATACCAAAATGATGTCCTATGAGTCTCAAATGTAAAAGAAGAAAGATCATCTTGGTCTAAGCAATAATGGTACCAAGTCATCAAATTAGAGAAATTCTTGAAGCAAATGACCCGAGAATTGAGAATTAAAAAAAAAAAAATCCCGAATTTTTCCAAAATTTTGACCGATAAATTACCGAAATTTCCACGATATTTCTCGATAATCTGCACATTTTGAATTACCCTGGACCGATATCGAAATTTCGCCGAAATTTCCCGAAATTTCCCGAAATTTGACCGAAATTTTGGAAAAATAATCATTCAAGTGAATTTCCATATCGGTACCCTCAAATTTCCAAAATTTCGGCGAAATTTCAATCCTTGGTTGCAAAGATGCTACCACCGTCATTGCATCTCCCTCGCCCTTTGCTGCAAAAACATTGTCACCGCCGATAATAGAGACAAAGTTCATTGATGTGATGAAAACTAGAGTGGTGGCAGAATTTAGCAAAAAATGATTCAAATTTTATTCCTATATTTGGGGGATCCATTAGATCTTGTTATGCATCTGTCTCTTATAGCTAATGATGCAGAAATCGGCTTAAGCGGCCACTTACAGATTCAATTTCTGCAAAATCAGTAATTTTGGGCATTTTGGCGCCTAGGCGCCCTTTAGACGACCATAGATCTATTTTTTATCTTAAAAAAAAAAATTAGGTGGACGTCTGGGGGTTAAGCAGCCAAAAAACACCCGATTACCGATTTTTTACTTTTTTTTGCTTACAACTTCATTATCTTAATTTGTGAAAATGAGTTGGTTTAGTTTTAAGATCTGTGTGTTTATGCCTTTTGTGATATTGGATTCGTGGATCTGCAAATTGGTGTTTGAAATCGTAAATGTTTGGTCAGTAAGTGATTCACATTCTTTTTAATCATGTATATTTGTGAGACTACGTCTCTATCAACATATTTTGGATCTATAGTATTATTTAGCATTATATACAACTTTTTTCATATATATGCAAATTTTAAAGTGTATTATACAAAAAAATTGAATATATGCACAAATTTTATTTGTTTTGCCAAAAACTTTGGTAATTAAAAATTTTATCGTCTATAAATTATTTTGGCCTATGCAAATGTTTTCATGTATATAAATGTGGGAAGAGCCCTAATCCATAGAATTCAAAATCTGTAAAAGAGCAGAAAAAGTTTATGTCAAAAAATAAAATAAATTTGAATTCAAAGAAAAAAAAAGTCAAAAAGATGTCACCCAAAATTAACAGTATGACCCACAATTTGGTTTGTTTTGTAAGTTGAGAATTTTTGTGTTTCTATTTTAAATTAGATCATTCAAAGTGTTCTTTCTTGCAATTAACTTAAAATGATAAGGTTTGTGTGTTTGAGATCATTAACAAAATATGAATTATTTCTCAATTTGAATAATATGAATGAGAAATAATTAAAAGGCAATAATGCATTAATTCTCCAAAATATGAATAATTCAGTGCTTAGACACTCGTTGATATTTGAGTATTTGGGTGGGATAAACATCCAGTATGTCACGTGGCGTGTTTCAATTAGAAATAAAAAACAATATTGAGTATTGTGTAGAATACATATAAGATACACACTGAATTAGATTTGCAAAACTATTACTTATTAGTCTTGAAATGAATATATCTTATATTAAGGGTCTGTTTTCAATTTCTTTTGAAGAAGCATAATCACTTCTTTTTAAAAGTATCTCTCTCACAAATTTTAAATTTCAGCAGTGATTCTTTATGTTCAATAGTGACTAAAAAGTAAAAACATGTCTTAAATAAACTTACGATATTATAAGAACAGGCTATTTTCATGTTTTATTGTGTTATTCATCTTGTTTTGACTTTATATTTATTTAAATGCTATCTTTTAAAGATTATTTATATTTATTGTGATAATATAAAATAATTGCAAAATTGTAGTCGTATCACCACCGTACTTACCCAACATTTTTTTTAAATATTGTGTTCCCCTACAAAAATCTAGGTATATATGATTAACATCTTTATAATCACTATTATAAATAAATTACACTATATAAAATGCAATAGCGATAAAATGAAAGTTTCGTTTACATTCATATGTGCATTTCGATGTGAGAGCGACTTTAAAAATCGCACAATCAACATACGAAGTATTGTTTTTCAATCACATTTTAAAGCTCTTTTTTTTTTTTCATTTCAAACCTATATATAACGCACCACAATCCTTTTTATCTTTAATTTGAATTTGTATTTCATATATTTTTATAAGTCCTCATTGGTTGAAAGAAAACGAATAAAATTTAAATCTTAAATATGAATGCTAATGTTTTACAATATATATCTCAATTGATATTAATTTATATGAGTTGGATATAATTTTTTTATTTTTAAAATATGAGTTTATTTGAATTTTAATATAAATTATCTTTATAATCGTTATTTCATAAAATCCATATATTAGAAAATATATGTAGAAAATTAGTGGGTGGGTGAATCATATACACTTAACAAAAAATTTCTAACACATTTGATTATTGTGAAATAAATATGTATAATGCTTATTTCATATAGTTGTAGAATGTAAAATATTCGGTTGAATTTGTGCAACAATGGTGCTACAAAGTTTGGATGTTAAGACATCTTTTGAGGAGACAAACTTTCAATTGTGTGTTATTGTGTTCAAAGTAACAATAATAAAAAAATGATAATAAATAATTTATAAAAAAATATTTCAAAAGATTAAAAGAGCATAATATATATACAAATTTACAATAAAAAATTAATGAAGAAACTATAAGGGTGAAAATAATTTTAACAAATAATAACACCATATAATTTCCTAGTGAAGATTTCAAATGCACCTAATGCACAGTGCACTTACTTAACCGTTAAAACTAGTTATATTAAAAAATGTGAATTAATTATATTAAAAGTTTTACAATAAATAATTAATCCACATATTTTTAATGTAATTAATTTATTTTTTAATATAAAAATCTTAACTGTAAAATAAATATATCGTGCAAAAGATGGCACAATAGATTTTCGTTGGAGTCTTCTGGTCACCTGAGTTGGAGATTTGATAAGCAAAGTTTTATTTATGAGATGTGATTGAATTTTATATCCACTATTATTATATGCACACTCCCTTTACCCTGCACCCCACACGAACGCGCAAACACACAAGGGGAGATATATGCTGCTTTTCTGCCAAGGGTTTGCAAATCTCCCTGTAAACTCCGTCTCTCCGATCTCAGTTTAAATCAATTCCTAGGGTTTGTCCGATTGATATTACGCATCTGGATTTTCCGACTTGTCGCCGATTCGGAATCTACAAAGATCCGTAAACGAAGAGGCCTTTTCTGCTTGGAATTGGGTCGTTCTAGCCTCCCGTTTGATGGTTCAAGTAGCGTTTAAAGATCTAAGGATTCTGAGCTGTACTATAATTTGAGGACTTTTTAGAAACAAAGATGGATTTGGATTTCAATGGGGATGTCACGTGCCTCGATGCTGAACTGCTGCAGCTTTCGGAGGTGTCTCCGTTGGCCATTAAAGCCAACCCTTATGTTGCTGAAAAGCTCTTTGATCAATGGCTTTCGCTTCCCGAAACTAATTCGTTGGTAATTTCTCTATCTGCCCGTATTTTTTTTTGTTAGTTTTCGCGTCAAAGATGCTTGATTGTCTACGTGGTCTTTGCGTAATACGGCGGGTAGTTAGGTTATGAGATATGAGTAAGTTACTTGTCTGAGCGAGGAACACTCTTTCACATGTCATGTGAGGTGAGGAAATAAAGTTTTGGACTTTAGGACGTTGCCAAATACTGCTAAAATTCATTTTGAATCAGGTAGTAACATTATATATTGGGTTTACAGCCTCCATGGGGCGTGACAACTTGATGCAATGACAATTGCTGTTATTTGACACATACATTCCTCAGGTAATTAGTAAATTATTGGTTGAGTCTATAATTATTTTATTGGCAAGATAGATTAGAGTTATGGCCTTGGAATATCAAAGCAAGAGATAAAAGTTGTGTACAGATTTTAGTTCGAAGTATACATATGCTGTTTAATTTACGCAAGTATCCACTCTGACCTGGCATAATTAGTTTATAAGTAACTATGTTACAGATGAAATACTTTTGTCACGCTATACTGTATACTCCATGAAGTGAAACCTTGTTATCAGAAATATCACATCATTTGGATTTTAGCTTAAGGCCTCTTCAAATTGTTTAAATCTCAATTGTTTTGGCATTATGGCAAATAAGCCATAGGATACTAAGTCTACTTTAAATAAATCCACTTTTTACCTCAACTTTATCATTATTCACTCAGCTGAATGCCCATATGTCATATATGAGTTGAATGTTGAGATCAGTTGTTGGTCATGGTTAAAGGATATCATATTGAGTGTTGCCACATTTTTATCAGAATCCCTGCGCTTAAAATAAAATCTTTACCTTTCAGTATTAAGACTTAGATTTTGAATATTGTTTAGTTAAGTCACTAGTTAGATATCAATAAGTTTGCTCACACATGCACCAAATGAGAATAGATTCCCTTTTGCAGATTAGCTGCTTCGATATTATTTGGTTTGGATTCCAAGCAGCCTTTTGATTTGGAATGCAGAGTTAAAATTCAACAGTTTACAAATGACAAGAGATATTGTTTATACCTTCCATTTTTATCAGCTCAACTACATTTATTGGAATATGGGTTCGTAAGATTCTTGAAGCTATGGGAATTAGCTTGAGATAAACGAGAGTAAATAGAAGGCTTAGTGTTTTTGTTGTTGTTGTACACATGAGCAACTGACATAATTGCTCTGTGATCCCAAATTATGCACTTCCAGATTCCTGATGCATGCATTTAGCCATTGTCCCATTGTTGGAATGCTCGCTGTAGAAGGGTTAGTATTCAGAAAGCGACATCTCTAGTTGACAGTGATATCCTAGAAAAGCATGTTTGCTGTTCCCCTATTCCCATATCAGTCTTCTAAAACAGGAATAAGCATACTATACATCACCACCCTGCATAATTTATTCTGAAAAAATATAATCATCCATAATATTTTGTGAACAGTACTGTGTAATTGTGGACAGTAGTGCTCAAACATATTGGTACAATGTGTCATATTATATTGATATTACCTTGGTTTACATATGAGCAAATAATTTCTTATTTGATGCCCCTATTTTTTCCAACAGAAATGCATGCTACTATGTAAGTAGTTGACTACAATTTCGCTGCTTCTTTTTTTATTTTTTTTTGGAAGGGGGTGGGGAGTATTATCACTGATATTTATGGTCAGCTCATTACTGTCGAAATGGAAATCGTAAATACTCATGAATCATGAAGATCATATATTATTGCAGGTAAAATCCTTGCTGAATAATGCCAAAGGAGGTGGTCCACTGAATGCTGCTGGAGCATCAGGTAGTACAAATGCTGCAGCTACCAATTCGTTGCCTTCAATGTTTCCTGCTGGCAGTACGCCACCACTTTCACCCAGGAGTTCATCAGGTTCTCCTCGAATCATGAAACAGAGGGCAGGCCCTTCTGCTTTAAGCTCGCCCCTGAAGTTAGTTAATGAGCCGGTGAAGGAGCTTATACCCCAGGTTGAATTAGTTGATGTGTTTTTTAAGGAGCTGATTTTAAGTTTTTCTCTTGGCATACTTACCTCTTGTTAGTTTAGACAACAATATTTTTTCTTGATAAATATTGTGAGTGATGCAGTTCTACTTCCATGATGGCCGTCCGCCACCTAATGAGTTGAGAGAGCGGTGCTTGTTCAGGATAAACCAATTTTTTTATGGCCACATGGATGGACTTCAAATGCACGGTGAGATTGGCTAGATATTCCAACTGCTTAATCTACTAATGTATATGTATTTTTTTTTATTGAAATATGTCAGTAACAGATCTACCTGCTATCAGTGTTCATATACTAAACATTTTTTCACGGGTTTTCAGAATTTAAACCAGTAACAAAGGAAATTTGCAAGCTCCCTTCGTTCTTCTCTACTGTACTGTTTAGGAAAATTGATGCCGAGGGCACTGGAGTTGTGACCAGGTAATTTTATTCTATTCTCCCCCTTCGTCCAGCTTCGATTGGTCTTCTGACACACTTCTTTCTTCTTCTTCTTCTTCTTCTTCTTCTTTTTTTTGGTTAAAAAATCTTTTGAACTCCTCCCACTCATCCCCAAAGGTGAGAATGGCATTGATTAAATCAAATGAAGAGTAAGACATTTTAATAGACCAGTGTTGGTAATATCATATGTATCTCATCTAATGCTCATGTTTTTAGTGGATATTTTAGTGAATATGATTACCATTTTGTGTCAACTTTTATGTTCTCAAGCAAAGCAGACCAAAAATTGTCATGTAATCCACTTTACTCTAGATTCTGTTATACTACATAACAAATGTGCCTAACATTAGTCTTGATACATGTTGCAGTTTAGTTAAGGATTTACACGTCGCTCTTAAGTGATACTGTAAGCTGTAAAAAGGGATCTCATCCCTTATACCTTATTACCTTCCCTATTTAAATAAAGCATTATGTATCCTATAAAAAAACACTAGTCTTGATTATGGACTAATGACAACATTAAAAAGTTGTATCTATAACTTTGATTTTGAAGGATTAGCAGCTGATGTACCGATAACAGAAATAGACCGACTTAATTCTATGTTGATTGGCAACATTCTCTATTATTGCAAGCGTTTATGATTGATTTTATTTCCTGTTCATGTTCTAATGGCATTGTTTGGTTAATGTATAAACACTCACTTTGACTGTTGATTTGCAACAGAGATGCATTTGTGGATTATTGGGTTAATGGGAACATGTTGACGAAAGATATTGCAACACAACTATTCACAATCTTGAAGCAGCCAGATGTCAGATATTTGGTCCAGGTTAAGAAAATTCTTTGATATTTTGATTGCGGGAAGTTCAGTTGAGGTAGTTATTAATAGCTTCCTCTTTTTTTGGCAATACAATATATGAACATGACATAGGATGACTTCAAATCTGTGCTTCGAGAACTCTTGGCAACTCATCCTGGGTTAGAGTTCCTACAGAGTACACCTGAATTTCAAGAAAGATATGGTATGTAGGTTCTTTTACATTCATTTTTTAGTTGTGTAACTGATTTATATTGCTCTGATTTTTCTTTGTGCTAAATGCCAGGATAAAATTTGTCATTTATATTTAATGTTACTCAAATATGTTTTGATATCATTCATGCTGACATACGTGTTTCAACTTCTGCCATATACTGCACTATGATTCAAAATCTTTGTTTCTGTATTGCAACTGTTTACCTTCATTTGATGTATGTACATTTTCTCATTCCTCTTATACCTGAAGAAATGCTTTGCTTGCATGACTTTGTGTAATGTTGTCATTTTGTTTATCTTTTCTGACCTTTGTTGAAAGGAAAAGTATATCTTTGATGAACCAAAAGCATCCTCTTTTTCCCTTAAGGTAGTGTTGGTTTGTAAGCCAGAAGGTATGTATCGATGGTTGACTGCCTGTTTAATAACTTCGTATAACCTCCTGATTGTTAAGTTAAACTTACATGTCCTATCTACTTGTGGAAAGATTCAAATCCTTGATCGAATTAACAATCAAATTGGTTGCTTGTTCAGCTGAGACTGTAATATTCAGAATATTTTACTACGTGAATAGATCGAGTAATGGCCGTCTTACGCTAAGGGAGCTGAGACGTTCAAACTTGATTGCTGCGATGCAGCATGCGGATGAAGAAGAGGATATTAACAAAGTCTTAAGGTGATTGATGTAGAGTCTTTATTTGTGTCCTTGGGAAATATTAATTAGATGATATTAAATAATACTCTGTTTATTAGCTTGTGCTTATATAATAGATGAGTTGGACATCATCAAAGCATAGAGCCAGGCCAGATGACAGTTCCTGTGTTTGAATTTCATTATCCAGTCAAAAAAAAAAAAACATGCGGAAAGTTTTAATACAAACTGTAACCAACCTGCGTTTAGGGGGACATGTTGAATATTAATTAAAATTTAAAGGGTACTCTTCTATCAACTTAAGTTTTAGATGTGGTGGTATTTCAACAGTTCTACTTTGTAAGTACTCTTCGGGTTTATTAGTTTGCCAATGTTAGTAAATTGCACAGCAACAATTTCAAGCTTATAACCTGGTTTAGCATGAGACAGCCTAATTGATGATATTCTGTAGAAACACTAATGTTCATGTTTTCGAGAGAAGCTTAATGAATATTTTAAAGCTTTTGATTGGACAAATCTTTTTTCCCTTGATATTAGGTATGTTTCCAGTGTAACATTATATTTTTTCAGGTAGTATCAAGAGGCTGTTGTGGATTGAGACTGTTAATATAGTTGGTTTATTTTTGCATTTTAGTTTTATTTGTTTATTATAACTATAACACCTCAATTTAGTCCTCATGGTTGATCTTCCCCCCCTTTCATTTTCCCATTTGCTTCAGGTACTTCTCATATGAGCATTTTTACGTGATATATTGCAAGTTCTGGGAGCTGGACACGGATCATGATTTTTTGATTGATAAAGAGAACCTCATCAGATATGGTAATCACGCACTTACTTACAGGATTGTCGATAGAATATTTTCCCAGGTATTTCATTTCTTCATTATTTTTCCTGCTGATATGTTGTCTGTCCTGTAATGTTGATTTATTTCTTGGGATGCTTCACCCATCTTTCTAAAACTTTGTTACTTGAAATTGCCTAAGGTTCCGAGAAAGTTCACCAGTAAGGTTGAAGGAAAAATGGGATATGAAGACTTTGTTTACTTCATATTGTCAGAGGAGGATAAATCATCTGAGCCTAGTCTTGAGTATTGGTATGTACATCTAAATTGTCAATTAAAAAGCATATAATCTGGATTTTGTATTGGGGATTCTTTTCTATCATATGTCAATCCTGGGTTTTACGTGATATTATTTGTTCGAGATATGATAATCGTGATGTTGGTAATGGATTAATAAACATAAATACGACGCAGCCTTATTATTCCTTTCAGAGTTCTTTATACTTGTGGGTTGCAGGGTTTGTAGTATGCTGCAGGTTGTGCACCACGGAGCCCATTAGCTAATGCACTTGGTTTCTTGTGTTTCCTTGTTTTGATGGAAGTCTCATCGATTTTTATTTTTTTTTCTATAAAAACCATTTTATCCTTTACATGTATGTCAACCTATTTTTTTTTTCAGGTTCAAGTGCATTGATTTAGATGGAAATGGAATTATTACAAGGAACGAAATGCAATTCTTTTATGAGGAACAATTGCATAGAATGGAATGCATGGCTCAAGAGCCTGTGCTTTTTGAGGATATTTTGTGTCAAATAGTTGACATGATTAGCCCAGAGGTGAGCTTTCAGTAGGCCATATTTGATTGATTCCATTTCTTATGTATCTCAGGTGCGCTTAATGCGGCTAATGTAGCTGTAAGGAGCAGTCCTTGCATTTGCTTAGCCATCTCTTATTCTGAATTGTAAATTTTGCCACTCAAGTCCTGCAATTCTTAGATACCACTCAGGCTATACTGTACTATTAAAGAAATGAGATTATAATTCCAATGAGGTTTTCCTACATCTTTGCATTGCCGTAGCTAACCCCCTTTTACCATGTTCGACCAATCTCAGATTTGTTGCATCTATGCTATGCAATATTGGTGTAAACCCACTATGCCTCACTATATTATCTCCTGACGTTAAAATTATTGCATATGCAGGATGAGAGCTATTTCACACTGCGTGATATAAAAGGAAGCAAACTTTCTGGCAGTGTTTTCAATATCCTTTTCAACCTTAACAAGTTCATGGCATTTGAAACTCGTGATCCATTCCTGATTCGCCAGGTAAAGTAATCTGCAGGGTGGATACTTACACACTGTGATTAGTATGTACACCATAGAGTTGCAAGGTTTGTTCTCTTTTTGACGTTGGTTACTGGACAGGAGCGTGAAAATCCAAATTTGACGGAGTGGGATCGCTTTGCACACAGAGAATACATTAGGCTTTCAATGGAGGAAGATGCTGAAGATGCCTCTAATGGAAGTGCAGATGTCTGGGATGAATCTCTTGAGGCTCCGTTTTGACTTCTATCCTGTGAGTGATCTATGGAATTACTTTTTGGGCTCACTCCCTCAGCTCTTGCCTTCATTTGTTAAATGCATTGCCTTAATTTCTCATTTTTTAAAATGTGTTGCTGCAGTCCCTAAAAACTTGTTTTGATTGCTTATGTTATTTTGACTCGAAAGTAAAAGATGAAATCCTATGAGTGTTGAAATTGGCAATCCATTATCATCATCTCTATATCATCACCTTTTTCCTTTGCTAATGTCACCTCTCCTCCCCCTTTTTGTCATATCTTTTCCTTTCTTGTTTTATTCTCATAATGTTCTCCCTCTTCACTCCCTCCACTCCTCTCTCCTGTTCCCATTCTTTCTCCTCTTTGTTGTCCAATTTATCTTTCCTTCCATCTTCCCCCTTCACCACATCACACATTTCCTCTCTGCTACATACATCATTTTTTTTCTCATTCTTCAACCCAACGCCCTGCTTCCTTTCATCTGGAATGGAATACGAAGATTGAAGAAAAAATGAGTTTCCAAAAGAATTGATTAGAATAGCATAGCATATGAAGAGGGTAGGGGATATGGGAGGAATATATCTGTTAGAAAGGTTTTTTCTAGAAGTGGTACATGAGCTCATCATGATATTTAAAAAAACGTTAAATCCATTATAAATCTAATGTGTTAGTAATAGGAAATAAATCCATCGAAAGCTAATCATTTGTTCTCAAATGCTTTCTGTTGTATCTTTGGATTGAAGTTTAATTTCTTCTTTCCACTTCAGGCATCTAATGATTATTTTTGTCACCCCCTGTGAATTTCGCATCTGCTAGAGTTACACTGCAATTAGTTGGATATTAATACAATTCTCATTGGTGAAAGTTAGGGAGTCCAGTGAAACTCATCTGCTAAAAATCATGAGAATATGGAAAATCCGGTGAAAGCGGTTGATTTAGAAGCAGATGAATGTAATTATGAAAGGATAGGAGATCATAGTATTTGTAATGTAGTACTACCTCCGTCCCAGGAAAGTTTGCGGTACTTTCCTGGGCACAGGTTTTAAGGAAAAATGTAATGAATAGAATGTGTATGGTGGAGATTGTAAGGTAAAGATTTTAAAGGTGGAGATTTAAAGGAATATTTCCATTTTGGGAGTATGCAAACTTTTGTGGGACAAACTAAAAAAGAAAGTATGCAAAGAAACGCTATCAAACCCTAATGCCAAAACTTTGTGTCTTGCAGTCGTGATGAGATATGCCATTGTTTAGATTATTTTTAATGTGGTTTAATAGAATAAGAAATAAATGTATTAGAAGGAAACTATCTCAAATAACACCACATTATAATTAAATATGAATGAGCATGTGTCTGGACTGAAAATGATGGTGATATGATCCATCTTACCTTCTAGGTGAGTACGATGAATTCTTCTTATGGAGCTGGCTACAGAGAATTACAAGCCCTCAGATGGGGTTCAGTAGTCCACTCACTCGCATTTGCTGGTCCGTTTGAAGGCCGTTTATGGAATTTTGCGCTTATCTGCAGGTAGCAAGCTTGCCCCAAAGAAATGTTAACTTCTGAACTATGGGGCGTTTGGAGAAGGCTTGGCGAGCTTCCACCATTTGTTGATTGGAGATTAACAGGCATAGGTTATGTTAGTTCACAACGCTTAGCACTTTTTCTTTGTCTAGTTGTAAGAAATTATTTTCTATTAATTATTTCTTTTGGAGGCAGCATCAATTGCTGCCTAGTACATTTTAGTACTGTTATTGCTTTTTTTGCTTTGTTTTCTTTCTTTATTTTCTTAAGATTTTGACTGTAGCTGGCTTGGTGCTATTTGTTTTGTTTTCTTTTGTTTTTTTAATAATTAGAAACAATTTTCTAGACTTATGTGAACAGCAGTTGGATGTAAAGATATAATGATCCATATCCAACTAGTTTTTTGATGACTCTGGTTGCGACTGCGTTCATGGATTTAATTCTAGGAGAGGAATGCGTTTCATGGAGGGAATCTTGCTGGGCGGATCTCAAATTCAATATAATGAATCTATGGATGTTTTTTTTTTTTTTTTTAAATTTATGGCAATCTATTTCAATAGTTGGAGTAATTTCAGATTCCTTTTTCAAATAATTCTTAATAATTTTCTCCTCCAATTAAGATCTTATTTTCAAATCATCACAAGATTAATTAATGAGGGAATTTCCTCTAGATGGTTTTATACATGAAACTGAATTCTGTTTTGATATGTAAATACATCGTATAATATATTAAAGTGAAATGCCTTGAATACAAATCGCTTCATACAAATTTTTTACATAATTCAAACGTTTACCATCGAAAAATAAAAAACTTTTGAGAACAAAAGTAAGAACAGGAAATATCAAAATTTGTCTCACTCATGTGCGTCAGCACAGTACATAGATTATATTTCAATTATATTAACTTACACGTTTTATTTATATTAGTCTGCACATTTCACATCTTTGCCAGTCATACGGTGCAACTAGTGCACATGATAGAAACAGAAAATTAGGTTATAGAATCTTTCAACAACTATGTACTAGAGTGTTAAACTCATAGTTGTCACCACTCACCACTCACCACTCCAGAAAGTTATAGCATCAAACTTATATGTTAGCATCAGTCATACATGATACATGTAATATTAAGTAGTAATATATACAAATCCACAGCTAGTATATTCGGATACATATATGGATATCCCAATGAATTTATTTTTCTCCTCCCTTGGCTGAACTATCAGAATATATACTCAGCTTGCAAAACAAAATAATTATTCACAAGATAAAAACAAGAATATGCTCAAAGGTACATTCTATCTCCTTACCAAAATCTGTCCTTGTTGACACTTAAGTAACCGGACATGACTTTCCCTCCCGTATTTCTCATGCCATCTATGAGATAGCACCATGTAGAACCCAATGCTCCGATGAAGAAGTCCGCCTCTGTGGCCATCAAGAAGTTAACAAGAGGGTAATTGGTGCTCGTTTCCCTACCAAGACTTGCTTCGTATATTGCCATGGTCATGTTCCCCTTTTGGCGTGTGACATTAGAGTAGTAAAACGTCCAATGTTGGTATGATTTTGATCTATCGATGACATCCTAAATGCAAGTAATTGTATTATTAGCACATAGCAGTTGCTATAAGGACTCTAGTTCTACAAATGAAAGTTTAAGAATCTATGAGGACCCAATATTTGAAAATTGAAAGAAGGGACCCATATATACGTTTTTCGTTACACTAAGATAAAACTTATATGAAGTTCCAAGTACTGAAAGATGAAGTCACCTGCATTTCAGTAGAAAGCCAGATGCGATTGAGATGTGGGAAGCGCTTTCTAACTTTGTTAGCAAGATACATATAGTCCTCAAACCCGACCACCTTCATTTCGCATGCCTTATCTCCCATCCTGACGTGCATGCTTAACATGGGGCGAGGAACCCATGGTTTGTGATTTGACCACACGAATCTTTCTATATCATTCATGTTCTCCTGTATATTCTTTAGAAATTGAGATGCCACATGAAAGTAATGCATGTGCTTTATTGAGACATCTATCATCTATGTGTGTAGGTGTCATAAATCAGTTTCTCATTATTAGTAAGAGAAAAATACATAATCCGAATGTAACTCATCCAAAAGCTACCTTCACAAGTCAATTGATTTGGATCAAAATGGCATACCTCTTTAAGATCATCCGAGGAATATGCAAGTACCATTTTAGCAGCCTCCAATCCGAATGCTTGGTGTCGTGCAACGTTCATTAGGTTGCATGTGTATTCAGACTGAAACCTCATGAGGTAGCGAATTGCCTGAAATACCACTAAGTGTGATTTTTCTTTTAAGCAATAAAGCTCAGAATGCTAATTCTAAGGTCCCTTTTTTGATACTCTACCTGAGCTCGCCACCATCTAAGGTCCTTTTTCCTATGATGAAATAACAAGCTCCCGTTTATCTCTGTGGTTGGCTGCATAATGTTCCAAGGATTTCCCCATGCCCTGAAGTATAAGAGACTTGGTCAGAATGGCAGTTTTAAGATGACTGGATTTCTTACTTCCATTAACAATATTACCTAGGTATCTGCCCAGACCAAATTTGTCTGGAAGTATAATTTTCTCTCCCTGTTATAATACCCTTTTCCCATGCTGCTTTGTCATGCATAAGTTCAAATGCTCGTTTCTTGCATTCGAGGGTGGTCTCTGGAAAGAAATAACACGACCAACTAGAGCGCGATGAACCTACAGAAAACAAGTACCATGTTATCAGATGACCAACAATCTCATGACATATACCCTTTTGTAAAAGAAATGAGAACTAGTCCAATATGTTCTCTATCAGTTACTAATTTTAAGGCTTCTGGAAGACACATACTCCTCCCATCCAATTTTAGTATGCTCAAAACTTTTTACATGTGTTTTAAAAAATATTAGTAGTTTATGTATAAATACATATGTTGGAGGGTATTTTGGAGACCAGTAATGAACAACGTCGGTCAATTTGAATAATTAAGGAGATGTTTGGAGGTATTGTGCTATTCTATTTAGGTAAGTGCATACTAAAATTGGACGGACCAAAAAGGAAAGTCAACATACTAAAATTGGACGAGGGAGTCAATACTATTCCCTCCGTCCAATTTTATTAGGCCTCTTTTTTGGCCTTCTATTTTTTGTGATTTGCTGGGGGTACCATGAGGTCCATATATGAATCCAACATATGACAAAAAATAACAGGCCAAAAAGAGGCCTAGTAAAATTGGATGGAGGGAGTAATTAATTAGCTAATTGAGAAAAGTTACCGATATCGGTAGACTATTTAATAATTTGATTCAATCATATGTCGTTACCTTTACAGCCATCATGATCAGCTCTGTTATAGTAGTTAGTGACTAGAACCCTGTTTTCATTAATCGCAATAGCAAATAAACCACACATTCCTGCAAATTGTGCTCCAATACCAAATCCAGGTAATCTCTCCCAATCAGCTACTAGAAATTTTACACTAGGATCGTTGCAGTTCACAGGATGCTGATGATGCCATAAATCCCTCTGCACTTTCCTTGTTAGGGGATAATTTTCCTCGTCTGATCCTGAAAGCTGACAGACCTAAATGTAAGATTTACAGGACCAAATGAAGCATTTTACAGAATACTATAAATTACAAAACTTAGCTCGCCTAGTTTGATATAATTCCATTACTTGGTAGTGTAAATACAAGTTTTAATTGATTGTATGTATCAGACAATCCATGTAGTTTCCAAACCTAATTAAATTTCAAATGGAAGTAGTAAAATATCACATACATGCAATATTCCAATTTAAAGTGCTAGTGCTTTTATATTGTGATGATATGGAGAATGAACCCCATATACTGATTAGTGAAAGACATATTTCCTTACTGCTATTAATCAACAGAGAAAAGCATCGAAAACGGTTGATGTGTATTGAGGAAGTGTTTTTAATATGCAACCTTATTTAGGTCCATGCATTGTCCAGAATCAAAATGCAGATAAATTTTAAAGGGACAACATACCCAGGGAGGATAAGCTCCATTAGATATTATTTCATCCCTATATTTCATGATATGCTCATCAGTGTACAAAAATGGAAGGTCGTCCAACTTTCCTTTCCAAATAGTCCAGGCAGGGAAGCTCCCATTCGGAAGGCGTGTATCAAGACGTAGATTTGCTTCGGCACTCAACATGCAATTCATCAAATGAGGGGCCTTGTGAACATTAAATTTGCTCCATATGATTTTCTGAGACGACTGGTCTTCCTCATTTACCAATTCACTAAGCATATCACCCCATTCTTTATACAATTCAATAACTTTCTCATTTGTCCCACTTATAGTGCTTTCCTCGGAATACATTATTCTCTCTCTTTCCTTGGGTATGCTCTTGTAATCTCCACCTACACCATCTGTAATATCAGATACATAAACTTTATGTTTGTAGAAACCTAGTTGTTAAGTATGTTAGAAGCAAGAGAACAGCACATGGAGAACACAAGAAAAACCAACAAAATAATCCATCCAATGCCAAAATACGGCAATCAATAATTTCTGCGCAAAACCTTTATCACAATCTCAAACAAATATTTATAGTCTGAAGACCGTGGGAAACAAGCCCATGATAACCCAAAATAATAAAGCCACTAATTAAAATATAATTAGCATAATAAATAATTAAAATAGTGAACAGCAACTAAGGCCCATGACTCATCTTCCTATTCTTCTTCCTGGTACGTCTTTGATATGTGACGAAGTAGCTAAGGTTAGATGATACCCCACAGTCCAGGGAGCAACAACACAAGCAAGGAGTTTTAGTCGATAATCTACGGAATACATACTTAGCTCTAAAATCTCTTGGTTCAATAAGATAGTGCTGAAAACTTAATGATGCATAAAACCGAGATTAAATTTTTGTAGCTCTTGTTTGTGAATTTTCTAAACCTGCCTTTTATTCAAAGGTATTACAGAATTGAAGTAATCCACATTAAATTATAAAGTCTAAATCCTATATGTCTCACATTCATGTTTAGACAAGGTAATATGAAATAAGAAATAAAAAATGCACATGGCATTAGAGCTGGATTTCAACCGGCGGCATTTTCTCTACTTTTTGGGTCCCAGAATTTTCAGTTGAACACCTTGATATCCTAAGTCATTAACAAAAGTGAGCCTTGGTTTCTTGCTCATGAATAAAGGAAAAAGTATTAGTTGCTTCCAAAGAAAGGCTATAGAAAAGGTAAAGTAAAGCTCTTAATCATCCAATTTCGAGTTTTATATTATCCTAAGAATCATTACCCTCTCTCTCTCTCTCTCTCTCTCTCTCTCTCATCGCATCAAACTAAGTTGCAAAAACAATTAACAAATAAACATACACCCAGATTCCATGAATGATCCAAGAACACATAGCAGAACCTGGAAAAGAGTGAACTCAAACAGAAGAAAGAAACTGAATCTTTTAAAAAAATCGCATAAACCGATAAAATTGAAACTGAAAACTTACTAGTCATTGATGGGGTGGAATTTGAATTCGAAACTCCTGCTAGAAACGGAGAAAACGAAATAATACCAATGGAGGCAGCACCAAAAGACGTAAGAACAGCAAGAAACAGAGAGGTTAAACAAACCCCACACAGAAAACCCACAGCACAAATTTGGCATGGAAATGAATTTCCCATTTGAAATGCTTTATGTGAAACAACCCTCTCAAGAGACTTCTGATTCAACCCCTCCATTTTTAAACCTCAGATGATCATTAATTGCTTTTTTTTTTTTTTTGCAATATCAAGAAACAGAATTACCCACAACTGCAAATCACATGAACTTTCGCAATTGAGTGAAGTTTCCTTTTTCTTTTTCAAGAGAAATCAGGCATGTGCTCCCAACCAACTCACAACTGCAAATCACATGAATTATCTTGGCTCAACAAAAAAATTACCGCAGTTATTATTGTACAGAAAGTACCTGAAATTCGTAAAAAAACAAATCATAAATCTATAGGCATCCTCTTGAAAAGATTTATTTTCAAAAGCCCAAAAAGAAGAAAAGAAAAAACTTTGTGAAGGAATCAAGAAAGAGTCCATGCATATGGAGCATCACAATTGGTAAAGGTAACCAATATCTGATTTAAATTTATGGGACAGAATTTATATTTCAGGGCTATAAGACAGAGCTTTTCTCACAAGAAATTAAAATTACAAAAAATTGGAAATGGAAACAAGTGAGGAAGGTGACATCTCTAGAGACTGGAAAACCTGCATATTGGTGAAAGAAAGTGGAGAAGTGACAAATGGGCAATGAAAAGATTAAAAAACCATGCAAGTGTGACACATGGGCTAACTTCTATATTTTATATGGAATTAAATAATGATGATATTTACAACTCAATCAAGAAAATAAAATGTCACATAACGAAAAAGCATGAGTTGAAAACTTATCTTGTGCAGAGGCAAAAAGACAGATAAACTTTGTTTCAGAAGAATGAACAGAGAAGAAAATAAAAAATAAATGAGCATTATTAGAGAGAGACTAGAGAGAGAGGGGGGGGCTTTGGGAACCTACCCCTGAATCTTTGCTTAGTGGAAAAGTGCAGAGTGAGGAATAAATATACAAAAAGATGGATACCTCAAAATCCCTATAATGAATGAATATTCAGTTTAAGAATGGCAGTCTGTTTCATGGGGACTTGGTTTCTTGAAGCACGCCTACTCTGTGTGATTTATGTGCTGTGTGATTGGTATTATCAAATGCTCATTTGTTGCCAAATTTAAAATTAAAAATACTTGCTTGCTTGAGATAAATCTTTTTTTTTTATTCAATCGTATTTATAATTATTTAATTTTCAAAAACAAAAGTGAGTTTTTTTTTTTTTTTTTTGACTATTATATGTAGTAGTTCAATTTTTGTCATTATCTAATGAATTTATTGTTATCAACTAAAAAAGTAAAAGGATTTTTAAATTTTACAATTAAATAGTAAAAGCAAATTGCTATTGAATTTTCACATAACCTTTAGGTGATGTTTGAGAATGATTTAAAAATTAGTACTCCCTCTGTCTTATAGTAATTTGTATTTTTTTTTTATTTGAATGTTCCCATGTAAATTTATACACTACTAAAAAGGAAAATATTAATTTATATGTACACTCGCAAATTTATACACATATTTACTTATATACCACTACTTCTATATAAGATATATTTTTTTTGAAAAATGTATTGTCCCGTATAGTGCAAATTCCTAAAGAATGAAGGGAGTAGTATATAATTTTATTTTATTATCATTAGAAAATCAGCAAATTTGTCCCTTTAATAAATCTTCTGGCTTATTATTATCTCAGACATTTTTAATATTTCCATTGTTTTTTTTTATAATTGCACCTTAAATTCTAACACAAATTTTGAATTTTATTAAATGGATGAATAGGTTGGGGCTAATATATTATGCTTATAAAATTAAGTTGAAACAGTTCTATCATGATTACTATAAATTATTTAATTAAAATTTAGCCTAATTTATAAATGCAAGACCAAGCATTTGAGACAGCAATTAAGAAGATATTAAATGTTGTGGGGTAAGTCACACCACCTACCTAGTATATGTACAACTGTGCCACACGCAGCGTGCCTAATTAAAATACTGTTATTTTTATCTTTAAGGACTCATTCGTCCCATAAATTGTTCATATTACAATTTTCGTTCATTTCACTATACGTTGTTAATTTATTTTTTATCTTTTTGAAAATTACTATTCATTTCTTTATTATTATTTTTAATACTTTTTACACTATTTTTATTATTTTTTTATTTTATTCTATCACATCGCTTATATTTTTTCACTTTTTTCATTACATCACTTATACTTTTTCACTTTTATCTTAATTCGTGTGTCCAAAAGCAATGAGCAACTTATATTGGGACGGAGAGAGTATTTATTTTATTAAAAAAAATAGGAGAACTATTTTCATCTTTAAAAAGTTTAATATAGTTTTTGGGATAACGAAAATTATAATGAATAAAATATGTAGGGTGAATATTGGAGATCACTTTTCTTCCTATTCAAGAAAGTTCAGATTTTAATTTCCACCACTCGACCTCTATAAGCCTACTCTTACTGTTCAGTGAGTTGAGCGAGAAAGCTCGTCAGCGGAGATTGTCAAAAGTATTGATTCCGAGGAAGGTGTAGTCGGGGTTGACCACAATTTCCCAAATAAGAGATAGAATCTCACTAATTGGAAGGAAAAGAGGGGCTTCGATCCATTGTGATTCGGTTTCTTGGTGTGAAGAGATTTCTGCCAGAAGAATTTAAAAATAGAGTTTGTGAATAAGAATATTTAAAAATTTCAAGATGGATGTAATACTCTTTATTAAACTTCACATTTATAAAATTGAGAGAATGCATCGTACACCAAGTGTACATAAAATTTATTCTAAATAATATTATGATTTGTGACTATTTCAAAGGGGATCATAGGATAGGACATTCATACATTGAGAGACTTATTTTAGAAACATCTAAATAAATATAAAATGAAATAAAAATAATGGAGGAACTTTACATAGGATAAATTTGGAAAAAAGTATTAAACCTATGGTATAAAATCAAATATAATTAAAAATGTCATCAAATTTAATAAAAAATTTAGGGGATAAGTAAATTTAGAAAAAGCTAATTATATATATATGGAAATAAAGCTAAAAATATAAATGAGATTTGTCTAAAATATGAAATTGCTTCCTACAAAATATTGTCCCCAACATTAGATTTTTTTTTTCATGTTTTCATACACTTTCACATAATATTACTAGCTACTACTACTATTATTATTATTAATAGAAATATATAAAAACAAATATTTATGATTATTATTGATTACTATATTTGTTCAATTTAATAATTAATTAATATATTTGAGAATTATTATTAGATTTTTTTGAATTTATACACATATAGTTTGCGTTAAATATGAATCAAGATTAATATTTAACTGTTACTCAGGACCTACATTACTATTACTTGCCGCATTTCCATTTCAATTCATTTAATATTTCTTCTCATATTAATATTTCTTATTTAATAATAATTAAATCATAAAATGAAATGCATCTTATATTAAAAAAATAGTCATCAAATATCAAATTGCAGTATATATCATATTCACACACACACACACACACACACACACACATATATATATATATATATATATATATGCTTGCTTTTGGATATTAAGAAAAAGGTATGTTTGAGTTATCTTAAAGATAGGCTATATATATTTTACCATCATTTCTAACAAAATACATGCATAAGCTGCAACCTGTAACAATCATTAACATTATGTTTGTCGTCCTCCTAAAATTTGGACAATTTTTTTTTAATTTTATTAATATTGTTAGGTTAAAATTTTCCAACTCCGATTTTTTCACAGCATTTCATGTGATTATGTCTGATTTTAGGCCAAATTACTAAGTTTTATCAATTTTAGAAAACGTTATTCTGAAAACTCTAAAATGATTATTTCAGTAATATTAATCTATATGAAATGTGAAATTATAAAATCTCCGAAACAATTGGTAATATGTAAAATACATAAATAAAATTATATAAGTTCTCATAGTTATATAAATAAATAAAAAATTTAACAAAAAGAGGAACACTAAAGTTATACTAAATCAACAGAACTACAAAAAAATTTATTTTTAAATCAATGTGGACAAGTTCACCCAACCTAATATATGTTACTAATTCGATTGGATTTATACATCATATTCCATCCAAAATACACATCTACCCCCTATTATTTTTTTTAATCAGCAAAAAAAAGTATATTAATATAGGATATAAAAAATACCCATTAATTCAGAATACAACTAATTTTCAAATGTATCACTCAAGTCAAAGAGCCTTACTACATGAACAACAACTACAAACATTCAATTTACTAAAATCAATACACAGCCTTTTAACTAGACAACGGTTTGGTCACCCATTCGCCAAAAGAGTGTAGCATGAAAGTAACCTTTAGCTTTGTACCAACTCCAAATGCGAGACTTTAGACTGTAAAAAATTTCCTGCAATTTGAATGACTCGTTGCAAAAGATAATAGCATTTCTAATCTTCTATAGCATCCAAACTGCACACTCCCAAATACAAATGACAAGTTTCTTCCCCTCTTTGCCTTTAAGTAGTCTACTAAACATGAGTAAATTACTCGAAGGATTAGAGGGGAAAGTTGTCTTGACTCCGAGCCAATCCAAACATCTACCCCCTATTATATATCTAAAGACATATTGCACATAATTCAATATCAATCATATCAATTTTATCTTACATATCAAATATATATTTTATTTATCTCTTTTTCACATATTTCATATACAATTTTTATTTAATTCATATTAATTAATATGAAAATAAGAATTAAATTTTAATTATACATATTTTTTCTATATATATTAGAATATTCTAATGTATATATATATATAAATATATTAATATTAATATATGTAAATAATGTATATGTAATTAATTAAGATTATAGATATATTTAAATTTTTAATAAGATTATAAATATTAATTATCAATCCCTGCAGCAATTCATGGATATGATTATAGATATATTTATAATTTTTTATTAAATATGAGTGCACTATAGATATGATTTTAAGAAATTTGAGAATGACTATGTTCATTAGATAATGTATTTTGTATGCCGTACAACACTATTATTATCTTGGAGTATATCAAGACCTCTACTATTAGTAATTATTTGCAATTTGGAATTAAATATATTTTTATATTATATATACGTAATTTATTATCAAATTAGTCTTTCTTTATTATATATACACAATTTTTATATTATTTATTATTAATTTAATTTATCTAAATAAAATTATTCATTATCAAATTTAATATTTTTTAAAAATTATTTATGTATTACGAAAAATATAATTAATATACTATGATTCAATCATTAATCCACTAACTAACAATAATAAAATAATACATCAGCATCTTCAAAAAAAAAATTGATTTGACATAAAGTTCCATCAACCGCTACCACATCCAATTCAAACCAAATACAAATTTGATTTGCGTTATCCACTTTTTTTCTCTATCCGGATGTATTTCATCCACCTCCAGACGAAAACAAACACTACATGAGTGGGTGCTTCATCCACCCCTTATTATACATCTACAAACTTATTTCACATAATTCAATAACAATCATATCAACTTTATCTTACATAAAATATATATCTTTTTTTATTAATATACAATCATTCAATCATTATTGCACTAACTAATAATAATAAAATAATACTCCCTCTGTCCCACAGGAATTTGCACACTTTCTTTATTGGGACGTCCCACACAAATTTGCACACTACCAAAAAAGGAAACATTGATTTACGTGCACACTCACAAACTTTTACACATATTTACCCATATGCCACTACTTTATATATAAAACAATTTTCCTTAAAAAATGTGCCGTCTCGTAGGGTGCAAATTCCTACGGGACGGAGGGAGTATATCATTATCTCCAATAAGTATTGATTTGACATAAAATTCCAATCACCCCTACGACATTCAATTCAAACCAAATACAAATTTAATATTCACATAATTTGCCCCATCCACTTTTTTTTCTTCCATCCGAATATACTACATCCACTCTAGACGAAAATAAACACTATCTAATTCACTTGGCAGCTGTCAATTCGTGAATAATTCTCTCTTTTTTAGCCTAATTTGTGAATACATATTTTGTATACATAATTATAAAAGCAGACAAGAATTTAAATATATTCAACGAAATTGGGTGAGTTTAAATTCATAATTTTTTTTTTTTTAAAAAAGTCAAATTTACAAAAGCAAATGGTTATTTTATTTTCCAACATTGTTTTTCTAAAATGAAGTTGAAATAAGCACCATCTATTTTATTTTATAAACAATTAAAAAATCTTACTCTCCTTAAAACTGTGTATGCATATATAGAATGTTGGTATGAGTGATAAAATTAAGAGTTAATCTCCAACACCAACCAAATCGAACTTGTCGCAGTCTATATAACAAAAATTAATAAAGATTTCAATCTATAACTAAGAT
>JAPKLY010000009.1:26454-72725 GCA_026898435.1 Prunella vulgaris | reverse complement strand
GTTCGGTTTTTTCGGTCTATTCGGTTTTGATTATCCAGAACCGGACCGAACCGAATAGACCGAATTTTTAAAATTTTGAACCGAAAATCGAACCGAATTTTACCGGTTCGGTTCGGTTTTTCGGTTTTGTGAACACCCCTAGCTTAAATAAGTGGTTAAAAGCAAGTTATAAGTGATTTTTTAAAAAAGTACTTCGTTGAAAATAGACCTTCAACAATCTGATAAAAATAGATGCAGTGATCACTTGTCATTTTACTATCTAAGAGTTGTACCTGTCTTATTCTTGATCTCTCCCTTTCATGGTGGTCATGCATATATCAACTTGAGCAATGTGTTAAATATTATAATAAAAGAATATAAATAAAACGGGAAAACAAAAATTGTGAACCTAGGAGAGCAGTTTACACTTTACACCACCAGAATTAAGGAAAGATTTCATTTTGACACCCTGATTAATATAAAGGAACTGAACCCCATATCCATATGGGCGAATCGACCGGATATGATACTCACTCTATGATAGCGACGGCATCAAGTGGGTTGGGGCATATTTTTCATCAAATTACGGAGTCCCACAGTGAGGCATACAAATGACATGTACACTCTTTTTTTTGTTTTCTTGGGAGTGTGGCTGTTATACATCATGAAATAGCCTCCTGATTTGATCCACTGTTGCAGGCATTAATGTAACCGGGCAGCGTTTGTACTGTGGCAATTAAGAAAAAGAACAGAAAAGGTTACATTAGAGAATAATGATAAAAAGAGTACTACCCAAAAGTTGTGGAACTCAGTGAGAATCTAGTACTGCTGCTGAAATCTAACGCAAATAACCATGAGAAAGAGAGACATAAACCCAAGCATTTTATTCGGACACTAGTGATGACATCCATCTTCACTCAGAAATATGGTCAAATTTTCCTGGAACTAGGTCTTGTTTCATTCTAGATGAAGAATTACCACAGGAAGGCCATAGATGGAGCTCTCACCTGATTGGCATATTTGAATATGCATGTATAGCAGAAAACAAATCCCGAAACTGCCATCACTGAAGGATTTGTACGCTTCTGCAAACACAAAGGGCATAGTGTCCTATCTAGGGGAAGAGGAATCCCTTCCTTGGCGACCTGTTTGACAGCGAATGCATTATGACTGGTTGTATAATACAAAACAATTGCAGTATTTGTGTCATGATGTATTAGACTAATAATAATGAAATACAGGAAGTGGATCAAGCTTGAGTTTTAATTGATCACTTCACTGCAATTAATTTATCTACAATTCAATCAAATATATAATTTAAAAAGAAAACAGTAACCTACAATACATATATATACATATATATATATATATATATCAGTTTGCGACTAAATATATTTTAACTACATGCACAGAACTACCACACCGAACACAAATCATTACAACCAATTTTCCAGGGATATTAATATTAAAATAATAATAATAAAATAGAAGGAAAAGAGATTTTCTTTCACAGAGATGCATTGACCTTTGGAGAAGGGGGTGGAGGAGGAGGGGGATATACAGTTGGGGCTGACATTCTTTCTTCTGCAGACTGGTACCACCATTCCATCATCTGTGCAATACATGTAACATTAACTTAGATATTCTTGTGTAGTGAGCAGTTTGCAAAGGGTATTGAAGATTTCACGTCTGGAAATAAATTTCAATTTCAGACAAGATATGTTGACATGAAATAGAAATCATAGTATAATTAACTAAAGATCCATAAATTTCATTATCAGGTCTCAGTTTAAAGTTTTAAAATCTCATTTTCTTGACAAGGAATTGATGAGTGGTGTAATTAGCTAGTAGAGTCTGGTGAAAGAAGGATACTCTTAATCTTAATTATTTTTAAGAACTTTATACATCATAACACTCTGAATTAAAGTAACAAGGCAGTGAGTATGCACATTGTGGTACTCACTTTGAAGAAAAATACAGCTGCAATTAAACCAGTCTGGGCATAGTCAAGCACCGCATATGCACAGGTGAGCAATCCACCCTGTAGTGCCTGAGAAGAAGATTTGGATGAGACATATTCAGCTTAGACTTTAGCCAGCTACAGCACATAATGAAGTTTGAAGTTTCAATGGATAGAAAGAGATGCATAAGATTTTAATGAAAGAGAGAATTCCAATATCCCTAATCATCATGAATTAGAGACAGCAATCCAATAATATTCTGCAGCCACTACGAGCAGATAATGATATCACCAACACCAGGACAATAGACTTTACCTAAAACATCAAATGATAATTAAAACTAGAACAAAAATATACTGCTTAAGAGGCCCATTAATGGATTGCCTATATTCAGTTTAACTAAGTCTATTAAAGAGAGATTTAGTTGAATTATTCAAGGCCAGGGGAAGTAGTATCCAAACTCAGACCAGATATCTTTGTAGTGAAAAATTAAATAACAATATAACTGAATTGTGTGTACACAACATATATACATATCCATCTAACATATGCACCTTTAGCTAAGGGGACCCACGTAGTCTCTCGCATTCACGGCTTCTTATCTTTGAAATTCTGGAAGATGTATCCATCTATCTTGACATCAGAAAAAGAAGAGGCTAAAAAAATAATCGTAAAACATAATCCGAGGAATATAAGAACACATAACAATAAGACACTAGCAGAATCTAGAGCAGATTAGCAGTTTATATGACACGACAATTGCATAAAATTGCTTTGTTTTAAAGATTGCATTAAGGCTTGCCTACATGTTGTAATGTAGATATTAGCATAGAACTGTGCGAAAGCTAGGAACACAAACCTTAAAAAGTAGAACTATCAATTACATGACCATTCAACTGCCAATTTTCACGAATATAATAATAGACTTGCCTTCTGCTAATATTTGATAAATACAAGAGACATAAACATGACAAATGAATTTAGAATTTATGAGCTGATCTCTACATACAATTGCTCCTCATAAACGAATTTAATTATATTTAGCTCAAATATTCTTTAAATAGATGAAATGTGGAGAATAAATCAAGCATATTCAGCCATTTGAGAATTGAAGAAAAGATAATTCTACAGACAACAGAGTTTGAAATATTGAGGCTGTAATGCACATCTTGAAAAGTTTTACCAGCTCCTGCCCAGTAGCTCGGCAAACATGAATGCCAAGTGCATGTAGCCCAAAAGAGTAGAACTTAGTAGCATCCAACAAATATAATAGCTAGTAAGCAAAAGAAGACCCTGCACATCACAAATTTTGGTCACATCAGAAATCTGATAGAAATATATTCAAGCAGAAGACATACGTTGACAGCTGCTCCATGATTTGTAACTTATTCTGATTGATGGGTTTACAGGTTTATGAGCTTGTATATGGATTGTGGTTGAGTTCAGTACAAATAATATTTTCATTTGTGAAATCCAGGTCCAGTTGCAGTATATAATCCTTGAATCAAAAGAAAATAATATGAAAGAACATCTACTAAAACTTGTACAGAAAACAGGAGAAATAGAAAGTAAACCAAGGAAGCCCTGCAATAAGGAGGCATATGCTTACTAAGATGGATAATTTAATATGCATTTATCAATGCACGCAAGTAAATGAAAATGATGTATTTGACAGATCAGGATTCTCCTCCTCCTAATAGGCCAGTGAATCCAGCAAAACAAGCTAGCCATCCAGGAGCTTAAACAAATAAAGTTTTTATGTGAAGAACATGTTAAAGGATGTTTAAGACCTTGTCTAGAAGGATTTGGAAAAATGACATAAAAGTCACAAGCTTGTTAACGAAAGATCTAATATCTTTGTCTCCTATTCAAGCTTCTCACATGGCCAGACAAGAGCAATATTAACTAAATTGGCAATAAGATATAATTTCCTTTTTTCACAACACTTCCCTCCCCAAATTCCCTGTCCGATAACATCAGTTCAGCATATAACCGGGGGTGGCAGAATAAAGAATATTCACTAAAGAACATGTAACGCAGCAATGAAATAAATCCAATCATCACTCCTCAAACACGAAAGGCTAACACAATCTAAGAACAATTAAGGGCAAATTTATGCTACAAGGATCTTCATTTCCAGCATGCAACCAAGGGTAGCAAGCACCAATAGTCTTCTGTAGCCTCTTGACCAAGCGAGCTCTAGTTGAGGCTTCAGTATCAGAGCTCTCCCTTGACCCAAAGGAAATATTTCCTCCACCAACATACTCAGTATCACCAAACCTTTCATCGCTATCTCCCCATAGACTTGCCTGAAGAGTAGCTTCCCTTTCTTTGTTGTAGATCGATTGCAGTTTTGACCGCAAATATGGTAAAACCACCTGAAAAAGAGCAGAAAAGGCATTTTTTATTAACAATCTCAGAGAGTATTATGAGAAAAATTGTGCATCATAACAAACAAATAGGAACTATAGTTCCAGTTGTAACTGATTTACATGAACTATTGCTGCGTATATTTGGACAGCTGTTTATTTATGCAGATACCATGAGGAGCATAGGCCCAGGTACTGGATACTATATTCTAAGGAATTCCAACTTTTCGAATAAACCGTTTGCTTAATGTTTTTCTCTGAGTTCCCCATCCAAGGAAGGTCGATGCCAATTAATAAAGGGCCTAGAGTCCATTAGAAAAACAATTAATTATTCAAAATTTCAACATATTATTGACAGGTTAACCCCAACAAAGACTTCAGATGTGACAAGATTTTATCCTGCATGATCCAAACCACTGTTGCATGCTGGAAGTCCATAAAATGTCTTTTTTAATCCAAACACACTCTGTTCAACCAAATTTGGTGTTAGTCACTTGACTTACTTCAAACATAGATAACATAGTGCTTGAACACCACAAAGATATAAATCAATCCCACCCATATTACCATTTCAAATTCCCTTCAGCTGACATAATATTGTATGACTTGCCTGGTTTGCAGCCACATAACTGCTTGCAAATTTAAAAACTTTCAAAAAGAAAAATCTGTACAAGTTCTGGCACTAGAGCCTCAATCCAGTCGGCCAAAAAATATGATTATAAACCCAAAGGCACCTAGTTTATATTAGGTGATGCAGTGAGGCAGAGCAATGTCAACAAACCATGAAGACTCCTTGAGTAACTCCAATTAAATACAATAATTAAGGTGATTGTTCACCAGAAATACAACAGAGAGCACTTTTTGTCGCTTATGCAACCCGGCGTGATTGACCTCATCACCAGCATCAGTAAGTACATTGCTTTTTTTCAATCGAATCTTAACTCCTCTCCGTCGTAAGCCATACAATGATTCAGCAAACGAAGCATCTGACAACATACAGATGAAGAAATCGGCAAGAGTACAATCGGTACCACTCATCTAATATGAATCCTAACGAAAATTGCAAACCATAATTACTTCAGAAGCATATATATCAGATGACTTTCACCTGTAGTACGCAGACTGTGAGTTTCGAGGACTAGCATGAGCATAGCAAAAAATTCATCTTCGTAGTCCAAAATTTTATGAATGAAAGGTCTTCTTAAAGCGAATACCTGCAAAAACAAGGCAGAAATTTCTGACTTAATTTCACCACAAAAATTCTCTCAACCAAACTCACAGAAATAAAAAAGGAATTAACTAATTAACAGAATTCACAGATGAAATGACTTCAAGCCAATACACCTAGTAAATATACTAGCAGCTGTGATCATGGGATTATAACATATAGATTTTTCAGTATGATATCCATCTTTCAGAATAAATATTTTCAGGGAAACATAATGGAAAATTCAAGCAAGGGATGCATACGCCGAGCGAATAAGTTAGGGTGGCGCGTAGACTCGACGGCAGCTGCTGAGCGGCGGCCATCTCAAAAAATGTCGGCCGCGTCCCCTGCCCTCCTACCTGAAACAACATCCTCCCTCTCTCTCTCTCTCTCTCTCTCAATGGGTGCTTTTCATCTTCTTTTCGTCTGCGGATCCCCATAATCTTTGATATTCACGGTTTGCCCCTCAAAGAATATTAATTTGCAAAGAGACACAAAATAAACATAGTTTTTTTTTGCATCAATACCCTCCAGGGTTTAGGCTATGTTTATTGGGCCGTTTGCATGACCCGATCGTGGGTTTAAAAATAAAACCCCAATATTAAAAGAAGCGGTAGAACGGTTCGCAGTGGAGAACTCCCTGCCACGGTTCTCAATAATGCTTATAACATACTTCCTCCGTGCCAGAAGACATTACAATATTTTTTGGGCACGTAATTTAAGAAAAAAATATAAAATATACATTTTTATTAATATTATATGTGTATTGTGAAAGTGGAGTTTAATAAAGGATTTCTACTTTTAGATATGCAAACTTTTTTGTGGGACAAACCAAAATGAAAAGAGTATGCAATGTCTTTTGGGACGAAAGGAGAATAAAAATGACACTTGGCATATTTAGGTAATATTTGAATTTTATATTTTTGATAATTATCTGTAAAAAAAAAACTTATCTAAATTCATAGAGACCAATATTGATACCTTTTAAGTCACAACCTCATCTTCTTTCTTTTCTCATCTAATTTTTATTGAGATTGTAATTTAATTTTAAGTGTATGGTAATTTTTTTTATTATATTTATATTTTTTGAATATTAAATAATTTAATATATTATATTATTAATATAATAAAAATTATTATAGATAAATATAATTATTAAATAGTAAAAAAAGAAATAATATTTTATTAAGAGATTGGATTGTGAGAGTTGGTTAATAAAGTATGAAGATTGGTTGAGTTGGATATTGTGTATGTGGAGGATAGAGAAATTAATTATTTATTGAGAGATTGGGTGATGAACTTGCGATGGTTCATTGATAAATATAGTTTTAACTTTTAAGTTGGTTTCATTTCATGTGCATCTTTTTCTACTAAAATTTGACGTTCTTTATTTAAAATCATTATAATTATAATAAAATTATAAAGTAGGGCCAACGTGTTTGGACAAAAGAATTATTGTTAACTAGATCAACATGAGATATTTTAAATTTTATAATTTTTTAAATTACTTCTTAAGCTTAATTTTTTTTTAATTATAATTAATTCCATCAGCATTAGTAATTATATAAAAAAATACCATTCGTTTAAAATTTTCAATTACTCTTATTTTCAAAAGGATGTCATCAATCCATAACCATTACACATTTTCCCCACATTTATAAGCATCCAACTTTGTTCATATCACAATCTTTTCAAAAATAAAAATGTAACTATCAACGAGAGCAACCTCATCTGAATAAAAGCATCAGTATATAAACCATTAATTTTTTTTATTATATCTACGACTATCAAATTTTCTATTCTACCCTGTCAAAAAATAAATTATATTCTACAATTCTAAATGTTGCTCCATAGTTCTGCAATCAAACATACTATTATTTCAACCACAAAAGTATCACACTGTGCAGTATAAAGTTTGAGAAAAACTTATATCCTTGTAATTCACAATATAAGTCAAAAAAAAAAAACGTGAAAAGAAAAAGATAAATCACCACCAATTAACGTTTATCTATCCAAAAGAAGTTGTCTGCAGAATCTGGACTTGCAAGCAGGTCGAAAGGTTTGCCAATAGTATCTTTCAAAATTGTGATTTGGCCTTCTTTCAGTAGTATCTCTTCATCGAGGGCCTCTGTTTTCTTTTTCAATGTATTGATCTCGGAATTCAACAGCATGTTATTCTCAGTGTGTCTCTTAACCTCCTCCCACATCATATCTCTTTCCTCTGTCACCTTTGGTAATATTCCCCTCACTATAGCCAATTCTTTCTTGCAGTCTTGCAGATCGCTTTGAAGCTGATTGATGGTCTCATCCTTCTTCATCATCTGCCACATAAGTAAGATGTAATGCTGATGGAATATAACCGAGTACATGTAAATGCTGATGGAATATAACCGAGTACATGTAAATGCTGATGGAATATAACCGAGTACATAAATATCTGACGAGTTTACTTAGCTTGAATGGAAAACAAAAAAAACAAAAAAAGGACACATTTGAGAATGTTATAAATCTTCATGATATAAGTGTTGGTTTCAACCTCTTTATTATTAGAAGAAAATTGGTGCTGAATTTTACCTGGAGTTCGAGTTCCTTCATCTTATGGTTTACACAAGAAAAATCATCCACTGCATTTTGCACTTCACTTTTGAGAATGTCATTGCCTCTAACAGCTGCAGCAAGCTCCGCTTGCAGCTGCTCCACATCAAGTTCCCGGGAATAGAGTTTCTCACGCAACAAGCCGGTCAATAAGGTCTCAGCTTTGAAGGCTGTTCTGACCATATCCTGGAAAGAAAACCAAATAATATTTGCATAATTATGTTCAGACAACATAAAATGGAGAGAAATATATCATTAAAAAAAGCATCATAAGAGTACATCTACCTCGGATTTTTGCTCATTATGTTTCTGTGATTCATCACCAAAGCAAGATATTTGCGGATCCACATCAACTGAGGAAGACTTCTCATGCAACAATGTTGATTTCTCTTCAATTACACTGAACACGGTCTTCATGCTATTTGCCAAGTTTTCAGCTGCCCGCTCCAGACCTTGGATTTTCACTTCACAGTCAACAAGAACTTGACCACTTCGACACGTGGGCCCTTTTTTGGGTGGGAAGCAGCCATTGGTTTTGACATATTCAATCAGTTTCCTTGAAAGCTGGCTACTCTCAGTGAGCAATGGAAGCATTTGATTTTGCAAGCAGCTAATACGACTCTGAAGCTCTCGATCCAGCTTAAAAGTAGAAAATGCACCCTCCTTTCCATTATTTTTCAGACGATTGAGTAAATCAATGTTCTCTCGTCTAAGTGAATCAATTTCAACCCTATATGATTCCACCTCCTTCCTCAGTGCATGCTCCACTCCCGTCAGTCTCACATGCTCAATTTGCAGCTTTGCAATCCCAAAGTCAAAAGTCTCCTGAGAAATTTTCCTCCCAAGTTCCTCACAAAGAGCTCGTAGTCCGTCAATCGTCTTTTCTTGATCATTGCAGGTTCTTTGGAGCCTACTGATAGCGTGGTGCATATCCTTGCACTCAGCAACCTTCTCCTCATAATTCCTTCTAATGCAATCTCTGTCTTCTTCTGCTGCTATGGTTTTCTCTTGCAATGCAGAAAGAGTTTTCTGCAAACAATCATTCTCTTCCATCACTTTCTCAACTTGAATTGATAAATCTCCAAGCTGTTTATCTGAGTTTGTAATCTTGGCTCTAGTTTCCATTTCCCTTTCACCGGAAGAAGAGACTTCTCTTTGGAGGCAAACATTCTGCTCTGCTAGTTCCCGCACCCTTTCCCGAAGCCTCTGTTCCTCCGCCTTTAATTTCTCAAGCTTAAGAGACCACTCAGTTGATCTCCTATCCAATTCTTTTTCAAGTGTTAACTGTACCTCATTCTTTTCCTTCTCCAACCTCAACAAAGCATCTGTTTCAATCCTCCCTTGTTTAAGCTTTTCCCTGAACAAGGCCCTTTCAGCAATCCTATCCTCTAAACCTGCTAAAACCTCTTGTGCCATGTTTGCTTTCTCCTCTGTCAAGCTTCTGATTATTTGGATCAATGCTGGCACAGTCAACCCTCTAAACTGAATAAAATCTCCCTTTTCGAGCTCATCTGAGAGAATTAAAGCCCTGTTTTCAGCTTGCTTGAATTTCTTAAATAGTTCTACATCAGCATCTGTTAGAGCTCCAACATTTTCTCCATATGCGTCTTTATCACCAGACGAAGACTCCTTTTCCAAGAATTCTGAAAATTCATCATGATGGGACCACCCATCACTAGTCTCAGTGTACCAATCCATTGTACAATTCTTTGGAGATACTTCATCAGCATATGCATTGGAACTCTTGTTCAAGGTCCTCCCATAGACATCTTCAATGGTGATTGGGTTATCGGAGTCAAATTCTCTTGACCTCATCCGAGACTGAGAGAGTCTCTCAACCACATTTCTAGCGACTTTTCGTGGGGATTCATTGCAATATCCATTATCACATGTATCCTTTGAGGGAACCTGAAGTTTTGGTATTTTGGTTTCTCTGAATGATTGAGATTTTGGTTTTTGTTTTCTAGCATCATGTGATACTGGTGCAGAAAGTTGAAATCTAGGGGGCCTCTTCACCACACTTCCATTTTCAATTTGATTTTTTGCTGATAACTTGGGTTTTACATCACACCTTTCCATTTGTTCTCCATCAATGTATCGGTCCAAAACTTTATTCGAGAGATTACTAGAGCAATAAGATGAAATTTCTGACAAATCAGAGTGTGCTCTAGGAATATTACAATCATATTTCTCCACTCTGTGAGCATTCCTAACCATTGCAGCATCATTGCATTTTGACCTGGGTAGCCTCTCAGGAGTGAGAGTACGAGATCTGATAGCAAAGATATAGCAAATCAAAAGCAGCATACATCTAATGGACCACAACGACAAAAAAGTTACACAACACTTCTAATATTAAGGGCAAAAAGACTGCCTACCTCGAGGACCGGTGTCCTGATTGCTTATTTGAATAATAACTAGCACTGCATGGAGAACCAGTTAGGTCCATGTTGTTCCTTGGCACTTCTCCATTGTCATAAAGAGACCCAGATGAGAATGAGCGGCTCCTTCTTAAACAAGCAGTTTTACCAAATATCTGATCGTCAGAACTATGCTTGTATTTTGTAGAGTTGTCCACTCCTCCCCTCGGTTTTTCCCAGTAAACTTGTTTATCTGTCGAAGGTGAGGAGATTTGACTGTTGCTAGCATTATTTGATGACTGTGATCGGAAAAAGAATAGCTTCTTCATCATTGTGACTTCAGCTCTTATTATTCACCATAGAATTTGGCAACAAACCTGTATAATTAAACAAAAGATAAAAGAACATAATCAGATGGCATTAGTGAACTTTCAACAGTAGGGAAGCATATGAGATAATAAGTATATGCAGAATCGTTCTGGACTGTTAAACATGTCTTTTCTGATAGATGTAATATAGATATAGATACAGACATAGGCATTAAGATCCAACAGAAAATGCCGTGAACTCAACAAGAACTGTGAATCAATATACTATCAGAGTATTAACCCCATATATACTATAAAACAGTGAAGAATGCACAAAAACATTTCCAGGAAAAAAATAGCTCATAACTAAAAGAAGATTGAAGTATATCAGTAAATCAGAAAGTAACAGATTAGTACTTAGAAACACAGAAAATCAAATGCAGAAGTACTCATGGGCATTTCAGTTTATCTGTCTAATGTTTAAAGAGCTTTATAAACAGCAGCACTGGAAAAAGTAAAGCGACTAAGACTATCTTCTTGTGTCCTTGACTACTTTTTAAATCAAAGCAAAATATTAAGCCAAAAACATACCATATAATTACAACCTCTGGCTAATAATAAAAGACCAATTAAATGAAAGAAAAATAGAAAACCCATCACTTAAATAAACAACCTTTAGATTCACATCATCTGACATGCCTGCTACAACAATTGTTTTCTAATACCTCTACAGTACAGAAGCATACTTATAATAGTAATTTTATTATAATTAAATATAGTGGGTTTCAGCAAAGTTCAGTAATGATTTCAGACACCACCTTCACCGTTAGCAGGAATCATGGAGACTCTCATGCAATAAACAAAAGCACTAATCAATGTGCTTCTGATCCATGATTACAAAAACATTAGTGTCTGTAGCTTTCATAAGTACCATGGTGATTCTTCAGACATAAAGACCAATCTACCCTCAAACTCTTGCCTTTAACACAAACTTAATCGTGTTAACAGTAATAAAACAAGAAAATCAAATTCCAGAAAAGAAGTAGATGATATTGCCCCAACTCAAATCAGTATATTTTTATCTGCCAAAAGAAGTAAACCGGGAAAGATTTTACAGGAATAGAACTGTAAACTTACAATTGCCAGGATTAACTAGCAAGTACCCAAACTGTTTCCTACTTTCTTGGATTCTGTGTCAGGCTAAAAATCAAAATCAAAAAAGGAGAAAGAAGAAGAGATACTTCTTGTTTCTTGAATCAGTAAAGATATGCCCTAATTGAATTCCATTTAAAACATATAATAAATCAAAAAGTTTAAAATAAAACCCCACAAATTGCTTTACTCCCCGTCAGCAATGTGGCATAACCTCCGAGCAATGACTCGACCGTTAAAGAAACTGCTCATGTCCTTTTTGAAACTTTGAAACTCGAAAAGGGTTCATAATTCAACATAAATGAATCAATAATTCAGAAGATCACAGGGGTGACTACTTACCAAAAAATAACTCACCAAATTCAAAAACCTCACACGCCCACGAGGAGAGAAGGGGGATTAAAAACACAAACCTTCGGAAAAAAAAACGTTCGCAGAATCGGAGCACAATTAATTGAGAGAGAGAGAGAGAGAGAGAGTTTACTGAGTGAAGCGTAGACGAAGTTGGAATGGCGGCCGATGAGAGCGTGGGCTTTAAATCAAAAACAAAAGATGCAAGAAATGATTTTCTTCACTCACTCAGTTAAGTCAAGTGTGTGTATAAGGACGGGTTGCTTTTTCATTTTTCTTTTTTGGGTTGAGTAGGGAATTAAGGAGAAGTAGAGGGGTAATATCGGCATCCGCCGAAAGTTTAAAATTTCGATGCCGCGCGTTAAGGCGGAGCGTTTATTCGTTTATCTTTTGGGTGGGACCAATGCCTCACTGTGAGTCTTTGAAATCCACTTGTATTTTCATCGTTTCAACTCTTTTTCGTACTACATGTTAATGAGCACAATTTTTTTAAAAAATAAAAAATTACAAAATAAATATAGGGTCAATAAAAAATAAAATAAAAAATAAAATAATATTTTATATAAAACAAAATAATGAAAATATATTTAGAAGACGACAAAAATAAAAAGTGAAAATAAATATTGAGAAAAGGCAAATGGTTTGCTCGACTCCTTTCCTTCTATCATAGTAGAAGAAGCAAATGATTTAATAATCGCTATGAAGGAGTTATCTCCAAATGATGGGGTTTGGACATAAAATATCTTCGATTTCTGAAAATTACTATACTGAAAAAACTGCCCTTAAAAAGAGCTCTTCCAAGGCATTGATCTTAAAAAAAAAAAAGGGTTTCATGACTTGAAAGTACATCTAAATCGTGATTGTACGGGATTTAAGAATAGATGAACAAATGTTCATCTGACGAATTCGGAAGCCTGGGTGGGAAGAAGCAGGCAGGTCAAAGGCCTTCAAGTTGTAAGTGGAGGTGTGCTATTGATCTAATACGGGATAATTTTTTTTTTAATTAATGGTATTAACTCAAAAATAGTGAGATGGCAATGGCGCATGCTTCTCGCTAGTGGTTGAAGAATCTCGAACGCAACATTGAGAGGGGCGACATCGAGGGACAGAGACTCAGTGAGTGGTGGTGGCGTTAAGAGAAATAGATCGACATGGACATAGAGAAGGAAAACAACCTTAAGAAAGAGAGAGTGGAACGATTTAGAATAAGGGCGGTGACGGAGACGATGAATTCTTCATCCAAATTGTCGGCCCCAACATTTAGGAAGCAAATCGAATCGATCTTGAGCAACTGAGACATCACCATCGGATCAATCGTGAGTGTATTTCTTCCAATACACGATTTAATTATCTACGAAAACCTGAAATTACCACCAGCTTCTGAATCGAATTCTGAAAATGAGAAAGCACCTTCCGAATTGAATTTCAGTCTATCAATTTATGTCGATCTCCATTGTGTTGTGTGTAACTATTTGGAGAAGAATGATTTGGAAATTAGGGTTATTTATATATGAACAGAGTTTTTTAAATTACATTTTTCGTTTATATTTTGAATTGTTGTTGAGAGAGGAAATTAGTATGGAGTAGAATGATTTTGTCTTTGAACAATGCCTACTGTGTGAATTGGGGTTTCCGAAGAAGATGAAGTGTACGAATAATGTGAGTTAGGAGTTCGAAAAAGATGAACTTTGTATGTTATTTAAACAAAAAAGAAATTAAATTGACCTTTTGGCATTAATATTCAATATGGAAATGACGGTTAGTTTACCTGCTACAAGACTAAATTCAAAAAAATCAAAACATTCAGGATTAGTTTCAAAAAATGTATATTCCATAAAAATTAAAATTAAATTCAAGCAAAATTATGGGACATACAATTTTTTTATTTTTAAATTTATATATTTATCATGAATTAGTTAAACAAACATAAGCAGTTAATTAAAATAATAGTGAATCATTTTCTTATGTATCATCATATGTGTAGTAGACATACAAATTTATATTCATCAATGCTTACACTCCCAACTCAATTCAAATTATTTGAATTTGATTAAGAGTATATCCAGCTAATATTTTAATTTATTAAATTTAAAATAATTTTTAGGAACTAAATCTCAATATAAGACTTATATATTATTAATTTAAATTTCTTTAAAATCATAAAATTTTCTATATGCTCAAATGCATGACATTCATTTAGATTTTAAATATTTTTTAATAAATATATTAAAAAATTTAAATATTTTTTAATAAATATATTAAAAATTATGGCATTATTGATTATAGCTTAGATATTATTTTTCTTCTAATTTTATTATATTCTCACCACATAAAATAATAAAAAGGAAAGAAAGTAAAAGAATAGAGGAAGTATTAATTATTATTTGGGGTATTATTAATTACCACTTGAGATATTAGTAATTATTAATCGAACAGTAACAAATTCAAATAAATAATACACCAAACTAAACTGCATGTTTTTTACAATAAATTTTCAAAATTCAAGTGCATTGACCAATCAGTCGTTTAAAATATACAGATATGTCGTCTTCATTTGATGATATTCCACTATGAAATTATCACAACTTTCTTTGAGTTTTCAATGACCAGGATTTTGTTGTCAACATTACGCATCGTAACCTCACCAAAATAAAATAGTGGATTGATTTTGGGGTCCCAAAAATATTTAGATTTGTAATTTTTAATATATATAAAAAAATCATGAAGCAGATCATATATAATTTTTTTTTTTGTTTCCCTGTTCCACTTTGCTATGCTCCACTCCTCCATATAATATTTAATATATATAATTTTATATAATATATAAAAAAATCAATTTTACATAATAATATATATGATGATTTATTAGATTGTAAATAATCATTTTAATGATTAATTAAATTGTTTTACCAAAAAACATACGGTGGAATTGATAAATTTTTTTATTGTTTAATTTATATTTTTTTTTAGAAAAAAAAATACTTCTATTAATAAAAATGGGCATGAGTAGTACCCATTATTTATACAGAAGATTGTTGACTAAGAGCCAAAATTACAACTGATTGCAAATTTTTCTAGGATGCCTGCACCATTCACTAAAAGATATTTTGTTGCTTCAAGTACCCCTTACAATTAGGGGTGGCAAAATGGGCCCGGCCCGATGGGCCGGCCCAGTTGGCCAGTCTTTCAGGCCAGGCTGGGCCTAAAAATAAGCGGCCCGAAATGAACCGGGCATATTTGGCCAGAAAAAAATATTGGCCCGATTTTTTTTTTTTTATTATGATGTTGCAATGCAAGTACCAAACCGAAAGGCTCAAAACAAAAAACTACCCAAACCCTAAATTCCTAATTATAATTTCTAACTTTTTTTTAGTTTAATTCTATTAATGTTTGATTTTTAACCAAAATGAATTGAGTTTCAATAAACTAATATTTATTAATTAGAATTTTCCAAAATGAGTTTAGTTCCCCTATTTGTTTTCAGGTTCTAAACGTGTGTGTGTTTTCATTTTTCAAGTTCATTAATAATATATATAATTAGAATCTTATTGATTAGTTTCATTAATTATATATATATATATATATATATATATATATTCTTTGAGTGTGTGTTTCCTTATGTTTAAATTAATATTAAAAATATTTTGGGATTATAATTTAGTGTCTATCAAAATATCTTTATTATTTTTACATGCTAAAAATAATAAATATAAATAATATATTTCAAATTTAATTATTAATTAATGGGCCATTTTGGCCCGATGGCCAGCATAGGGCCAGGCTGGGCCGATAAAATGTAGGCCCGATTGGTACCGGGCCCGGCCCGGCCCATTTGCCACCCCTACTTACAATTAACCAGTTCCATAATCTATTTTTAACATCTTCCACCAATTTCCTTCTTTTCATTCCTAAAAGTGATGTCATTTCGAGCTTTCCATAGCGTCCAAATGATACATTCCCACAAGCAGAGCATAAGAGTCTTTCCATCTTTTCCTTTAATAAGTCTACAAAAATGATGTAAACTTATTGCCGAAATGGATGGCAAGACAGTTTTCAACCCAAACCAATGAATACATTCCATCCAAAGTTCATACATATACACATATATATTTAATTTGTATATGATTGGGTGATTTGGATGAATTAATATTTATTAAATTATGATTTTGAATATTTAGTTCATTAATATACATATATATATTTGTATTTATTTATTTTTTCTGAAATATTAATTTTAAAAATTATAGATTTGTAATAGATGGAGCAGAGTAGAGTGAATCAGATATATCCTGTCGGAAGACGTGGTAATAGGGGTGTAAATGAGTCGAGTCGAGTAGTATTGAACTCAAAACTCGAATCGAATGTAATACTCGAACTCGATCGAGCCAAACAATTTTAGTTCGAGCTCGACTCGGCTATAAACTCGAGTTCGACTCGATAACGTCATTTAGTCCATTTTGTATCTAAATATTGTAAGTCAAATACTAATCTCTCTCTATATATACTAATCTACATAATATTATTACATTTACATCATATATGGTATATATAATATAATAATATTTTAATATTTAATTATATTAGTATATCTATCTATACTTACTAATCTAATAGTAAAATAGTCTAAAAATAGTAACTATGTAAGTAAATCATACCAAAAGTTCTTTCTAATTTTGATAAATATATTAATTATATTTTAATCATGTTAAAATTAAATGCACAGTTAAAAAAGAGTTCAATAATAAAATGTTAAAAAAATCAAGCCATACCAAAAATCCATACAATATTTAATATTTCATCTAAATAAAATTAAATGTGTGATTACCCAATCAACTTTTTTGCTAAAAAGAATATTAAAAATTTATAATTTTTTTATATGATACAATAATTTTTTTATTTAATTATTTATTTATAAAAGTACAAAATATTTTTTTTAAAAGTAATATGTTACCCAATTGCTTTATTATTATTGTTGTTGTTATTATTGTTATTATTATTATTTTTATATTATATGCACAACAAATAAATTGAAAATTTGTTAATCTCATTCTCTTATAAAAATAATTTGTAGCCTCCAACACTAATACTTTTTAGTGAAAGTAACTCATACATTTCAAACAAGTTTATGCATGAACAAATTAAGTTGGTCATATATTTGAGGAATCATATGGATTGTTTAATACTTGTTGCAATTAAACATAAAGATTTATTCGTTTAGTATATAGTAAATTTCTCAAATCTTGGTGGCATGTCAGGTATAAATCAATGAAAAATTGACAACCCAGTCTAGGTACTAGATCTCTAGCCACTAAACCAAATATTTTTTAAAATTGACTTCGTCGTGTATAACTCTATTTTATCTTCTGACTAGGCCTTAAGATATCATTTTCGAGACAGAGGTATAAGGCATGCGGCTTGATCTCTCCTAGACCTCGTCCCGTCACGCACAAAATCAACAAGGTCTGTTGACACGAGCGACGTTGCTCGCTTCTGCTCGTGGCCATATTGGACCTCACCTGAGTTGCACAAGGACGACGAGGTGCCTCCGATGTTAGGGCTGGTTGGACGAGGTGTCCTCAAGCCGATGTCTATACCTTAACTGTTTTCAGGCATTTATCAAGGCTTCTGGGTCTTGTGAGATTAGGCCCGACATCAGTCTTATTGAAACTCGATCTCACGATCAAAGTGCTTATAATACATTATTATTGAAAATATCTTATTATGCTAATAAATTACCACATATTAAATTAATATTATTATAAAACAATTTTTTTTATAATAATAAATATAAGAGCAAGTCTCTTGTGCATCAGGTACACCATGCAACTCAAGTGTATTTTTAAAAAGTTACACTATTATTACTAAAAAGTTATATAAATTATTACTGAAAAGTTACACTATTAAAGATACATTTTTCAACAATAATATGTGTGATTCTTCAATATTTTGTGTAACCTTTTAAAAATAATATTGAGTTGCACGGCGCACCTAATGCATATATCAATAAGGCTAAATATAATTTAAAAAATATATATTTAAATTACATTGTTTACCTTGTGCACATTACTCTTTCAAGAATTGCGTGAGGTTAAAGAAATTTCCCGCAGCCACGCTTAAACGACATCGTTGTTGGTTATAAATAAATTTACTTAAACGACGTCGTTGTTGGCTTTTTGGCTGATAAAGAAATTTGCTGTTTCGCACGCTTCAACTTCACTCATCACTTATAAGCAGAAAGCCAGAAAAGAAAATCGAAAGAAAAAAAAAAACAGAGAAAAAAAATGTCGTCTTCTCCAATGGAGGTGGATACACCACTCCCCAACGGCAACTCCACCGCCGCTCCACCGTCGAAGTCTGGGAAATTAGCGGAGTCGCTAAAACTGGAACACCAGTTGCTCCGTGTCCCCTTCGAGCATTACAAAAAGACGATCCGCTCGAACCACCGCACCGTCGAGAAAGAGGTATCCGCCGTCATCTCTGGTGTCTCCGACGCCGCCGATTCGGACCTGTCTCGGGATGACGCTGTTAATCAACTCAATTCTCTTGTCAATCGATTGCAGGGCCTCAAAAGAAAAGTAAGTATATTCTGCTTTTTTTTTTTCAGAATTGGTACCACACGATGCTTGTTTCTTTTATTTTTGTCCTTCTGCTCGTTAATTCAGATTCAAGAAGTTAGGCTCAATTTGGTTTTAGTGAAGGAGAAATTGTAGAATGATCCGAGTAGATGGAATCACTGGATGTTAATATGACAATAAAAGAGTCATTTCTGTTACGAATTACGCTTTTTGACGAGAGAGAGAGAGAGTAAGCCGATATAGAAGTTTAAAGCTTTTAATCTTGAATCTTGATTTATTATTTGGATTGGTCAAATTGATTCCGATAGAGAAGTTTGAAGTTTTTAATCTTGAATCTTGATTTATTATTGGATTGGCCAAAAATCGAACTGGGGACTAGAGCAAAGAAGGTTGGTTGGTATTCAGGATTTTCTTTAAACTTAGGCGTTTATTAAGCTCTACTTTTGGTTTTCTTTCTGGTTCTTTAGTTATTTAGTCTTATTTTCCGTTCTCTAACTCAACAATAAATGCATTTGATGTACTTGTCCAAGTTTAGTGAGCAAAAAATCTTTTGCCCGGGTTTTAACAATATTAGTTGGGTATTATGGGGTCAATTTATGAATATAGTGATTGTTTGTGGGTGTGAAGATAAAGTAAAATTTGTCTTTATAATCTATGCCTACTTATATTGGACGGACCAAAAAATAAATTATGTATACTTGTATTGGATGGTTACTAGCTCAGCATATTTTGCACTCTTACCTAGTCATATCAAACTCATTGGATAATATGCCTTTTAGTTTTAAATTTAACTGGTTGATGAATCAGCTGGAAGAGGGAAGTCGAACAGAGCACTTGCAAGCACAGAAATGCAGAACTAGGCTGGAACATTTAGAATCTGCAGAGCTGGACAATTTGTCAGAGTGGAATAGCACGCGATTGAAGAGAATACTTGTTGATTATATGTTGCGGATGTCATATTATGACACTGCTGTCAAGCTTGCTGAAAGCAGCAACATTCAGGTGATTTTCGTAGTATGGCAACATTCAGGTTATTTTAGTTGTATGGCAACATTCAGGTTATTTTAGTACTATGGCAACATTCAGATTATTTTTGTACCGTGGTCCATTTAATGATATGTATTCTTTTCTCCAAATTAAATGTAGTATATGACTTGGGTTGGGTTATGTCATACCTCAAAGTTGGTTTTTTTTTTTTTTTTTTAAATGCGTTTATTTTTATCCTTTCATTGATTATGGGGCAACTAGAGATGATTAGTGCCCTGTCATTGGCTGAAAAACATCAAGAGTCAATAAATAGGTAGAAGTCTCAGCTTCATTCTGACTATTTGGGTTTTTGTTTAAATTAGAAAGAAAGAAGAAGCAATTTTTGAGTTCCTTAGTGGATCATAGTCCTATTATACCATGTTGCCTAGATAGTTCTAATTCAAATGAAGACCACATCCCGATGACCTTTGTTCTACCTTAGCAGGATCTTGTTGATATAGATGTGTTTCTTGAAGCAAAAAAGGTTATTGATGCCCTTCAAAAGAAGGAGGTGGCCCCTGCTCTAGCCTGGTGTGCCGACAACAAATCCAGGCTAAAGAAGTCAAAGGTAAATTATCTTCTACCTCTCTTTTTCCTTTATCTTTCTTTTCTTATAGTCTAATATCATGTATGAGTTGGATAGAACATGTACCTTTTCCAGATATCTCAAATAACATTGGTAACTTTTAAGGCCCTGCTTTGGCCCCTGAGGCACTAGACACCAGTCAACCACCCAGAACATTAACTATACACTATAACTGTAGGCATATCTTTCTACTATCTTCTCAATATTTGGATAGTTTTCTCAAGTTTCTGAACTTACATCTTCGGTTCGCCTCTCCCTCATCATTTCTCCAAGACTATTAACTTGTATTCTAGTGCTATTTCAGTATCATGCTCTTGGGCAGCTAAGGGCTGTGGGACTATTGGCATTTTAGCTGTACTGAACATTTCAATGATGGATGCTTTTGCAGAGCAAATTTGAGTTCCAGTTGAGGCTGCAAGAATTCATTGAGTTGGTAAGAGCCGAAAACAATATGCGAGCTATATCATATGCTCGTAAATATCTAGCACCTTGGGGAGCTACCCATATGAAAGAATTGCAACGTGTTGTGGCAACCCTTGCTTTCAAGAGTAACACTGAATGTCCAATATACAAGGTGCCACCTCCTTTTGGGCTCTTGAAATTTCATGACTCTGTGAATTATCTGATGTTTGATTTTCAATTCTTGTGCCTTTTATCCCAAAGGAAATTTCTTCTTCCCTCATTTGCTTGCATTAAATCTTTTTCTTCTTGCTAGTGAAATCACATTTTCTCTATATTCAAGTATTGAGTACCAGGTTCTTGCAGCCCCATAACATTTGTGGAATGATACATTCTAGGTCGTCAATTCATCTTTTCATTGATTCTCTAAGGTGTTATCCGAGATATAGCAATATATTATTCATGATGAACTTCTCTTAATGTAACTTTGAACGAGCCTCGTATAGTTACAAAATGCTGATGAGGCCAGTGTAATTTTATCAGTCATGAAAAGAACTTATATAGAACCTATAATTTTCTTCTTTTCTTGTACATATCAACAGAATTTCCTTGTAAATAATTATCTCCTATTTCCTGAGAATATTCTAGTTAGGGAGGCATTGTGGAACTTGCATGTCTTGGATTGATATTATCAAACTAACTGAAATGATAATTTGACATTCTTGATTGCTGTCTTCCAGGTCTTGTTTGAAGAAAAGCAATGGGAGTTTTTGGTAGACCAATTCAAACAGGAATTCTGCAGATTGTATGGCATGACTCTTGAACCGCTGTTGAATATATATCTACAAGCAGGGTTATCTGCATTGAAGACCCCGTATCCACACTTATGATGATTAACCTTGGTCATTTAATATTTTATATTGTGAATATGCTAATAGTACCTATGACTGCCAAGTCCTGTTCCTACAATCCAATTCTTTTCTTTTAATTAAAGTGCTGCCTTTCTTTGAAATACTAATTGGTACAGCAATGTGTTTGAGCGATTGATGTCCTTCTACTCTTGGCTTTTGCCTTGACTTGGCTAAGATTCTGTTATGAAGATGATTGCACAAAGGAGGATCCTCTATCACAGGAAGCATTCCGTAAATTAGCACAGCCACTTCCATATTCGAAGCAGCATCACTCGAAACTTGTTTGTTTCATAACTAAAGAGCTAATGGATACTGAGAATCCACCTCTTGTCCTGCCGAATGGCTACGTTTACAGCACTAAGGTTTGTCATCCATTTCAGATCTTTAGGTGATGTTTGATTTTGGATTTTAGAGTTGGTTTTGCGGCTTGCAAGTTCAAAGATGAACTACTTCGAAATTTGGGATCTGGTTTTAAAAAACCTCCACTACAACACCTATGAACCTAATAACACACTTTCCAATACAATCACATCATCCAATTTTTAAAATCACACCCAATCGCAATATAATACTGCATAATTTACTCCTACACATTAAATTGACATAAAGTTAAACCGTATCTTACTTAAAATTATTAAAAGAAAACCGTACTATTTATCAGTGTTTCAAAATCCTCTAGATTTTAAAAACACAGTTTCAAAAGACCACTATAAACCCAAAACAGACCTTGCCTTGCGTATTCGAAACTTCATCTGGACATGCTAATCTCCATTTTTCTCTCGTTTTTCTTGTTGGTTTATTTACAGGCTCTTGAGGATATGGCAAAGCAAAACCACGGGAAAATTACTTGCCCGAGGACAGGTTTAGTATGTGACTACACTGAAGTGGTGAAAGCATATATCTCGTAAAGGACAAGGTTCAGAGCTGATCGCTATACGCCGGGATACCTGCTCTGGTCAGCAATACATACATGATTTTCTGTTGTATTGCTCTCGCTTGGGAGATTCGACTATTGTACATAAACAAACCACTGGTTATATAGTTATCTGTGTTGCTTGTTATAAAACAGAAAGTGTGCACTTGAGTTAGATTTGCATCTGCAGAACGTGGAAGAGTTTGTAACAGTTCTGTTGTTTAACAGCTGAATAAATTTTAGGTGCACGTCTTATTTTTCATTCAGAGTAATGGTATTTTTCTGACTTAAAAGAGTGATGACACCTTCTCGCAATGCTGTAATTATTTTAAGGTAAAAAATAACTTGCTCTTTCTCGTTCCAATTTTCTGACTTGAGAGGTGCTTACATTAGAGTTCACCCGCCACTTTATGCACAGTTTTTCAAAAATATTCTTTCTTGATTTTTGTCATATTTTGAATTGTATTTACTTTTTATTGGGTAATTGCCCCTTAGATACAACATGGCAAATAATTTTCCTCTCACCCACTCCACAAAACACAATTACTACTAGCACATTATTATAGGTATCATAGCCTCACACCCCTCTCTAGACGCACACCCACCCACCCCTCAACACCCCTATCTCTGTTAGTACATATATCACATCATGTAGTCAAACAATTCAAAAATTCAAAGGGGTAATTTGTATCCCTTCCTTCATACGCTTCCTTCAACCTGAGCAATGGACAAGACCATCAAGACTAGTTCGAACATTTACACTTCAGAGACGTAGCAACCGTTGTCATCTGGGCATCTGTTTTCAAGGTATGTTCATCGTTATTTTTTGTCAAAGTTTAATTTTTTTCTGCCATAAGTTCGCCGATTGTTGGGGGATAAACGATATCTAATAAATTTTTGTTAAATTTGCAGGATCATTTCGTTGTTTACGCTATTCTACCCAAAATGAATTGTAACAAAATTCTATTCAGCAACTCTTCACACTATCTCACCGGTAACTCTTCACACTATCTCGCCGGAGGAATCCATCGGACCTAACTCCGTTTCCTTCTCCGGCGCTACTTTGATGTCTTTCTGCGACACCTTCGCGGCCGCCTGTTTCTTGTCCTTCGCCACAAGGGTGGTGTATTTGGCGATTTATGATACTTTTAGTCTCAAGTGGAATCTTCACCAATGAATTCTCCTGATTTTTTGGATCACATCAGTTTCTTAAAATTTGTTAAAGCATATTTACGATTCATTATTATTATTCCTAGCTAATGGAATAAATTGTATTTTATTGGATATTATGTTGATTTTTTACATTTTAAATGTGTTTTATTTAACTATTTATGTCCATTCATTATTATTATTTCTAACTAATGAAAATATTAGATTATTATAATTTTAAAAATATTAGATTTTACAATAATGTTTATAAGTGTAAAAAATCAAATCAAATTGTTTATAAGTTCAATTACAAATTGTTAAGTTCAATTACAAATTGTTGTTAAGTTCGATTTTACAGTTTCAAAATATTTTCAAAATTATGTGTACAATTTAAACTAAATAAGAAAAAAATTCTAATATTTTCAAAATTATACAATTTAATATTTTTGGGCCACCATGGAAATAGTCAAGATTTTATCTAATTGGCCTATTTTTGAGCCACCAATTTCATTAATTTTGTTAAAGCATATTCTCGATTCCTTATTATTATTCCTAACTAATAAAATAAATTGCATTTTCATTGGATTTTATGTTGAATTTTACATTACTAATGAATTATATTTTGAAAATACTAGATTTTAAATCTAAATCAAATAATGATTAAGTTCAATTATTATTATTTTTATTTATGTCGATTTATTTAAATTCAAATCAAATAATGTTTTTTACAATTTATGATTCTATGTTGATTTTTATGTCCATTCATTATTATTATTATTCCTAACTAATGAAAATATTAGATTATTATAATTTTGAAAATATTAGATTTTACAATAATGTTTATAATTGTAAAAAAAAACAAATCAAAATGTTTATAAGTTCAATTGAAAATTGTTAAATTCAATTACAAATTGTTTATAAGTTCGATTTTACAGTTTCAAAATATTTTTAAAATTATGTGTATAATTTAAACAAAATAAGATTTTTTTTAATATTTTCAAAATTATAAAATCTAATATTTTTGGTCCACCATGGAAATAGTCAAGATTTTATCCAATTGGCCTATTTTTGGGCCACCAATTTCATTAAGTTTGTTAAAGCATATTCTCGATTCCTTTTTATTATTAACTAATAAAATAAATTGCATTTTTATTGGATTTTATGTTGATTTTTTACATTACTAACGAGTTCTATTTTGAAAATATTAGATTTTAAATTCAAATCAAATAATGATTAAGTTCAATTATTATTATGTTGATTTTTATGTCGATTTATTTAAATTCAAATCAAATAATTATTAATCTCAATTTTTTTATTTGTCAATTTCGGTGCATTGGTAAATGTGCTTCCTCACTTAATTTCAAAGTATTTCTCCTTATAATATTTTTAATTTCAAATATCGAAATATTCATAAGTGTAAAAAAATAAAATAAAAGTTTAAATATTCATAATTATAGTTCAAATACATTAATTGTTAAAGTTCTATTATAAGAGGCCCAAAAAAAAAATTCGCCTAGTTTTATAAGTGCAAAATAAATTACATCAAATTTTGCAATAATATTTATAAGTGCAAAACTATAAGTAAAAGTTCAAATCAAATAAAAGTTTTTACAGTTACAAATTGTTTATAAGTTCGATTTTACTGTTTCAAAATATTTCCAAAATTATATGTACAATTTAAACAAAATAAGAACAAAAATCATTTACACTAGATTTTGAGTGGATTTCTTGCAATTAATTGTAAAAAAAATTAAATCATTTGTTGCAAAAATAAATCACCCACACTAAACTCACCCACAATGATAGCTAGAATCTCAACAAACACACAATATTTTTCAGGATTCATTTTCAAAAGATTGCAATATTTATGCCAAAAAAAAAGGACATTTAAAAAAAAGAACTTAATTTTAAAATAAATAATTTCAGGCAATTTCTCAGCTGTTAACCGCCTCTAATTTCGTCAATCTTGAAACGGGGCTTCTTGTACTTGTAGAGAGAGAATATGGGCAATTTAACCTTTGAAATTACAGCTGTCATTCACAGACACTTCATCACTGCCTTCAAACCACCAACAAAGCCACCATGCCGGAAAGCTTCACCATGTCCGCGTCTGAAGCTGGAAACCCAGCCGTGACTGAAATCTCGAAGTCGCGCCTCCTCCGTTCCTAATCGAGCACTCTCGTCGTCGCCGAAAATCACTGCTCGCACTGGAGTCCACCATTCTTTCCGCTGAAAATTCACAGCAACACACTTCCGTCTGCAATCGATGCAACCTCTGCTCAAATCTCACCCCCGCGCCTTGGAATCGCCGTCACTGTTAATTAATCCTACTGCCACCACCATTCTCGATCTCGTCGTCGTGTCCGTGCACCACCAGACGCTAGATCAGTCGGCTTCTTCACAGCCGGAGAGATGAGAAAGGTGAGAGAACGGAGAGATATGAGAAAGGTGAGAGAAAGTAGAAGAGAGAGGTGAGCGGAAAGAGAATGGTGATGAGATAAAGAAATTTGAAAGGTTAGATAACTTATTTATTAGATCTGTAATATGTCAATGGGGTTACACCCTCACCGCCCAACTTTTTTCACAATAGGGGCAAAACTGGTATCATGAAGTTACTTTTTGTACTGGGCAGAAACTATTTTTTCGGCTGTGTTTCCACAGCAAAACACATTGCTACCTAGTATCCCTTAGTTAGTGACCCCTTTTTATTTTACTTTAAAAAAATGCAGAATTTTTAATTCAAATCCACCTCTTGATTACCACCCCTATTAAGTTTTTTTTTTCTTTAAAGTTAGATTTTTACATCCATAAGAGTATATTTATTGTTTATAATTAACTTGATTTTTACAAATTTAAAGTACAAAAATTTTATATTAAAGTTCAATCTTGCATTCATAAAATTAAAAAAATTTATACTCTATATTAAAGTTCAAATATAACTTTTACAAACTTTTATGTCAATAATCTTAAGTACAAATATTCTATATTAAAGTTCAATATTGTATTTAGAAAAGTTCAAGAATTAAGGTCCATTGTGTTATCAATTTGTTTGGCATATTTATTTGTCATATTGAGAAGGCCCAATGTTGAAATATTCCAAACCTTAATTGAAGCGGAATGAAGAGGTAACATGTGTGACTTTGACAAATTTGCACCAGAAGATGTGTTGTCTTTATTCTCTTTCCATATAAAAAAATTATCATACATTGAAGAGGCAACTCTCGTCAGAGAGAGAAACCGATAGTCTCGAAGTCGGAAGCTCTCCACCACTATAATTTTCCCTCAATTGTAGCCTACATTCGCCATCCAATATAGCCACTAGAGAAGCTGTATGTCCTCTTCTCAAATCATGAGTTGTGTGTTCTGCCGTAGACGAATAAGTGGCGACACGCTTTAACTATAAAGAAAAAAAAATTATTGTATATACACACTAAGAAAAAACTGACATCGTGCAAGGGAAAAAAGCAAAACGTGGGCTCCATTTGCATTTGGTGAGAAGAAAAAAAAGAAGAAGAAGCAAATTATGGGTTCATTTGCACTTGGTGAGAAGAAGAGATTCTATATGTGTTTGTTGAGAAGTTTAAGCGTAAGTGTGTACTGCTTAGAGACTTTTCCAAAATGAAATAGTATGTTTATTCACAAATTTGCAAATTTTTGTTGAATTTGTTACATACTATCTCATCAACTCACAAATAACTTCTTTTAATATGTGTATTATTATTTTCTGTTGATGGGCGAGCTACTCGAGGCAAATCAGAGAATCAAGACCACCTAGGAGGTCGCCAGAGAGCTCGCCAGAGTGCCAAGCATGCCTCCGGGCACCAGATCGTAGGAGCTCGCCTAGGTACTCACCTCGGAGCTCGCCCAGGTGCTCGTCTCTGAGCTCGCCCGAGCGCCCATCTCCGAGTTCGCCTGTGAGCTCGTATGATAGTCTATAGGACCCCGATGGTGCACTCTTTTTTCCTCCATCCGGTTTATCCACAAGGGTGGTTTACGACGAGGTTTTTAATGAGGCCCATCTAGTCTAAGGCATAGTAGTAGGACGAAACAAGACATAGGGAGCAGTGTGAGAGACCGAGACGAGGGTAAGGAACCCTCATCAACACCGGAAGCCATATAGGCTCGTAAGGTGCCTTCTCACACTCGCACACCTATAAATAAGACCTCCCTTATACTATTCAGACAATTCTAATACATTTTCTACATTACGCTTTCTCTCTCTAAACTCTCTCTCTCTCCACATTATCTCCTTCAAGAACATAAATCATATGATTGTTGTTTGATAGAATTAATCCGTTATAAAGAGCCACATAAACGAACACGATTAACAAATTCTATCAACATTTTCTATGCGTTAGATTTTCTTCATTATCGCTATCGACTATCATCATTTGATTATTTAGCAAATTTGCATAAAATTGTCAGCCAGACTTTTTATTGAATTTTACAAAGATTTTCGCTACAAATTTATAAATTATTTTATTATTGTTGTCTATGGAAGGGTACTATTTTTTATGTGAATGATTTCGCTCATTAAAATTTATTTCAAGAGTCTTTAAAAAAAAATCTCAACTAATTAATATTTATTGGTATTCTATTAAACTTCACATAAAAACTATTATTTTTAAAAATAGTTATTTATTAATTTTTTAAATCAATAAATAATTAATACTATGAAATAAAATTAGTATTGTAAAAATATTTTACTTCTATTCGTAAAGTGTAAAATTTATTATGGAATATTTTAAAATAAAAGTGTGAAATTTATGGAAAAAATAAAGGGTATATTAATACCATCCAAAATTAGACCAACATTTATAAATATAAATATAAATTAGACCAACATTTATAGAGACACGTCCGCAACATGTCCACCCAAACACACCCTAAAATTGGCTCCGTTCAATAATAGTCAATTTATAGTAGCATAGCATTCCATGACTTTGAATCCAATCACTCAGCCCTCCTCCCTGCGCAGACAACCAGGTAGCAACCTCAAACCCCACCAACCCCCCCTTTCCTCCCTGCAGACGTATAAATGGTGCCGAAGTATTATTGATTCGCGATACACCCTGGCTCAATCACCACTCTGATTTACCTAGTCAACCAACATCAAACTCCGTTGGCGCCCATATACTTGTCTTTCAAATTTCTTTCTGGTTATCGGATCGCCGCGTTTGCTTTGAGTTGGAAGAAGACGTGTTTTTTGTGGCGGGATTGATTGGAAATTTGGAATTGAATTTGAGTTTCCAAGGTTTGTTGTTTTACTCGCAGCAAATTTGATTAGGGTTTTGAGTTTTATTTGTGTAATTTTGCGAAAAATTATGTACGGATATCTGAATCAATTATTTTATGATGATTAGGGTTCTAATGTTGTGATGATGAATCAAGGAGAAAGCACCGAGTCCGTTGCTTCTCTTGAGGTAATCATTCTTTTCGTCTAATGCATTGCTCATATGTTGATTTTTCATGATGGTCTTATATGGAGCAGGTTTTGTTGTTAATTTATTATTATTATTATTATTATAATTGGCCCTTAAATTTGAAAGTGGAAACAATGTTTGATTGTGGGTGTTGGCACTTAACGAAGCCTTTGCATAGTATTTTTGTTTTTATGTATGCTTCTTTTACAATAGGAAGAAAATGAAGCCGTTCTCGCTAAAAGCTGATACCTTTTTGGAGTTTAGTTTAAACTAACTTAAGTTGATAAATAAGTTGATAAATAGAAGCTAGAAACAGTTCCAGATGTCTGTGCAGATTGCCACTGGGGATAACATGAATAGGTTAGACTTTAGGCTTTCGTAGAATCTCACTCGTAGCAACTGGAGATAAATCTCAACCGTGGACGGGTGATGGGGTTATTTATTTCAAAATGATATTTTATTACGTGCTATATTTGTCAACATTAAAATGTCCAATCTGAAATCATGCAATACGTGGAACCGCCTAGGGACTAGATGCCGCTAGACCTTAGCGAAAATGTCATGGTCTGAAAAATCAGTTTATCTTGTTTGAAAAACTTGAATCTAAGCACTACTAGGCACCTTGTGCAGTTACCTAACTGCACAACCTCTTGAATGTAAATATTACATTTTCTTTTTGCAATGATTTTAATGTAGTCATTATTTAATGTGTTCAATAAAATCTTTTAGAGCGCTTGTATCCCATGACTGTCTTCAACCTATATAAATGATTAAATATATCAATTAAATGTAAAAAATAGGTTAAGAAAAACCTAGAACATTGAAAAAAGATGTTAATTGGGGACACATGTTTACCAGAAAAGCCCCATTCAGGCCTAGATGCTTGGGCACTAGTGAATAATTCAACACTACGGAACCCTCTCAATGACATTCATTCCTCAATCTCTTCTTTGTGGTATACTCCTCTGTTATGGAAAATGTAGATATCTTAATTATTGCTCATAATTACTCACTTTCTCTGTGCATACTGGTTTATTTGATATGCTTAATTCTCTTACTAATCTAAGAGTTATATACGAATGACTTTTTCCACTTTTGCATTCGCCAGAAGCATCAGATAAATGATATACACCAAGTTCATACATCAACTTATTTCTCTTCTAATGGTGCTGCGGGATCATGGAGCACCCAAGGGGAAAATCATAGTTTGAGGGAGAATGGAGTTGTCTCAAATTCTGGCTACAATCATGATCAGGCAGTGGAGCCAACCTCGGGAAATATCCAAGATGTGTCGAATGTGGCGCCTAATGTCTCTACTCCAAGTTCAGCACCTGCAATTGTGGCACAGGGTTACAGTGCTTATGCTGCTTATCCAAATGGTGATCCCTATGGGTATAACGGCACAGGTTATGCAGCTTACTATAATCAGTATCAACAGCAATCAAATCAGTATCCACAGCAATCGAATCAGTATCCACAGCAACCGAATCAGTATCTACAGCAACCGAATCAATATCCACAGCAATCTATTCAGTATCCGCAGCAACCGAGCCAGTATCCACAGCAACCAAGTCAGTATTCACAGCAACCGAGTCAGTATCAACAGCAACCCAATCAGTATCAGCAGCAGCCTAATCAGACTTACCCTCATCAAGTAGGAGCTTACCAAAACACAGGTGCTCCTTATCAGCCTCTTTCCTCATTTCAAAATACTGGGTCTTATCCTGGAACTGCAAGTTACTCGAGCACTTATTACAATCCTGGTGATTATCAGACGTCTGGAAGTTACACAAGTGACACATACGGAACACAGACCAACCTGTGGCATGGAGGACAATATGCAACATACAATTCTCAGCAGTATCCAAACTATAATCAGGACTCAAATTCAGCCTATAGTTCTACCCCAGCAGTTGCAACTTCACAGTACCAGCAACAATATAACCAATGGCAGGGTTATTATAATCAACATCTTACAGAAGTCACCTGTGCTCCTGGGACGGAGAATATTCCCGTCTCATCTAGTGTAAATAGTTCTGTTCCTTGTGGAAGCACTGGATACCCTGATCCAAACAATCATATACCTGCAGCTTACACACCTTTGTGGAGACCAGAATCTAGTTCATCTGAATTGACTTCTGTGCAGGTTTGGTGGTATTAAATTATTATAGATACCTTGCAGTTAGAGGTCTCTAACATAACAGGCACAAAATTATATTGCTTTTCCCCTAAGCTCATGGGATAAAGTTTGGGTATTAGAATTGATATCTATTGGAGCTTCTGTGGGTATTATATTGTTAAAACAGCTTTCTAGTTTATGAACAGAAGAATAGTGGGTGTGGTCATGATTTTACTAAACTGTCACTTGTGGAGATAGTTACTGGAGAATTGATTAAATAGTTTGGGCCCATTAGATTAAGACATCCGGATGTCTGAGAAAAAGTGATAGGAGACCTTTATTTAGCTGGACCAGCAGAGAGAAAATTATTGAACGTGGAACTAGTATGCGATATATTACTTCATGTCAAGTTTTAACTGGCAAACATAAAATATAACCTGAGATCATTTAACCAAATGTTAACAACAATCTCCATGATAGATTGAATATAAATTTTCTTGTAAGTTCAAGATGAGGCTCTGAGATATAGCTAAGCTGTGTATGATTAATATTTCCTTCCATAATGTAGAACTATTGTACATATCTGAGGTTGAGGTTATTGGAGGCAAGATTAACAAAACTAGAATATTTTTGTTTTCTTCAAGTGTACGTGATGACTCTAAAACATTTAAAAAATCTTGACAAGCATAATTCTAATGTTGTATTTGTGAGAAAAAAATAGAACTTGGGTATTGAAGTATTCTGAGTGTGTCATTGACTAATTTATTGTTTTACTTAATGTAATTATATCATAAACCCTAAGTAATTTTTTTGAGTATGTTAATATTTTTCATTACTATGTGAAGATTGTATTGATGAACAGGATTATTAACATAACATTTTTTAAAAGAGAACCTAGCTAATTGCATTGACATATTAAAGTGATTTTATTGTTTTTGTTGTGCATTATCTCTTGAGTAACTGTAGAAAAAAATGGTGACCTCCTGCCCCCAATTTTCATCTTAGAGGTTTTGTTATTTTATGCTGTCTTCGTCAGAATAGCCAGCAGAGGTTGGCTGCTTACCTAGCTAATACGATATCCATTTATTTATCATTCCAGCAGTTGAATTATTTGTCATTGAATTTGTGACAATTAAACTTTAAAATGTATTGCTTGAATTTGTAACTGCAAGCTTCAATTCAATGTGCTGCTAATTCTGGCTCTTGTTGCTCAATTATGTGGAATTTAGCCTGAAGTACAAGTTGGATTTTTTAATAATGGAATGTTTATACCTTGAATCCAGATTCCATACGAGTAGACCTCTTTTTGGTCATTTTAATGGTCGTCTGTAATTTTACATGATTTTTGTGGGTTATTTACTAGATTTTTAAGCTTGATTGCTGTTATTCAGATATGCTGGTAAACTTTATCAAATTCCTTTTTATTCAAAGTTTGTATCTCAGTCTGAACTTGTGCTGTGGTCTTGTTGTCAGCCTGTGGCAGTAAGTGACACTACATCTGATGGTTACTGGAAACTTGGGGCTTCTGCTTTACAAAATGAAACTCCTAATTCCATGCATTCACATACCCAAAAGCCATCTGAAGTTACTCCTGCATGTGAAAGTTTTCAAAATCAACAGAACTCTACATTTCCTCAAGTCTCTACTGCACTATATCCAACTTCTTACCAGGTTTCTCAGAGTCAACAGACATCATTACAAACTGTTTTACTGCCTCCTGAACTTTTAGATCCACGTAAAGCAAATAATATGCAAATTCCGACCAATCCAAGAATTGTAACAAACCTATCCACAAGTCTTTCAAAAATGACCAAAGATAACTCTATGACTAGTACAGCTGCACGGCCAGCCTATATCAGTGTCCCAGTGCAGAAGCCAAATGAGAAAGAGGAAGCTGAGTCCATGCTCAAGGTTAGCCTGCTGAATGCTATGTCTTCTTCATATTAACACACCTTGTTGCTTTACACATTCAGTTTGGTTTACAAGCTATAACAAGTATATTAAGTTCCTTGGATGACACGTGTAGTTTTGCAACCTTGCATTTGAGGTGAACATAGGTAAATAGTAAGAGTATGAACTAAAAACATTTCCTAAAGTAGAGACCAGGTAGTAAGTTATGGAAACTGGGTGGTATATAAATATAGCAGAATCTGTTATGAGCATTTGTTTGTGAGATTAATGAAGCACATTGAATGTTTTAGACTTTAGAGGAAAAAAGACAGCCTAAAATGATGTGTAATTAGTAAATGAGTAGAGAGATAGCGTAAATGGTGATCCCAACAAAGTTTGTATCTGATATAATTACTACCAATGACCATTTGATACAGATACAAATGCTTTAAATTTAATGCAGACAAATTGTTGATGACATCTATCAGTTACTTGCTTAAGCAGGTTCCCAGCCTTGTTTACCTGTTGGTAAAAACTAATTTTGATGGATGTATGGAATCAATAAACATGACTGGTATACTGAAGTCACTGACTTTCATGTTTTGCAGCCTAGCATGTTCCCAAAGTCATTGCGTGGTTATGTTGAGAGGGCTTTGGCTCGCTGCAAAAATGATAAACAGAAGGCAGCTTGCCAAACAATCATGAAGGAGGTATCATCCATGCACTAGATCTTTGTTATGCAACATCAGTGAGTTAATGATTATCGGCAGATATTCTTTAAAATGATGCAAGCATCACAAGTAGCAGAGATTGTGTACTCCACATGCATTGCAGCATGTTTTTTGTATGTGTATTTGCTTAAGAATTACAGATCATTAATATATAGCTGTTATCTTATTAGTGGAGCACTAACACTGTTTAATTTAACACCTTCACTGGCTTCCTCTCTAGGGTGTTATTTTCCGCAACTAATTGCGGCCACATTTGATGCATATTTTATTCATCATATCTTCAACAACGTGAATGCAGTATATTTAAATTTATCAGAGTAGATGTACACTGAGGGTATTGGTAAATTTTGTTGGGGGGGGGTGCATAATTGTTCGTGTCAATACATATTGTCCAACCTCAACATAAATTTGAACTGTCTATCTTTGGCCCTTGATTATACAAAGAGCAACGTCATAAATTCTTGGCTAATAATGTACCACTAAGAATTTCTAATGAAATTAAGGACACATTCCTACCTATTTAAGGGTTTTGCAATCATGCATTATTTGAATTTTTTGTCTCTTGGAACTAGAGGCACTGTTAGTAAATGCATAGATGCTGAAGAATGGCTCTTCTTGTTCAAATCACAATTTGAGATTTCAGTATATCATAATTCCAGTAGAGATAATTGCTCGTCTTTGTCTTTTTTATTTATATAGTTGCAGGTTTTATTTTCAGATTACCTGCTTATCTTGATTGAAGCTGATCTTAAGTACTCTTTTGCTATGACATTAGTTGATGGTCATGTTACATGGATACATGCTGAGTACCTCCTTTGATCTTATACTCATAGGTAATAACAAAAGCAACTGCTGATGGTACACTTTATACAAGGGATTGGGACATTGAGCCTCTCTTCCCCGTGCCAAATACCGACGCGGTTGATAAGGAGTATGTATCTTCTAGTCCGTTGCATAGATGTTTATCTAAACGAGAATGAATTTCATGTGTCTCTTAATGTTTTTCTGCAGTAATATACAGTTTCCTGTACTAATTTCTGTTGCTCCCAAGACTAAGAGTCCCAGTCGGCGAGCTAAAAGTAGGTGGGAGCCTATTCCAGAGGAAAAGGTGGTTGATAAATCTGCTAATACTTCTTATGGAACTATGAAGTATGGTACTTGGAATGACAAACAGGTACTGTACAATTTATCATGGCAATTTATTTATTTTTGAAGTTGTCTGTTGGAGTAAATATTGGGTGAAGGTTGGGTGGGGGTTGTTAGAATTTCTCTCAGCACATGTTATATAATTTTCATACCTGCACTGTTTTGGTTATGCTTGTTCTCAAACTTTACTCCGCATATCAAGTGGTTTTCTTTATTTGGTCCTAGAAGTTCAAAATTCTCAGCTCTTTTTAAGATAATAACCTGTATACTTGACATGAATCTCTTTTAAAATGCTGCAGTTTTCTGGTGGCAAAGTAGAGAATAAGGCCAATTCGACAAGATTTTCCTTCTCAGATGAGAAATCTCTCAGTAAAAATTTTACTAGACCTGCTAAGAGGCAGCGTCTAGGTGAAGATCTGAATGCAGCTGGTGATGCTGGAACTTCTAGTGATAGTGACAAGGAACAAAGTTTGACAAAATACTATTCGGCTGCAGTTGCACTGGCAAACTCACCAGAGGAGAAGAAAAAACGTGAAAACCGTTCGAAACGTTTTGACAAGGGACATGGACATCGAGCAGAGAAAAGTAACTCAAGAGCAAAAGCTCTTGGAGCTGGTAATTTATATGCACGACGAGCTAGTGCTTTAGTTCTTAGCAGAACCTTTGAGGAAAGTGGTAGCAGGGCTGTGGAAGATATTGACTGGGATGCTCTTACTGTTAAGGGAACTTGTCAGGACATTGAAAAACGCTACTTGCGCCTTACTTCTGCACCTGATCCAGCTACAGTAAACTTTCTCAGCATTCTTACTATGATAAAAGGAATTGATGTGATATATTCTCTAATAAAGGTAGTGTTCTAAGGTTAAGTCTATTTGCAGGTGAGGCCTGAAGAGGTGTTGGAAAAAGCATTACTAATGGTTCAAAATTCTCAAAAAAACTACCTTTACAAGTGCGATCAATTAAAGTCAATACGGCAAGATCTTACTGTACAACGTATATGTAATGAGCTTACAGTTAAGGTATAACTTTTTTGACTTTGCCATCATTGCGTCCTGTTCATTTCCCTGAGTGGTTGATCTAATGTGCTTTTCTGTTGATGGCTCTGTTTTGCCGGCTTCTTTTATAGTTTTGAAGTGTAACAGTAGACATGAAACATGATCACTAACTTTTTTTTTTCAATTTATGTTGTATTGTCATTTAGGTGTATGAAACTCATGCTCGACTGGCTATAGAAAATGGGGACTTGCCCGAGATCAATCAGGTTAGTTCTATGAGCCTTATGCCCTCTTACAAATATTTGGCTTCTCACTTGGCTACCGGGCTCCTCACTTGAGTGAGTGACCCGGGTTCAATTCCCTCTGGGAACGAATTGGAGATGGGAGATATAAGGTTGGCTAGGAGTTTATTCTTGGAGTGTTTGGGGACCTGGTGTAACTAACTACTAACAACTAACATTTACCGATAAAAAAAAAAAAAAAATATTTGGCTTCTCAGTTATACCTTGCAAAAATCAAATTATTTTTTTTTTTTTTTTTCTGTAGTGAAATGCAATTATGCAAAAGTTCTCTGTTAAACAGACTGATTGACTTGTGGGACAAAATACATGTCGCAAAATCAACTTTTAGGAACCATTTTATGTAAAAGCACCGGATAAAACATGTGTAGTTATGTTGACTGATAGATAATGTCTGAGAGCACATATGTGATAAATTGTGTTTAGATAAATTAGCTTGATTACTGTTGTAAGCCTTTCTTATTGAACCCATCTGCATTTTTGCATGTGCAGTGCCAATCACAATTAAAAACATTGTATGCAGAAGGAATTCCGGGATGCCATATGGAATTTGCAGCTTACAATTTATTATCTGTGATACTGAACTCGAACAATAACAGGGATCTGGTGTCTGCAATGTCCAGGTTTGTGACCATATCTGGGTTTGGCCTTGTTTGAATTTGTTAATTTCTTCCAGTTCATTACATTTATTGACTAATCTTAAAAAAGTTCGAATATAGTTGTCAATAACCTCTACAGCTTCCTCTGTTCTCCCTTGTTAGCTTTTTACATAATTACTTAACTTTCATTTGTAATCTTCAACTCTGAAATGAAAATCATTCAAGTAGAGGGTTTCAAAAAGCTGCATTGTCCATGAGCATTGTATTTATGACTTACTCCGCAAGTTTCTTCCCTTGTTGGGCTTGGCTTTGATACTCGTGGAAGAGGTTGCACGTGTTCTTTAGTGATACCATAGATTTGATTTAAACAGCTATGATTAGTTTGTCATGTCTAATTCAATAGTTCACAACAAATTAAAGCAAAATGACTCCAAGAACCAGTTATCTCTAATCATTATTAGCGTAATTGAATATTATGTAGAAGAGAGTGGTGTAATGAAAAGACGAAGAGTTGGGAGGGAGGTACTGGCATACGGCTCTGGTAAGAATGTGACAACGATGCATTAAAACAATTCTTCCTTCCGGGCCAATTATGATTAAATTTCCTTAGGGCTTGGAAGCATAAAAGACAAACAAAACCAAGTCATAAAGGTGATGGGGGTACGCAGTTCTGAATATATGTTGATCAAAACTCGCATTGAAGCAATATCTTGTCCATATAAAAAATTCGAGCTTAATATTGCGGAATACTTACTCCGTCCCACTATGCATTACCCATAAATTTTGGGCTCACAGAATAAGACAAGGTGTTAAAATTATAATTGTAGTTCAAGTGATATGATAGGGAGAGAAAAAGTAATATTATAAAATAAAAGCTGAGGGTGAAGTGAGTTAATTGAATGTTGTAAATAAGGGTGACGAGTAGGGATAAATTTAAGAGTAGTTTGCCAAAAAATGGAAAGAGTAACATATAGTGGGGTGGAGGGATTGTATTATATGTATTCTTGTCAAGCTTATTGAAGTATTGCTTGTTTTGGTTTAACCAATAGTGAGCAATCATATTAATGTGCTTTAGTATGCATGATAAAGTATTAAAATTCCTTGTCGTGATGTGGCAGATTATCAGCAGATGCTAAAAATGACAAAGCAGTAAGGCATGCTCTTTTAGTTCGTAGGGCTGTGACATCGGGAAATTATGTGCTGTTTTTCAGACTCTATAAGATGGCGCCAAATCTTAACACCTTCCTTATGGGTACATCACTATACACAATGAGTTCTATGAATAACCAGTCTTTACATATCCATTATTAACTTGAATATGCATGTTGGAAACATTTCTTATTGCAGATCTTTATGTTGAAAAAATGCGATATGCAGCTGTAAAGTGCATTTCTCGTTCGTGTCGGCCTACAGTTCCTGTGTTGTATGTTTCCCAAATTCTTGGCTTCACAAATGATGATAAGGAAGTGGATGGAGTGGAGGAGTGCAGTGAATGGTTAAAAGCTCATGGTGCCACCCTTATTTCAGATAGCTCTGGAGAGACGTTACTCGACGGAAAGGTATTTTTTCTCTCTAAGTTGTAGTGGTGCAAAATTAGGGCAGTTTGGTAGCCGAAAATGAATGAGTTGCTTGTGCCTGAGGATTTTCGGTTCTCTCTCTAAACCTCAGCATTTTGGGTATGAAATTACTGCAAAATATATGATGCTAAACCTCAAAATGTACACTATTATTTGTGCAGGCTTCTGCACCAAATCTCTATATGCCGGAGCCTGAAGATGCTGTTTCACATGGTGATGCTAGCCTTGCAGTTAATGATTTTTTGACTAGGAGCTTATCATAGAGAATGGCCGGGCCTCTTGTTAGAACGTCGACAAGTGCTTTTTGTATCATGGAATGATAGCTCAGCACCAAGCGTCAACTTATAACCCAGTGATTGAACGACAGCTCAAAATGTACCATTTTTTTAGCGAAGCTAACGCAAGGAAAACCTTTGCTCAAGTACAGTGGGAGACTACAATTAAATTCAAGAGGGGGCTTACATTCATCATGTTCTAAAAGGTACAATAGTGATTAGTATCATTCTTTTTGTTGAACCACAATTTTTTTGCTACATGCCGTGTATTTTTAAACTGTATATCATAGAGTATAACATGTGTAAGTTGTAACTTCCATTTTCTGTTTGCCCATCCTTCATAATGTGAACTACAGTAACTTTGTATTACTAGGTTTTTCTTTTCGTTCGTTTTGTTTTCCGCTGGGATAATAATAATAAATACTTTTTTAAATATAAAATTTAGAAATATACATTTCTATTTAAAAAAAGAAAATAACATCTCTCTTAGTGGGTGGGCTGTTAAAATTCGGTTGTGGTATCTATCAATGTCCGTCACTTAGGTGTCTCTGTAACCTTGATTAAGTTAATGAATGTTTGGTGTATTTTGCCCATCACTTTGCGGCTCTTTTATATGAAATACTACTCTCCTCGTCCTTTAATACTTTGCCCAACTTTATTTTCTGATATGTTCCTGTATTTTTTGTGCACCTTAAAACAGAAATCTCTCCTGGGCCTTCATTCTGAAGAGTATTATTTTAATTTAAATCAGTGAAATTATATGAATATATTTTTATGTATAATTATTAGTAAAATAAGGTGCAATTTAAGAATATATATGTAGGGAGTTGATAGTGTCAAGGAAAAAAATAAGACTGAAAAAAATTGAGATGGAAGGAGTGCTTTTTTACGTTGAATTTAATCATCTTTTTTTACTTTAATAAGAAAATTTTAAAAATTTATCTCATTACATTTCTTCCTAGATAGTGTGCCCAAAAAATTGATGAAGTCTTGGGCATGGAGGGAGTATCAACTCATCGAAGAATAATAATAATAATAATAATAATAATAATAATAATAATAATAATAATAATAATAATAATAATATTATTATTATTATTATTATTATTATGTTAGAAATCTCAGAAATTATGTAAGGTAGAAAATAATAAAATTGAAAATACATTATGTGGCTAAGCATTCAAAAAAATGTGTGTTTAATGAATAAAAGTAGCCAAAGCATCCATTTGGTTTTTCTATATTCAATACATAAGACAAAACCTGCCTGATATCCTAATGCCTCTTGTAATCTCCCAAACTTGACATAAAAGGTTTTAGTCAAAATTAGGCTTGTATCACCTCTAATAATAGCAATTACAGTTTATTAATATCATTATAATTATAATTGTACATAAAAATAAATATAAGAATGACTTTAAATATTTTGAATGGAAACAGGACCTTGGTGAGTTGAAAAATTTCACAACCACCACAACTTGAGAAATAGACATTGTCTGTGAAAATATAGTTACAAATATTAATGAGTCGGGTAAATGTTGCAATTACAATACACCTACTTTGACCTTTTGTTTTCTTCACATTTCTCTTCTTTTTTTCAAAACGATTGATACCAAAATCCATAACTAGTGTGTAAGTTTGGTAATAACTAATACTCCCTCCGTCCCGTAACTACTTTCATAGTAGTTTCGGACACACAAATTAAGAAAAAGTAAGTATGTGAGTGTAAAGTTAAATAACAAAATAAGAAAAAATATATTTTATTGACTTTTGTGAGTGTAAAAAATTTTCTTTTTAGGTCTGTGAAAGAAGAGTGATAGGAGGACTTTGCCCACTAGACTTATAAAATAGTCTCATCTCTTTTAAGTTTTCAATTTGGAACAACTCACATGTATTATGTATAATATATCATATTCTGAACAATTCCCATCACATGTGAGTTTTTGTTAATCGAGACATGATCACCCATGCTCTGTCATTTCGACAGTCCATTCAACTCGAACACGGGGCTTGCTATGATATAATTTAGAAACTAATTGAGGTGCGTCTAGTCTATTTCCACAAATTAACCACACCCAATGTATGAAGCAGACTAGCAACTTTCCTAATAAGTTTCATCCTAAAATCAATTGGTGATAGAAGAAGTTGCCCACTAGATTTATGAATTAGTTCCATGTCTTTAAATTTTCAACGTGAGACAACTTATATATGTAATTTATCATATTTTTAACAGTTATAATTTTCGAATATAACTTAACTGACCTAGCAAGTTGCTCAACAATGGTACTTGTCTCTCACAGCTATCCAACTGTTTGACTCGAATCGACTCGTCTAAGAATCTGGTTCTCCTATGACACTCTGTCCAGGACATGATACGTAGATGCAATAATGACACCAGCTTTTAAAATCTAAACTAAAATTTAGGAAAGTTTCTCACTAAGTAGAAAAATTATCAAACCAATTCTTTTCACTAACACTCCCAAAATAAGTCACTCACACACAAAATATAATTCATTAATACCATAAGAATGAATCTAATAATATTACAATAACAAATTAGTAATAAATAGTTCTGCATGTTAATATAAATTTTGAAAAAAAATAATAAAATTAAGTTTAAAATTAGACAATATGCAGTCAAGTACAAAAAAAATAAAAAATCTTCAAACTTTTTATGTCACTTTTATACAGGGTGGAGTATATATGATCTCATCACTCCTCTTTCTTTTCTTTTTTCCTTTGAAAATGATCTCATCACATAGCTTCAAAAGCAACGAATTAGTTGGAACTTAAGTTGGTTACTTGCAAGAGTTTGAATAACAATTCGTTCCATAACTATTTGACAAAATAGATTTAGTCCCAAAATTAATTTTTTATTAGATTTAGTCCCAATTTTTTTAATAAGGTCCAGTTTTAGTCCTAAAATTAACTTTTTATTAGATTTAGTCCCAAATTTTCTTGTAAGGTCCAATTTTAGTCCCAATATTAACTTTTTATTAGATTTAGTCCCAACATTTTTTATAAGGTCCAATTTTAGCCTCAAATAAAAGGTAAAAAGTGAATATAAAAAATCATAATATATGTAAAAAAATCGATTAGCAAAAAATTAATGAAATAATATAAATACACTTTTTATAAAAATAATATAAAAATTAATGAAATAATATAAATACAAACTCGTAAAATCTAAAATAAAAAATAATATAAATACATAAAAACTAACGAAATTAATGAAAATTAATATAAAAATTAATGAAATAATATAAATACAAAAAATTAATGAAATAATATAAAAATTTCGTAAAATCTAATATTATTTCACTTTTTACCTTAAATTTGGGACTAAAGTTGGACCTTATAAAATAATTTGGGACTAAAATTGGACCTTATAAAAAAATTGGGACTAAATCTAATAAAAAGTTAATTTTGAGACTAAAATTGGACCTTAGTTGAGAATTTGGGACTAAATCTGATAAAAAGTTAATTTTGGGACTAAATCTATTTTGTCAAATAGTTACGGGATGAATTGTGATTCAAACTCTTACTTGCAAGGTATAGGTTTGTTCGTCATTAATTAGCGTAATATAATCATATCACATGCGACATTCAAAATTCCATTTTTGAATTAATTATTTTGCTCCACTTTACTTGGCTTACAATTGCATTCCAAATTAATCCTCTATATGTGTTTTAAGATTCTTTTAAAGTTATATACTACGCCTTCTGATTTTGTTTGTTTATAAATTTTATCTCTCTCGTCCTTAATTAACTTATGAATGATGCATAATTAATGTTTGAATATCTGACACGTGAATATCTAGTGTGTAAACATGGAGTTTTCTATTTTAATATATATATATATATATACACAAAAATAATTATAGTGAACAAATTTATATATTTATTATGAATTTAATAATTATATATAAGTTAGTTCGTCAAGTCTCCTCTAACACTCCAAGTCAACCTTATATCTCACTCAATATCTCCAAGTCAACCTTATATCTCCCATAATTCGTTCCCAAAGGGAATTGAATCCAGACCACTCACTTAAGTGAGAAGCCCTTGAAAAATTAAGGGAATCAACAACTTATAAATTATTTAAAAATAATATTTTATCTTAAAATAATTTATAACATTTAAATTTATAAAATATTTAAAATAAATTTAACCAAACACCCTCTAACTCTAGAATCCTCGTCTTGTCGTTCTAGTTGTAATCAAACGAAACACCACATTAATCAAAATTGCGTCTCAAACATTCAATCTGGAATCCTTGTCTCGTCAATCTGGAATCCTTGTCTTGTCATTCTAGTTGTAATCAAACGAAACACCACATTAATCCAAATTGCGTCTCAAACATTAAAAGTGAACCATCATTAATAATTTTATTTAATTAGTACATATCTTACTATTTCATTAAAACCCATCGTTTTACCACATCCTTCCTAGTTAATGAATTGTCCCCCTTCAATTAAATTTAAACTAGACCCTATTTTTTGTCATTTCATTTGTCAAATCCTCTACTTAATGGAGAATGTAGGTAAATTTTTTTTATGAGAAAAGTTTTTTTTTTTTTCACAATTTGTCTAGCGTTCATTTTTGTATCCCAAAAATTCAACTTTTCAATTTTAATCCATAATTTAATTTAATTGTCAAGATTTGGTCTCATTTCGCTAAAAATAAAAGATGATATCGTTTTTGGTAGTTAAACTGCATGCATCCCACACGTGCTGGCAAAATTTGAGGATTTCCATATGTCATTCTTGCATGGACGTTGAATATGAATTTAATTTTTAATTTTATTACACTATGGATAATTATAGAATAAAAATAAAAAATAAATAAAATCAAATAAAATTAAAATTAAACTAAACTAATACAAAATTAAACCAAGTGAAAAGTTAACTAAATTAAGGCTCCATTTGGATAGATGAATTTAAAAATGAATGGATTTTAAAAAATATGCATGTAAAAAGGCATTGTAAGATATGGAGAGAAGAGAAAAAGTAAAGGAGAAATAGAGATGGAAAGAGAGTGTTGATAGAATTTACTAATGATGTATTTTATGTGGCAATTATGACATGTTAATCCTATCAAACAATAATCCAAGAATGTGTTCTTGGATGGATAATATAGAGAGAGAAAGTAGAGAGTTTAGAGAGAGAAAGTAAAGTGTATTATGATTAAGTTGGAGAGAGAAGGGTACAAGTGAGACCTATTTATAGGTGAGCAAGTGTGGGGTGACACCTTGTGGACCTACTTGGCCTTAGGTGTTGACAAGGGTCCTTGACCCTTGTCTTGGTTCCTCACAATGTTACATTTACAATGCTTGTCCTACTACACATCTATCCGGTCTATATATGCATGTCGTCAATGCACTGGTTTTGGGCGAGCTCTATAGGTGAGCTACTAGGCCTTGTGCTGTTCCGGAACAATGTGGAGGTTTGCTCTGACCCGGTCCCTTTGATCGTAGGCGAGCTACCCCTCTACGGGCGAGCTCCGCCGCGAGCTTCCCTCTCCTCACGTTTGGCTGGCCAGCTGTATTTGGTCTGTAGGGAGCTTGGGCGAGCTTCTTCCTTGCTTCGCCGAGCTTCCCTGTGTTAACCCCTTGGGTTAAGTTCGCCTATCAACAGAGATGTAGCTATGAAAGATTTTAAATGACATGGTTTTGATGAAAAGTTATAATTCCTCCATTTCAAATATAATCCAAATCTAAGTATTTGTAGATTCTTTTAACTTACTAGGAGAGAGTTGACTAGCGATTTGTGTTCGCACACAAATGCACTTTTCTACAAGTGTATATGATCGTGTAGTGGTAAGCTGACCAAGTTATAAATATCGAATCAACGGGAAACAATGAGATAATCTAATCCTAAGATGTGTATGTGAGTTTTGAAATTAAATTAACAAGAATGAAATTGCAGGATTTGGTTTCTATCTATTACTACTTAAAATGCAGAAACTAAAATGAATAAAAAATATGAAATTAACAACCTAAACTAAACGTGCAGGAACAATAAAATGTTTCGGGTGAATTCCACCCAAAGCAAAAGGCCTAAATCATAACTAATTGGTGAACATGCATAATTGAGACAAAAGATATAATTGACTAAAAATGAGACTAGAGTTACTAAAACTAAATGAGACATAAACTTGTAAAATATGAATAAATGAGATAAAATAAATAAATAAAAACATAGTAAATAAATCTAATATGGAATTATTGAAATAACAATGAAACTAAACTCTAATTAAAACTCAAAATTAACATGAAGCATGAAGCTGAAATCACAAAAATCTCTAAAAATTCTAAAATAAAGTGGCTGCCCATACGAAGAAATAACTATTTTACTGTGCATGGAAATCCTCAAAACAAGAATTCAAAAATCAGCAAAATCAGAAATTGTTCAATCCCTAAAACTACCTACTGTGTGCTTCTACCCTACTGCCCTAATGGCGTGCGTTGATGGCTCGGACGGTGGTTGAATTCAGGCGGGTGGTTGCGATGCTACGCACGGCGGATCGGCGACGAGGTTGCGGCGTTTGGAGGCGGTTGCGGAACGGAGAGTGCGATTGGGCGCGATGGCAGCGCGGAAGAGCAGTGGGGCGACGGGTGCGTCGGCTTTGATTCCAGGCGATGGAGTTACTGCTGGAGCGGTTTTCATGCTGTTGAGAAGGCACGGCTGTCAACAGGGCCAGAGGCGTGGTGTTTGTGTGGCGTTCCGGCGAGCGGCCGTGGCTGGCTTGAATCGATCTGGAGCAGTGGTGCTGTGGATGTTAGTGGTGGAATTGTGCAGGGCTTTTGGTTATTGGGCATCAAAACAGCAGGATGTGATTTTGGCATTTTCTGATCCTGGGGCCACGTCTCTTTTCCAATGTGTACTGAAAATTTTCAATTCAAATGAAGTTAAATGGCTTGTAAAAAATATACTCAATAATTAAATGATAAAAAATTAATTAAATTATTAAAATCATTTAATTAAATGAATAATTATTTTTTAAGCTCAAATAACAAATAATGAAATAGATAACAATTAAGACTCTAAATACATGCAAAACTCTAAAAATTCTTCTCAAAATGAGCACAAATTGATGCAAATATGACTCTAATCAAGAGTGCTTATTTGAGTGTGAAATACATGAATTTCGAATCTATCTATCAAAATGGAGCCTAACAAAAAATTAAAACAAGAGCAAATTAGTATCCTCAATCAAATCACCGGAAATAACTCATCTCAATTTCTTTCCATCAGTCAGATCTTAAGTTATTATGACTTTTCATCTTTTAAGAACACAAAAACATTAAAATTTTCAATTTCTAAACAACTCAAACTACCATCTTCTGTATACATTACTGTTGATAGAATTTACTAATC
>JAPKLY010000009.1:14241-26444 GCA_026898435.1 Prunella vulgaris | reverse complement strand
CCAACTCCGACGAGCTCCTCCATGTTGGCCAACCTTGACGAGGTGCCCTGACGAGCTTCTCCGTGTTGGCCAGCTACTCCGTGATTTATTCTTGTAATCCTCTACCAGTAGTTTGCTTTAGTTCGCCTATCAACAATTACAATTTAAAAGTACGTACTATATTCATGCGCTATATTTAATCTTTTCCTATTTATTTTGTACTTATATATTTAAAAAATATACTTCCTCCATCCCAACTCTACTTTCATATTTTTCTTATTATTTAGATGTCAAAATCTATTTTCATACACCTAAATAAAATCTTTCACCCACAAAAGTCAATAAAATATACTACCTCCGTCCCAGGAAAGTTTGTGGTACTTTCTTGGACACATGCTTTAAAAAAAAGTGTAATGAGTGGAATGTGTATAGTGGGGATTGTGAGGTAAATATTTTAAAGACGGAGATTCAAAGCAATATTTTCATTTTGGGAGTATGCAAACTTTTGTGGGACAAACTAAAAAGGAAAGTATGCAAACTTTTGTGGGACGAAGGTAGTATATTTTTTATTTTATTATTTAATTTTACACTCAAATACTCTCATTTTATGGAAATCATATATTATAATCTCACAAATAATTATTTATTTATAAATGAAGCCCAAAATATATTCACAATATATATTTTTTTCTTTTGTAATTCTTGTATTCAATGAAGTACTCTCTCCGTTCATAATAAATTATCAACGTTGCCTTAAACAGTCGTCCACAATAAATAGTCCACCTACTTAAAATGGAAAAATTATAATCATTATTTTCATATTTTAATACACATGTACTCACTTTTACATATCACATTAAATGCTTTTTTATTATTATTTTTATATTAATACACTCATTTTTACACATTAATATTTATTTTTTCTTAATAACTATGCATAACCTAATTTGCTTATACTGATGGATTACTGGCTACAATTTTGGTTTATAGATGGTCCTCTTTTATCCACTACGCACCATATCTTGAGTCGTTTTCATGATATAACTGTTTTGTTACATTTTCACGTACATCATAATCACAATCCCATACTCAAATGCCGTGATGTAAAGCATAGCACATCAACTCTCATTTCTACACATTCAATGCTAATACTATATCATGAAAATAAATACTATACCATACTGTTGACTATTATTTCAACACGTCTCTTATCTCCAAATCTTCTTTTTCTAAAAAAAATATATATATATAATTGTGATGAACCCTCTTCTCTGTTCGTCTTGTGAAAAATAAATTTCAGGATTAAAATTTATAAGGTGTGATAAAATTTTGAGATAAATCAGTTCATATAATGAATGTTCTTTTTGTATTTAATTGACTTTAAAATCGATTTTTGAGAATTAGTAATTTTTTGAATTTGTATTCTTTTTTAATTTTTTTTAGTAAGTTGCATTTAATTTTATGATGTAAAAGAAAATAAAGTAGAAAAATTATTGCAGTGAAGTAAAAAATATAATAATAGTTAATCTATACATTTATATAGGTTATTTATAGAAACTAGGGTTAGGATTATAAAATTTTATTTTCAAAAATTCAAATTAGAAAGGATCAGGTGGGTTAGCTCACCGGGTCATCGAGTTCCTCACTTGAGTGGGTGATCTGAGTTCGATTTCCTTTGTGAACAAATTAAGGGAAATATAAGGTTGACTCAAGTGAGGAGCCGGTGGGCGGTGAACTAGCCCGATTAATATTAAATGTGCGATTGAATGTGTGACTAAAAAATGTGGAGAGAGTTAGAGAGAGATGTGATGACATATACTTTCTATTTTAGGAAAATGGAAGCTTAACATGAAACGCGGCAAAAAAGAAGCTTCACCCGGTATATAGGTAACACTTGAGTTAATTTAAAGTATCAAATTTTAGAAAAGTTGTAGCGTATTTGATCTTCAATATTAAAAATTAATAGTAATTCATATTATTAATTAATTTAATGTAAAATTATATTGCAGTTAAAAGAAATTCACCTAATTTGGGTGGAGGAGGGGTTTTAGGAATTATATAAGGTTGTTTTTTTAATTGAGTAATTTAAATAAAAATGATTCGAAAATGAATAATGTAAAAATCTATGAATGTTATATGTCAGTTATTCAAAAATTTCAATTCGACTTAAAATTTATTAATTTAAATAAGATATTATAAGATATTTAAATTAATAAGTGAAATAAATTTAACATGTAAAAATCATAATTCCAAACTAAGTTCCTTAGTTCAAACGCAACCAAAAACTTTAAAGCTAAAAACCAAAAGTAAAACTCAGAATTAATATTACTGCTGCCTGGTGGGATTTAATGTACACATCTGTCTATAGTTTATCTTGTTTATGATCATTTACGACAAATATATTTACTCGACTCATCTAACCCAATGAGCAACTCAAGTACTGACATTGAATTAAATGTTGATATTTTATTTTATTTTTCAGCTTTATCGAGCCTGTTCTTTTATTTAATTTACAATTTATATATAGTGCTCGATAAATACTACAAAATTTAACACCACATCTTACAAAAAATAAAAACACTGTCAGTTTGTGATTTAGATATTTAAAAAAAAAAAACAAAAACATCGATGGTGGTAAAACAAAAAACAAAAATTAATTTTAGACTAAAAAAATAAAGACAATAACTTTTAAAGTTAAATACTGAAATTTCTTTTAGATTATTAATTTAAAAACTATAACTTTTTTAAGTTACGAATTTAGCTCAAATTCATCCCAAACTACAGGAGAATTCAACCATAATCAAGCCAATTAGCCCGATTCTATTGGTTCGGGTGATCCATCCCAAATTTGTCACATTAATTTTATAATCTAAAATTAGTTATAGTTCTTATTTTATCATATCTTAAATTGCGATCTTGAAAAAATAATATATTTCTTTTTCATACTGTGTATATATATACTTATTTAAATGTATTGGAATTTTAATTACACAGCATCCACCATATTTTAATAAAAAAATCCATTGATTATAACTTCCTCCATTAATCTTTTTTATACTGTCCATTTTATTCAAACTTAATTTTCTTTTTATTTATCAATCTACAAATATTAATATAAAATTTGTCCTATGATTTTCAACAATGCCTCTAGGCTTGGCAATGGGACGGGGAATTCTCGGTCCCCGCGGGGATCCGACCCGAACGGGGCGGGGAATCCTCTGAAACAACGGGGATGGGAATTTCTTTTGCCCCGAAGGCGGGGGCGGGATGGGAACGGGGATTGTATTCCCTGCCCCGTTCCCCGCGGGGCCCGTCCACTTTTTATGCATATAAATATATTTATATATATGAATAAATTATATATATATAATGCATAAAATATAAGAAATTAAATTAATAAAATAATTAATATATTTTTAAAATTTGTATTTTGATTTTTATACATATTTTATATTAATATTTTATACATAATTTAAATTTAAATTTTGTATTTTAAACATTCTTTAAATTTCTATTTTAAATTTTAACTATTTGTTTAAAAATATTAGTGTATTTTATATTTATATTTGTTAAAAATAATTATAAAAAATTAATAAATTTAAAAAAATATTAAAATATTATACGAGGACCGGGATTTCATGCAGGAACGGGTTCCCCGGCGGGACGGGAATGAGGATAAAATTTTTCCTGCGAAATTCGTGGAGACGGGGATTCCCCGCGGATGGGGATTGGTCCCCCGTCTCCGCACCGCCCCGTTGACATCCCTAAGTGCCTCCAATAAATAACAGTATCAAACACCATTGTATAATTGTAAGTTATCAGTGTGTTTTATTTTATGGATAAACTGATTCATTCTACCAAAACATACATATTTTAATGGGGTAAATCAATTTATTCATAAAACAAAAGACACTCTAACAGTAGAATTATCCTTAAATTTTCGAATGAACAGAATAATACCGATAAAAAGGAATGAAGGAAGTATTTCATTAATTAATTTTAGTGTACAAGTTATCACATTTAATCCTGATCACAAGAGTAGAAAAAAAAAAAAAACACAAGACAGTACTGAAATAAATACAATATATTACTCTCTCTTTGCATATATATAAAAATTCAAATATTAAAAAAAAAAAAAACGGGTTCATTTCATTTCCCGCCCAAAAGTCAGCTTGATCGATCAGCTTCTCTTGTTCTTGCTCCCGATCAACAGAGAAAGATAGAAGAGAATCCTGAAGAAAAATCCCCAGGCCACCGTCACCCACAGACAATTCCACTTGCTCAGATCCGTCACCCCTTGCTGCCTCAGCACATCCGGCCCAGTCATCACGCACGTGCCGCTCGTGATGCTCATCCCCAGCGTCTCGCTCATCCTCTCCAGAAGCTTCTCTTTCAGCGCCTCCGGCACCGCCGCCAGCGGCGTGGCGTCGAAGATTTGAATCCCCCGCACGAAGCACTTCGCCGCGTCTCCGAACTCGTTCATCATCACGGCCTCGTACGGGTACTTCACCAGCGAAATAAAATGGAACCAGATCCAGTACGCCGGAATTCGATCCCGGTTGATGAAGAACCCGCTGAACAGGAGGAAGTAGGCCAGGATCGCCACCACGATGACGTACCCAATCATCACCTGCGCCACCACGCCGGAGATGAACGTCACAAACGACGATCCGGCCCAGAACGAGGCCAATATGATCAGTAGATAGAACGGGAAGCTGCCGGCGAGGCCCACCGCCCAGAACGTGGTTGCGCCGAACGCCACGGAGAGGAACAGCAGCGCCGGCATTGAAACGAGCGCGTGGGATAAAACGTAGGAGGACCTCCTGTAGGCGTTGTAGGCGGTTTCTCTCATGAAGACGTACTTCTCCTGCAGAAACACCGGCAGCGCGTCGGCGCACGTGTAGTACATCGTCGACATCGCGAAGGCGAAGAAGCCGAGCCGCTCCTGGATCCCCTTCGGGGAGCTGTCCAGCTTCCAGAAGATTGTGGCCAGTAGGAATCCGGTGATCATCACGGAGGCGACGCGGACGCCGAATAGCTCCGGCTGGCGCCGGGAGTTGAGGAACGATCGCTTCGATAGGACGGCTATTTCTGTCCAGATTGGGTTGGCGAACGTTGGAACCAGTGATGTAGGGGCGGCGGCGGCGCCGCCTGCGCCGGAGACTAGCTTCCCTCTTGAAATGCTGGCGCTTATGGCTTCTTTGAGTGACAAATCTGTGCAATTTCCTGAGATTGAATTGCCTCTCTTTAAAGTGTCCCACGATTTGTAGAATTCGACTAGGCTTTTTGTCCCTCCGGGGGATCCCTCGAGCTGACGGATCAGATCGAGGGCGAATTCCGTCCGGCTCTCGTTTTCGGGGATAGTGTGGCCGAAATCGGAGAAGAAAAGGGGGAGATTGGAGGGGGCGCCGTTGAACATGATTTTGCCGCGTGATAAGAAGACCATGCGGTCTATTAAACCCAAAATTCTGGAACTAGGCTGATGGATCGACATAATTACGACACTGCCACTCCTCGCAATTCTCTGCAGCACCTTCACCACCATGAAGGCGCTGGTGGAGTCGAGGCCGGATGTCGGCTCGTCGAGGAACAGCAGGATCGGGTCGTGGATGATGTCGGTTCCGATTGACACGCGCCGCCGCTCCCCTCCGGAGACGCCGCGGTGCCCCTCGTCTCCGATCACCGTCTTGGCGGCGTTCCGGAGGCCGAGCTGGTCGATTAGGGCCTGGACGCGGTGCTTCTTTTTGGACTTGGAGAGTGTTCGCGGAAGCCGGAACTCCGCGGCGAACATGAGGGTTTCTTCCACCGTGAGCATGGGGAAGAGGAGATCGTCCTGCATTACGTACGCCGATATGACCTTCAGCAATTTCGAGTTCAATTGCTCGCCGTTGAGTCTGATCTCCCCCTTCATGCTCCCCTTTGCGATGCGATTCGCCAGCGCGTCGATCAGCGTCGACTTTCCCGACCCGGAGGCGCCCATCACGGCCATGATCTCGCCGTCACGCGCCGCGCCGGATATGTCGTCGAGAATGGTCTTGCTGCCCGGCAGAAGCGGCTCTCCGGTGACCGGATCGGCGGCGCCGCTGCGGTTGAACGGGTTGAATCTCCGGCGGATCTTGACGCTGTATGTCAGGTTGGTGAAGGATAGAACGAAGGGGATCGTTCCGTGGACGGTGGGTTCCGAGACGTCGACTACTTGGTGCACCGGAGTCTCGTCGCCGGTGGCGTCCTTCCGTGCGTCGCCGACGTACATGAGTAGCTGGCCGAGCGTGGAGGAGGAGTCGGCGACGGCGGCGCGTGACATTTCTATGGTGTCGTGTAGTGGTGAGGAATTATGTGCAACGATTCTTGACATGGTCACTGCACATACATGTATGCAGGGTTAGATATATGGTTGAGAGAAAGATGAAATGAAGGTTTATTATATATAGAGTAGTGAAGAGGTTGATGTGAATAATAAACCCGCAATTGGAACTATGTTTTAAGGAAATCAGAGTGGCCAACCCGTTTTAATTAATGACACACTGGAATGAATGAATGAATGTAGTATCTACGTAAGTAAGGGACCAACTGATCACTTGGTCAGTGAGAAGATATGTTTGACTTTCTCTCTCATTTTTCAGTTTATTGGCTTAAGCCAAATTCGGTTTAAATATGCTTGTACGTTTATTTACATTTTATATTGAATTATTCACTTAGTTTGTAAATATATTCTCTTTATTTATAGTGTACGATACAATATTCTATAATATCCACTGATATATTGCATTAAATCACGTGCAAATATATGAATACATTTTTTATGGACGGAAGAATATATATATTTTTTTTTTTGAAAAGAAAATTTCATTTATAAATAAATAGAGGACAAAGGGGTTTTTAACCCTTACAAATGATTACAAGAACAATCCACGAATGAAGACGTCCACTATAAATATATATTTCAATAACTCTTTTCTAAATAAATAAGAAGAAAAAGGAGAATGCAAAAATATATTTTTTCGAGTAAAATATGCTAATTTTAGAGGTATGGAGGAAATATTTTATGTAAAATTTATGTGAAATGATAAATATTTTGATACAAAAATTAAACTTAATTATAATTGATATACATATTGAAACGGAAAGTATTATTGGTAAACAAAATTATGCGTACGGTATATTTGGAATGAAATTTGAATATGATTTATAACAAAATTAACAACCATGATTTAATCCATTTGGTTATTTCTTTCTGGTTGTTGATACTGGCAAGACCCAGCCAGGTGATGTCAACTTTTCAACCATCACCAAAAAAAACCAAACTCTGCCCCAATTCAATCATAAAGTTCATGTCATGAATCATGGTAAATCATATAATAATTCCTAAAATATGAAATTAAAGAGATGATGTAATTAAATTAACTTTTCAACCTAAAGATCTTCTCAGTAGAAAATTATACGAACTCTAATTAATTACACTCTTGGAAAGATTAATTTATCTCTGCTAGTTGCACAAAAGACTTGAAAATCAGCATTTTTTTTTTTATCGCTAATGGCTAGAAATCTCTTCTATTTATATAGGGAAGGTGACCATTAATTTTTCTTGTGGTGCAGGGAGAATATATGAATCAAATCATTTTTTTTCGTGAAATAAATTTTTTAATGGCACCACATAAGATGATGACAATTAATTATGTAATAGATGTATGTGTATCCCAAACATTTGGTAAAGAACATTGACAATGCTCTAATTTACGTAATTCAATCAGTTAAATTTATCAATCATTTAAACTACACATGCGAAATCAATTAACGTTTTAATTTGAGAATAATGCAAAACATGCACATTAATAGATGAAGAGGTAATGAAACTTTGTCTGTCATCTTAGAGTTCATTTGGTTCGTAAGATAAAAATATATATCCGTAAAAAAACATTCATGTTTTTTACGGATAGATACTTTTATCTTACGAACCAAATGAGCCCTTAGTCCTTAGAGATACTAAAACATCACAAATTTAATTAAGTTAAAATAATTCATTCATGACAATTGGAGACCGTCTTTTTTTTCAAACAAAAGATACGGTCAATCGAAAATTAACAATTACATAACTAAATTGTTCCAATTTAATATATAAATGGACATGATATATGTTTCTTATACCAATTAAAAAAATTATATGTATAATAATTGGTTTCCTTTATATATAGACATATATATATATATATATAGTTCTTTTGGATACTTAATAACATTAATTATGATATCCCTTATTATTTAAAAAATGAGGAGTTAGGGCAAGATGTTATTTAATTATATAACAAGATAATTAAATTGAAGACATGTAGAGAGTCAACCCTCGTTTCGGGAATTGGTATATGCTGCAATTCTTCCCTAACTGATTATTCTAAATAATTTGTGAGGAGGGTTGAATTTTTGTTAAAATAATGTCAATTTTCTATCTTCACTAACAATGCAAGAATTTGACCTCAAACCTTTACTATCACAATCAGTGCCCACGACTCCTCAAAATTGTTGTTTTTTAAGTGCTATTTATGCTCTAATCCTTGTAGACGAGTAGTACTATCATATATATATATGGCAAACGATTAAGTAATATGTTTATAGTTTTCTCTTATTGTAAATTTACTCCAAATTAATAGTACGTATGGTTATGGCGCCGTAATTGTATGTTAAAATAATGAATAAACTGTCCAGTATTGTTCACTATGTGTAGTATGAAATAAACCCCAATTTGCTTATATATACACGTTGATATAGTAAGAAATTAATAATTGCGTCAATGTAAGATGATACTTATTGTGCTGGGTGAAATCCATACTACTCTATAATCTACACATAATGCAACATAAAGAAGTCACCGTTTGGTGAAATTTCTCCGCAATATGAAATTAATATAAATATATTTTATTTACGGATACTCTATATATATTCATTCATTGATACCATTAGAACTATAAATTAATCTCACACCATGAAATATTATATATAATTATATCAATAAATACATTTTATAATATTAATTAAGTTTCGTACTATAGAAAAGTTTCATTGCAGAGTTACTGTACATTAAGATAAGATAATAGTTTTTATTTTTATCTAATTGGAAATGTCATTTTACATATATCATGTGATTATATATAAGTTTTTTTTTTTTTCATTTCTAACCACTTAAACTATCTCATTTGGACGTTTGATATAATTGTAAGGAATTGAAAGGGTGTAAAAATGGAATGAGTATGAAATGAAAGTCATAGTTCTCAAATAGCTGAATTATGGTGGATTTCTTAGTTTTTGGCGGAATTAAAGTCATAATAGAGTCATTTCAAACACACATAATGACTTTGATTACCATTACTCACCTTCCAAAGGAGCCAACTAAATACTCCCTCCGTCCCAAGTCTTTCTTCCTCTTTTTTTTTTTATAATATAATAAAAGATGGAAGAAAGACTTGAGACGGATGTAGTATATGCATTGTATCACTCAAATGTATTTTTTGCTTTTCAATAATAATAATAATCGAAATAATTTTTTAAAATTACTTTTTCACTAGATCTGTCAATGTTTTTGGACAATCATATCAATCGCAGATGCTTTGTTAGAATTTCTAAATTAATGCCCTACGAATAACTAACTAGACATTAATTTAGCTAGGCTCATCCTCAATGAGAGGTTATTGATTACTAAATCGGAATAATAGTTTTAGAGTTCTCAAATTGCCAAACTCTCAGTACGGATGAAAATTATGCCTACATTAGTTAGTTAATTAAACTAAATTAAGGAAAATTAAATCAGAAAAGTAAAACAGTACAACTGTTGGGCTTGAGCCCACTTGGTTTTGGGCCATTTGGTTAAACCTTGAGCCTCATTCTCTAACCCTAGGTGTAGTTGGATAGCCACCTTATAAAGACTACGGTGCTTCTCCTCTCGCGTGTGATCGACCGAAATCGTGATTGAGAGTTGAGAGGCTATAGTCTGGTGTGCAGCCCTACACGAGGGACTTTAGTGCCTGATCAATCTCATCGGTTTTGTGTCCACCAAACGGGTGGCCTGAACCCAAGCCCGTAAACCCAAATCGTGAGTCGTGAGAGAAGGCAGGGTGACCCAACAGTGGTATCAGAGCCACGGGTTGCCTTCTTCGGCTCTGTTTGTGTTAGATCGGAGTGGGTTCGTGTGCGTGTTCCGTCGGCCATCTGTGGGCGTCGCTCGGTCAGTGCCGCCGCGACTGTGTATTGCGTCCGTCGGGGTTTCTGTTTGCCGCATTCGAGGATCTCCCGTGCGCCGCCATTGAGGAGCGCAGGCCGATCATTGCGCCGTCGCCGTGAAGGGGATTCGCCCGAGAAGGCCAATCGACGGGCCGATTCGTGAAGCCCGTTGTATCTGTTCAGGGCTGTTGTTCGACGCGCTCGAGGGTCTGTTTCTGTGCGTCGCCTGAGTGCCGCCATGAACCTGGGCGCCGCCGTCCATCGCAGTCGTCGCGCCTGGAGTCACGCCTGGAGGCCGTCCGTCAGCGTCCGTCCGCCGTCCGCCGGAGCCCTGCTGTGCGCTGGAGTCGCGTCCTGTTTCAGAGCCGTCGCTGCTGCCCGTTGTTGCTGTGCGTCGCTGCTGCGAAGGCCATCCTCCGTCGCTGCCGCCTGAGTCCTGTTCACCGCCGTCCCCGGCCGAAGGTAAGTCAGGTAAGGTTTGGTAAGGGTTTCCTCCGTGTTGCTGTGATTTAAAAATTGTGACCTTGGGTTTGGTAATTTTCCAAAATTATTTTTGCCCCTCTGTCTATTTTGTTAAATCTGTAAATTAATATTTGTGCAATGTTTTAATTTACCTTGAGTTGCTAACGAGCTTGCGAGTTGCAGTGAAGGTGAGTAGTTGAGTTAAGTTTGTCCTGGAGTTTGCATATTTGTGGATTGCGTTTCTCGGGTGTGTGTTGCTGTCTTGTGGGCGTTTTGAGGCCCTTACTTAGGGTCTCGCTCTGGTAAAGCGGCTGTAACTCTCCTATTTACTGCTTTCGTAGTGTAACCGCTTGCCGCAGATTTATTGCTTTCATAGATTGCCGCTTGCCGCGGTTCTAGCTGCTGGTTATACGTGCTCGCTTTCGTGTTTGCCTGTTGTGCTCTGTGGTCTTTATCTTGTGCCTTGTGTGGTGCTTCCGCTGTGTGTGTTAAATCTGTTTGCATCTTTGTGTTTGCAATAGTTTTTTCCTTTGTGATTTTCTGAAATGGCTGCTCATTCTAATATGTATGTTTTGGCCCCCTTTAATGGCAAAGCTGATTTCAGCATTTGGAAACAAAAAATGAAATGTATTTTGATACAACAACGTGTTTTCAAAGCTGTTGATAATTCTTATCCTCCTGGCATGTCTGAAGATAAAAAATCTGAGATGAATGAACTTGCTTTATCTGCTATTGTCTTGAATTTGTCTGATATTGTGCTTAGAAAAGTAGGAACTTTTGATTTGGCCAAAGATTTGTGGGATAAGCTCGAAGAGCTTTATAATGAAAATTCTTTGCCTAACAAACTGTTTTTGCTTGAAAAGTTTTTCCGATTCAAACTTGATCTCAGTAAGGACATTGATGAGAACTTAGATGTGTTCACTAAGTTAATTCAAGACATTAAGCAAACTGGAGATAAGCATATCGATGATTACACCCCTATTGTCTTGCTAAATGCTATACCTGATTCTTATTGTGATGTGAAGTCTGCTATTAAGTATGGTAGGGACAATATTACTCTAGAGACTGTGGTCAATGGCTTAAAGAGCAAGGAGATGGAGTTGAAACAAAATGGGGGTGGTAATGGCTCGGGGGAGGTTATGCATGTTAGGGGGAGGAATGTGGATAAGCATGCTAGAAAGCCTAAGGTTAGAAGGTGCTTTAACTGTGGTGACCCCGGTCACATGATTAGGGAGTGCTCTAAGCCTAGAAAAAATCAAAAGGATGAGTGTGCTAATGTGGCTTCTTGTGAGGAGCAATTAGGTGATGTGTTTTAAACCTTTGTGTGTTTACTTGCACTTAACTCTTTGTGTGGTTTGTGTGCTATGCCTTTGTGGTTTGTTTGCCTTTTGTGGCTTGTATGTGCCTTTGTGGCTTTTGTGCCTTTGTGGCTTTTATGCCTTTGTGGTTTTATCCTTTGTGGATTATGTACCTTTGTGGTCCTGCATGCCCTTGTGGTTTTGTGTACCTTTGTGGTCCTGCATGCCTTTGTGGTTTTGTGTACCTTTGTGGTC
>JAPKLY010000009.1:0-14231 GCA_026898435.1 Prunella vulgaris | reverse complement strand
CCTTTGTGGTCCTGCATGCCTTTGTGGTTTTGTGTACCTTTGTGGTCCTGCATGCCCTTGTGGTCTTGAATGCCTTTGTGGTTTATCCTTTGTGGTCTTGTATGCCTTTGTGGTTTGTCCTTTGTGGATTGCGTGCCTTTGTGGTTTTTTGTTTATCACTGTTGCTTAGAGTCTGTGAGTCTCTGTTGCTTAGTGGTATGTGACTTTGTGTCTTTGTTGCTCTTAGTGAGGTGGAGCAACGACCTTTGTGGTATTTGAGTCTCTGTGTACTCTATTTTATTTGACTTTGTGTCTTTGTTGCTCTTAGTGAGGTGGAGCAACGGCCTTTGTGGTATTTGAGTCTCTGTGTACTCTGTTTTATTTGACTTTGTGTCTAGGTTGTTCCTCTTGAGGTGGAGCATAGGTCTTTGTGACTAGGTTTGTGTGACTTGAATCTTTGTGATTCTTACCTTTGTGGTTGCATGTTTAATTGCTTTGTGTCAATTGCATGATTGTGTGACTTTGTGTCTTTCTTTGCGGTTACCTGGATTAACTTTGTGTTCTTTGCAGGTCTTGTGTACTAACTTTGTGTTTGTGCAGGTTTTTTGGTACGCCTTTGTGTGTGTGTTTGTGTTTGCATGTGTATGCTTGTGTGTGCATGTGTGTGGGGTGATGATGAAAACCCGTGGATTCCGATGTTGAGAAGGGAATGGCCAAAAAGGTGGAGAATGTTGGGCTTGAGCCCACTTGGTTTTGGGCCATTTGGTTAAACCTTGAGCCTCATTCTCTAACCCTAGGTGTAGTTGGATAGCCACCTTATAAAGACTACGGTGCTTCTCCTCTCGCGTGTGATCGACCGAAATCGTGATTGAGAGTTGAGAGGCTATAGTCTGGTGTGCAGCCCTACACGAGGGACTTTAGTGCCTGATCAATCTCATCGGTTTTGTGTCCACCAAACGGGTGGCCTGAACCCAAGCCCGTAAACCCAAATCGTGAGTCGTGAGAGAAGGCAGGGTGACCCAACAACAACACTACACATTAAAATGTACTAACATAATAAAATAAATTATGACCAAAACCCACGTAAAAACCAAATGCACCGGAGATGGTCCCTCAAGATTACAATTACAATTTATCATGCATTCATATTTTATTTTATGGGTGAATAATTGAGCTTGGAATCATATGCACATCACAAGGCCTAGTCAAATAAAATTAATTACCAAAGCAAGAAGTGAGATGGGTTTTGTATGTATGCAAATGAGGAGTGAGAAACCTATCAAAAAAAAAAAAGAGAGGAGTGAGAAAGGGTTGAATTTTGGGGGTGGCCAAAACCGCCTAATCTTAATGCCACACGTTTGGTCATACGTTGGCTAGCGATGATTGGACAACGTTTACCTGTCCCAAATTGAATTCATAGGCTTTGGACGGTATGTTTGGAATTGGAAGCATTAATTGCGCTGCTTTTTCTTGCCTAAAAAATTCAATTTGCAATCCAACGCTAAGCATGGGGCTACAGTCAATCTAATGCTCTTTATCAATGCAACCAATAAATTTCATTTAATATGTACATATTCACATAAGCCTAATGGTAGGTCCGGTAGTTATTACACTCGTGCTTTTTTACTATCCTCCTCAATCCAAAACCATGACCACATTCCTAGTTTAAAAGTTTGGATATATATATATATATATGTATTCACCAGTTGCACGTTGCAACTCAAGTTCATTTTTTAAAAATTATATAAAATATTAATGAAAAATTACACATGTTATTACTAAAAAATGTATCTTTTATAGTGTAACTTTTCAGTAATAATTTGTGCAACTTTTCAATAATAAATTATGTAACTTTTTAAAAATAAATTTGAGTTGCACCGTGTAACTGGTGCACAGGAGACTTATATATATATAAATAAATAAGAAAGAATTATAATAAATAAAATGTATATGATAAAAATTGTCAAATGAAAATTTTAAACTATATTTTTATTTTGGAATATATAAATTTTTATAAGACAGAGTAAATAGAAAAGTAACAACGTTTTTTAAGAATCGCGGTAATATTATATTATTACACCCTCCATCCCACTTTTAACACTTACACTTTCCTTTTATTCATCTTATAAGTTAAAAATTTGTATTTATTTTAAGAGTAACACTTAGATAGAAATTTCTAACGTATAAATTATTAAATATATACAAAGAAAAAAGACACGCCCACGCGTAGCCGAATGTTTCTCCCGTGCCTACATAATAACTCTCGCATCCCCCTGTATACTAATTTGTAACACATATTTTATTCTTGCATTATGTGAAAAATTATTTATTCTATAAAAACAAATGAATGTATGTAAAATAACAATATTATATATGACTGTGCTGGTGCGTGAGATTAAAAGAGTTTTAGGGAAGTGTTGTTAAAAATGTCGAGAACATAAAAGACAACACTACACAACGGAAGACTTAAACGCACACTTTTGCAAAGGGATATCAAAATTTTCATAGGCTATACAAAATGTATAGACTATGCTGCTCCATTAGCAGGAAAATTTCACTATAACTTGTAGTGAGATAAATACAAGGTTTACACAAGAAACCTAAATTCAAGGCCGCGCAAGACCTACACAAGATCGCACAAGGATCTAAACAAGACCTATAAGAATAAACCTAAACAAAACCTAACACGTCTACGTTCAGCCAAACGGATTGTTAGATCAAACAATGAATGTTGTGAACAATGCCGAGACTAATGTTCCCAACATTCTGATGAACCGTGTATAACTTAGAATCTAGTGAATGACACATGATCCGTTCAACTCTAAATTACACTTTTCGGTCATACAAAAAATAATGAAATGATGCTCTTTTTATAGACGTGATAATTGAGCTCTCCACTCCACAATGAACCAAGTAGTGGGCTTCAAAATAACCACCCATGATTAATAACTTCCAAGTTAGTGGATATTTCTCTACTCAAGCTATGGAACCGCCTGACGTTTCTGGAACCTTCACGTCTTCAACTGCCATGCCTAGACAAATAACATAACATAGAAAAATCATTAGGAAAGTTAGTAGAAAGGGCGAATTCTGATGTTGTCTAAAATGATGGCAATACATTGCATAACATTTTTCGTCAACATCAACAATCTCCCCCAATTTGGCCTTTCTACTACAACACACTAATGTTGATCACAATCAAATAAATTTGATTAGAGTAGATCAGAGTTATGTAGACGAAATGATAAAATTTTCATCAAAAGAAGTGATGAAAAATTTTATACGAACCAAATAAAATAAAAGCAAGTAAAAAGATAGTTTTGTGGACATAAAGCACAACATAAGGTGCTTATGGACCAAAAGGTTAACTATCAACCAAAACAAGTTTTCTGGACATAAAGCACAACATAAGGTGCTTATAGACCAAAAGGATAACTATAAACCAAAATAAATCAGAGCATAAAATAAACGATTAAGAGAGAAGGTTCATAAAGCATACAAACAATGCTTTAGACCTAGCAAAAAACAGGAATCAGAATAGCCTAAAAAAAGAACTGTTTTTAGGCTATCAACTATTACAACTTATAAAATAAAAACAGAGTCTTAAGTAAAAACAGAGTTCATTTTTCCAAGACATGAAGTAAAGGAGAGAAAGGACAGAACATTATAAGCTCCCCCATACTTCGAACATCATCACCAACCAAGATTAACTCTGAACATCAGCATCTGGATTCAGAACATCATCAGGAATAGATTGTGAGACCCCAACCTCATTAGTAACCACCTCATCAACAGTCTACCTTAGAATGTTGGCATCAACATGAACAGCATTTTCAGCAATAGCTGCATTTCCTGGTTCTTCTGGATCAACATCAACTTCCATGAACTGCACTCCCCCAGCATTTGTTGTATCAACATCAGGAGCTACTCCCCCTGTTGGAGTGGAAAGGAGCCTCTCCCAAAATGTTTTTCTTATCTTCAAATCCTCCACAGTTGCCAGAAAATTATTAATAGTAGTCTGCAAAGAAGAGATTTGATCAAGAATATAAGAGGGAGTTAGTTGGACAGAAAGGATGGATCCTCCAGGTGACATGTTGGCATTAATGTTGCCAACATCTTCAGCAGCATGTAAGGCAGAGGGTTGGTTTTGATCAGTGTTGGTTGGATTTGCACCGGGCAGAGGAACATCAATAACCCTTGGTCCACAGAGTAAGGTGTGAGCAACTCTGAAGCTTGCTTGAAAGCTGCTGATTGTTTCATCTGCTGGCCTAACAAAATCCTTATCCTCTAGCAATAAGGAGATCAAACATGGATAGGGAAGCAACCCTTTCCCAGAGATAGGACCAGTATAGCTCAGCATATTCCTGAATATTGTCTGCCCCAGATCAAACTGTTTAATGTGAATTTTGTACAAAAGGACGGCCTGCTCCTTTGTCAAAATTGTAGTATTTGTTGAAGGCAACCAATTGTAAACAACCAACTTATGCAGTATAGAGAACAAACTTGTCAACTTTGAAGCACTAAGTCTATTCACCCAAGTAGAAACTAAACCATCAGTCAGCACAGAAATCACACTATCCATATCCTCAATCACAGGTTCAACACAATTTTCAGATTTCAGAACACTATTAATCACCCTTGAATTCATCATAATTTTCACATTTCTAAACCAAGTAGTTCCATAGAATTTAGAGTTTTCCCTTCCAGTATGTGCATGCAAATTAGCATAAAACTCATAAACTCATTCAACAAAGTATGGTTTAACACAAGTCACAGAGTATAACAACATTCTTTCCTCCAAATATATGACAATCCCAAGTTTTTCAAAATCAGAAACCTTGATAAATTTTTCAGTAATCAATAGCCTAGACCTAATTTCTTTAAACCTCTTGCTATCAACATCATGATAATCCAAATCCTCTTTAGACACAGCATCATCATCATTTTCAGAGTTAGAATGTACCTGACCTTCCTCAGCTTGATAAGATGGATCTGAGTGTTGTTCAGAATGTTGCTCATCATCTTCTGATTGTTCAGGTTCTGATGTTGCCATCGGAGAGGCAACATCTTCAGCAGCATTCACGGGAACATCATGCAGGACAACCTTTTCTTTCCCTTTCTCTATACTTGATGATTTTCTCTGAGCAATGTACTGATTCAATGGAATATTCATGCTGGAATCAGTTTTCTCCGAGCTTTCCTTGTTTCCAGTTGGAGCAGGGGAGGCTTCTTTCTCCTCATTCTCGCCAAATACCTTGATAGGATTAGAAGCAATCCCATCTTCCAGTACCTTTCTCCTCTTTTCAGAATAGTTCACCTTCTTTCCCATTGTTCTGTAGGAAATCCTCCGTTTACCACCAAGAGCTGCATTCTTTCCACGCCCACGACTATGAACTTTTTGGAGCCGCTCTCCCAGGTGCAGAGATTCGCTGGAGCGTTTAGAGTCGTCGGAACCATTTTCTGAGTCAGTTTCACCCTCTGATGCTCTTTCATTGACATAGTCTTCTGGATGCGCCATTCTTCTCACCGGTTCCAAGTCAATCACACTCTCCCCCACAACGATTACAGGGGTAGTCGTTTGAAGGCAAAGCTGATTGTAGACAGCTACCATATCGTCCATCGTCGCGTCCGCTGGAAGTTTAATTTCAATCGAACATGTTTGCAGCTCATGTGGTGTGGGTTTTGAGGTTTCAGGGACAGTAGGTGTTATGGAAGAGGATGGAGCCATTTCGGCTTGGATTGAGAGAGGATTTGTGAAGGTAAAAGTTTGAGGGGCAACAGGAATCGGAACTTCCATCGTGCCGATGGTAACCGACGGCGATGTTGGTGCCGATGCCTGGGCATTTTCGGTGATATTCTGGGTTTTAGGTGAAGTCGCCATTGAAGCAAGAAGTTTCAGTGAGTTGTCTTGGGATGAAGAATTCGAATGGGATGATTGTGAAGTTGCAGGGCTTTCAGTCGCAGCCATCTAATCAAATCAGAGAGGAAAATAATATTAAAATAATCAAACATTAAATATAAACTTAAATGAAAGGAAGGAGATGAAGTGATACTACACAAGTGAACAAATAATACATTTTCCAATCTAATGCAAACAAATGAATTAACTAAGGCAATAATTGATATAAGGCAAAAATGATAAGCAAAATGAGACCTAATTTATAGAGTTATGAATTTGAAGTTATTTTCGAAATTTTTCAGCTTGAAGAGCACTACCCATAATTGTGATGTGGTGGTGTAAAACACCACCCATCATTTCGAAAAATAAGGAAGTGGGTTGATTTGGAAATAAAATTAAATAACTACCCATTACTACACATAATTAATTAAATAAATTCAGAGAATTAATTCACATAATTAAGACTTAATAAAAATAAATTTCAGAAAATAAATAACTATCTTAGACTTAGTCAAATTTTCGTGCCCTAGCAGATGTTGTCAAATATGTCGGCACACACACATCTCAACACGGATTTTACATGAATTTGCTTCATTAGTGTGGCCCCAATTTTTTACAAAACACTATTTTAGTTCATATTGATCCATCTTTTCAAAAGAGAGCATCGTAGTAGCAAACTCCGTGTCCCATAGTTACTCAATGGATTATGAACAAATTGATGCAGTTTGATCACCTTTTGAAAGAGATCATCGTAGTCGCGATCTCCGTGTCCCATATTTACTCAGTGATTTTGCATCTTTTAGTGTATATTTTTAACGGCATTTAAGAGATGTGTGTCCAGGACTTTCAAATGTTCCAACATGTAAGTACAAAAATAATAACACATCTAATCAAGTTATAAAGTAACTGAAATATAAAAAATACTTAGTCAAAATTATGAGAACTAATAAATATTGTCACAAATGTTGTCACCATTTGTTACAACACTCATCATAAATTTAATCAATAGTGCATAGACCAAGAGATTTTTTAAGAGATGAAAATCTTTGGTCATCAAGGGCTTTTGTAAAAATGTCCGCAAGTTGTTTTTCAGTAGAAATATATTCTAACTTCACAATATCTTTCTCTACAAGATCTCGAATAAAATGATGCTTTATACTAATATGCTTAGTTAATGAATGTTGCACATGATTTTTTGAGATATTAATTGCACTAGTGTTATCACACATAACAGTGAGCATTTCACAATTTAAACCATAATCATCAAATATTTTTCTTAACCAAAGTAATTGAGTACAACAACTCCCTGTTGCAATATATTCTGACTCGGCCATGGATAGAGAAACGCAATTTTGCTTCTTGCTATGCCAAGAGATTAAGTTGTTTCCCATGAAGAAACAACCTCCACTCGTGCTCTTTCTATCATCACTATCACCTGCCCAATCAGCATCACTATAACCTAGCAAGGAATTGTTAGTATCTTTGCTATACCAAATACCAAGATCACATGTGCCGGCAACATATTTGATAATCCTTTTGACGGCATTTAAATGTGACTCTTTTGGATCAGCTTGGTATCTTGCACATAAACATACACTAAACATAATGTCCGGTCTACTAGCAGTTAGGTATAAAAGACTTTCTATCATCGATCTATATAATGTTGGGTCAACATTTTTGCCAGCATTATCTTTAGACAATTTTTGAGATGATCGAATATGAGTTTTCATGTGTTTAACACTTTCTAAACCAAATCTTTTAACCAAATTCTTTGCATATTTACTTTGTGAAAAGAAAATTCCATCTTTAAGTTGTTTGATTTGAAGACCTAGAAAGTAATTCAAATCACCAACCATGGACATTTCAAATGTTGATGTCATTTCATTCACAAAGTCTTTCAACATATAATCACATGTAGAACCAAAAACAATATCATCAACATATATTTGTGCAATCAAAATTTTAGAATTAACATGCTTGATGAATAAAGTTCTATCAGCTTCTCCTCTTACAAAACCAATTTGAATAAGAAAATCAGTTAACCTACCATACCAAGCTCTAGAAGCTTGTTTAAGACCATATAAAGCCTTTTGCAATTTAAAAACATGGTTAGGAAAATCTGGATTTTCAAATCCTTTAGGTTGCTCAACATATGCTTCTTCATTTAAAAAGCCATTTAAGAAAGCAGCTTTAACATCCATTTGATGCAATTTAATATTAATGAAACATGCAATTGCAAGTAATAGTCTTATAGACTCAATTCTAGCTACGGGTGCAAATGTTTCATCAAAGTCAATTCCCTCAACTTGAGTATAGCCTTGAGCAACTAATCTAACCTTATTCCTAACAGTATTGCCAGATTCATCAGTTTTATTCTTGTATATCCATTTAGTTCCAATCACATTAACATTTTCGGGTCTAGGAACTAAAGTCCATACTTCATTACGCTCAAATTGATTTAATTTCTCATGCATGACATTTACCCAATTCTCATCTTTTAATGCTTCAACAACATTTTTAGGCTCAACTAAAGAATGGTAACATTCATGATTCACAAGATTGTATTTAGAAGACATGCATATGGATCTTACCACATTACTTACGCTCATCTTCCCTCTTGTTTGAATTCCAGAGTATTGTTCTCCAATGATTTGATTTGATGGATGATTTTTCAGTATGCCTGAAGACGGAGTTTTATAAAAAATATTTGGATACTCTATAGGTTCTGACTTTTTAGTTGATGTTGTCTCAAATGCTGGCGCATTTTGAGTAACATTTCTATTTTGGTCAGAATCTATAGGTTTTGAAATTTCAACCAAATCAGTAACATCCTCTTCAAAATTTGTTCCTGCAAGACTAGAATCATCATCAAACACAACATTAACTGATTCTTGCACAGTGTCAGTTCTCAAATTGTAGATTCTATAGGCTTTGCTATTTCTAGAATAGCCTAAGAAGAACCCTTTATCACTTTTTGAATCAAACTTATGCAATTGATCCCTATCATTCAAAATGTAGCAAACACAACCAAAAATATGAAAATACTTCACATTTGGTTTCTTATTGTTAAGGATCTCATATGGGGTTATTTTGGAATTAGTTCTAAGATATACTCTAATAGTAATATGACAAGAAGTATTTAAAGCTTCAGCCCAAAACCTTTTAGATAAATGTTTTGATAAAAGCAAAACCCTAGCCATTTCTTGCAAAGTCCTATTCTTTCTTTCCGCAATTCCATTTTGTTGTGGGGTTTTTGGTGAAGAAAACTCTTGCATGATACCCTTATTTTCACAAAATTCAGTAAACAAAGCATTTTCAAATTCCCTACCATGATCAGACCTAATTCTCTTTACTTTAGTATTGAAAACAGTCTTGATTCTTTTATAAAGAATTTTAAAAGCATTAAAAATTTCTGATTTATCTTTTAAAAATTCTACCCAAGTGTATCTAGAGTAATCGTCAACAATAACAAAAGAATACTTTTTCCCACCAATATTCTCAGTTTCCATAGGACCCATGAAGTCCATATGTAACATTTCAAAACAATGTGTTGTCGAACAGTGTGCCAATATTTTATGTGACACTTTGATTTGCTTACCCTTTTGACATGCATCACAAACCTTGATTTTGTCTAACTTTAAAGAAGGGAGACCTTTAACAACATCAAGTCTAATCAAATCATGAATGCATCTATAATTAGCATGACCAAGTTTTTTATCTAATTTCACACTATTGCATGTTTCATTCAATTCAATAAAATAACAATTGTCTACAAACCCATTACCAATCATAAGACACTCATCATCATTATTGAGCACATACCATGAATTTTTATCAAATTTAACATGCAAATCATCATCACATAATTGACTTATACTAATCAAATTAGCACGTAAACCATCAACATGCAACACATTGGTTAACTTTGGAAAACCATGAACATTCAAGGTACCTTTACCAATTATTTTTCCTTTTGAACCACCTCCATAGGTAACATTTCCACCATCATGCATTTTATAATTTGTAAGAAATTTAATATCACCAGTCATATGTCTAGAACATCTACTATCAAAATAACATAGACCAAGAATGCATGCTTTTAAGGAGGTATAAACAACATTACATTTCATATCAGACTCACTGACCTTTTCATGATCATGTTGTTCAATATGTTGTATTTTACCAGGCAACATATTACAAGACATTTTAGATTCTTTATATTTAAAGCAGTAAGAACGAATATGACCCTTTTTATGACAAAAATGACATACATATTTTCTAGAATGAGAAGTAACAGATTTATTATCTCTTGCTTTAACAAATTTTATAGGCATATCATTTTGTACGATTTTTGTAGAGTTAGAATCATACCCAATACCTTCTTTACCTACATTTGAAATTATCAATGCATCTTGTAATTTTTCTGCACTTTTGGTAAACTTTTTGAAGCTTAATGTTGTGCTTTCTAGTTGTTCTTTCAGCTTGCATATCTCTAAATCTTTTCTAGTAAGCAATACTTCCAATTTTGCTACTGAATGCTTTAAGTCATCATTCTCTTCGATGAATTGTTGAATATTAACCTGTTCTTCACCTGAAATATTCATCTCTGAAAAAGAACTCATTAGACAACTTTCATCTGGACTAATTTTGTTTGATGTTGTCACAAATGTTGGCACATTTGTTTCAACATCAGACTCAAATTCGTCCAGTAAATCATCATTAGTATCATCAAAAAGAATTCTAGCAGAGAAAGCAAATTCATTATGTTTCTCAATGTCAGGTTCATTATCAGAATCATCACTCAAGGTAGCATTAAAATTCAATTTCTTTCTAAGCAAGGTGTTAGCACATTCATTAGCATAATGACCATATCCAGTACATGCATCACACCTAACATTCTTTCTATACTCGGGATCGAATTTAGGTTTATTACTCCTATTAAACTGTTTTGATCTATCAAAACTTTCTTTCTTTTCAAACATTTTAGGAGTAGAAGTATCTTGAATCCTATTCTGAACATTTGCTTTTAACCTATTAGCTCTATTTTTAAAAAATGAATTGAACTGCTTGGTTAATAAAGAAATGTTGTCGGAAGTGTCGGAACATATTTCAGAACATTCATCATCCGAATCAACTTCAGTAACAAAAGAAATGTTTTTAGAACTAGAAGCATCATTTTTCAAAGCAACAACCTTTTTATCAGAATTAACTTCATCTCTTTGCTCAAAATTCATCTCATAAGTTTTTAAAATACTAATCAATTCATTAAGACTTATAAGATCAGTGTTTTTGGCTTCTTCAATAGCACAAATTTTTGCATCAAAACATTTTGGTACGGTTCTTAAAACTTTATGGACTAATCTTGTATTAGAGATAGGTTCACCCAAAGAATGTGATTCATTAGAAATCTCAGTGATCCTTTCACTATACGAAGATATATCTTCATCATCTTTCATTTTAAGATTTTCAAATTTAGTACCTAACATTCTAAGCTTAGTTCTACGAACACTCTCAGAACCTTCGCAATGTTCTTGTAAACGGTCCCAAGCATCTTTTGCTGACACACAATTCGAAATGATCTTAAACATAGATACATCGGTTGATGTAAATATTGCATTAAGGGCTTTCGAATTGTAGTTAGCAACCATTACCTCATCATTTGTCCATTCGATTTCTCGTTTGGCACGGGCTTCATGATCATCATCGGCTGGAAGTAGAGGCTGAGTCCAACCGTAAAGTACCCTCCTCCATGCTATTTCATCAAGAGACTTGATATACATCCTCATCTTTGGTTTCCAATATGAATAATTGGAGCCATCTAAGATAGGAGGTTTTAGTGCGGGAGTTAAAGGATATTCCATTGCAAAAATACACAAACACAGGATCTTAAACTAAATGTGTCTAGTTTTTGGCTCTGATGCCACTTGACTGTGCTGGTGCGTGAGATTAAAAGTGTTTTAGAGAAGTGTTATTAAAAATGTTGAGAACATAAAAGACGACACTACACAGCGGAAGACTTAAACGCACACTTTTGCAAAGGGATATCAAAATTTTCATAGGCTATACAAAATGTATAGACTATGCTGCTTCGTTAGCAGGAAAACTTCACTATAACTTGTAGTGAGATAAATACAAGGTTTACACAAGAAACCTAAATTCAAGGCCGCGCAAGACCTACACAAGATCGCACAAGGATCTAAACAAGACCTATAAGAATAGACCTAAACAAAACCTAACACGTCTACGTTTAGCCGAATGGATTGTTAATGTTGTGAACAATGCCGAGACTAATGTTCACAACATTATGATGAACCGTGTATAACCTAGAATCTAGTGAATGACACATGATCCGTTCAACTATAAATTACACTTTTCGGTCATACAAAAAATAATGAAATGGTGCTCTTTTTATAGACGTGATAATTGAGCTCTCCACTCCACAATGAACCAAGTAGTGAGCTTCAAAATAACCACCCATGATTGATAACTTCCAAGTTAGTGGATATTCCTCTACTCAAGCTATGGAACCGCCTGACGTTTCTGGAACCTTCACGTCTTCAACTGCCGTGCCTAGACAAATAACATAACATGGAAAAATCATTAGGAAAGTTAGTAGAAAGGGCGAATTCTCTAAAATGATGGCAATACATTGCATAACATTTTTCGTCAACATCAACAATATAAGATAGTAACACACATTTACTCTAATAGTAACACATATTTGCTCTCCAGTTTGTGTTACTATATGAGCAAATATGTGTTATTATATGGGAAAATGTGTGTTATTGTAAGAACAAAATGTATTTTTATAAGAATAAATATGTATTTTTAATTTAATCACCATCCCTTTAAACTTAGGTAAATTGATTCATGTTATAACACACTTTTTACTTTTTTATATGTCTTATTATATGCAAAAAAAATAAGTATTTCTATTAAAATAAATAATTATTTATAAAGAAACTAATATTTATACACATTTCTCTTATATTTTATGAAATAATATTTTTTATATAAATAAATAAATATATATAAAATAATAATATTTAGTTTGAAAAATAATATACATTTTTTTTTATATTAACATGCATTTGTCCATATATTAACAGAATAATTTTTTATTATAATATAATATGATTTAATTTTTTTATGATTCACGACCATTTAAAAAAAAAAAACACGGATTAATCCTGATGCATATATTAGTTGGCTATGGAGCCTTTTGACATGCAAAAGGATACAGGCATGCGAAAGGATCCTGCTCGGGCGCGTGACTTCATTTTCATTTTTAATCTATTTTTAGTAATATCTACGATAAAAAATTTTATATAAATTTTTGTCTTATTTTAATTGTCTCACTTAAAGATCTATACTTTTTTATTTGGTAAATGTGATTTTTACTACAATAAAAGTATGACACAGATATAAAAGTATGCGATAGCAAGGGCAAAATTATAATTGTATAAAAAAATTATACTACCTCCATCCCCCAAAAGTTTGCGGTACTTTTGGAGACACGAGTTTTAAGAAAAAGTGTAATGAGTAGAATGTGTATGATGGAGATTGTGAGGTAAAAATTTTAAAGGTGAAGATTTAAAGAAATATTTCCATTTAGGGAGTGTGCAAATTTTTGTGGGACAAACTAAAAAAAAAAAAGTATGCAAATTTTTGTGGGACAGAGGTAGTATTATTCTTGTAAATATAAATAGTTTCATAAATTTGTTTAACATCTAAACATATATAAAATCAAAACAAGAGGAACATCACAACATTTCGTACAAATAATCAGTCCAAGACAAAAGTCTGTAATATAGTAGTATAAGTTTATTCATTTCAATATAAAAAGAATATTAATTTTACAAATATGTATTCAATTATTCCAACACTGATCAATCATGTGCGATATGATACTCAATATTAATTTTGTTATTTTAAATTGCGACACCTCACTTTCCATATCGAATGTATATCTCTCACCTATTTGAGTAGGTAGGTGTTCGGTCGATTCGATTGGTTTTGGACTATTTTTTAATCGAATCAAAAGAACCGAATTTTATAATTTAGAAACCAAAATCGAACCGAAATTTTCAAAAATCGAAATAATCGAAACCTAAAAAACCAAAATATATTTCGGTTAAAACCGAATTTTTAAATATATTTCATAATTTATATATAATCTAATATTTCAAGCATTTTTTTAAATATATTTCATAATTTTATGTATAATCTCTCTCATTCCCTAAATGAAACTAGGATTTTGAAAGGAAAGTTAATAAATGGTATTAAAATAACTCATATACATTAATATAAATATAATATATATTATATAATATATATAATATTTAAGTTATTT
>JAPKLY010000008.1:3084277-3141017 GCA_026898435.1 Prunella vulgaris | reverse complement strand
GGCCTGACCGCGGATGAGGTAACCAAGATGCACGTGCCGGTGGACGGGCGGAGCAGGCTGCGGCCGCTGCTTCCACCGGCACTACAAAAAAAATGGGTTTTAGCGACCGATTTAGAGACCGAAAATCGGTCGCTAAACACATTTACCGACCGATTTACCGACCGATCAAGGTGGTCGGTAAAACTGTGGTCGCTAACATTTAGCGACCGAATTTTCATTCGGTCGCTAGCTTAGCGACCGCCAAAACGGTCGGTAATTAGTCGCTAAAAGAACCGGGATTTGACCCGTTTTTGAATGTTAGCGACCAATTTATCGGTCGCTATTTATATAATTAGCGACCGATATATCGGTCGGTAAATATATAAGTAGCGACCGATTATTCGGTCGCTAAATAATAATTTTATTTTTTAAATATATTGTTATATTTTATTTAGCGACCGAATAATCGGTCGCTAATTATATATTTACCGACCGATATTTCGGTCGCTAAATTTTGTCGTGAAAAAAAAAAATTGGGGCCAAAGTGGTTCGAACCCAGGCCTCCAGTGTGGCTCAGCAAGGCTCGAACCACTTGGCTAAGCCCCCAACTAATTAACATATGCACGCAACCTTTATTTGAGCCATATTTGGCTCAGATTAAATCCCCCAAATTCGCGCCTATGAGGGGTCGAACACGCGACCTCTGGGCATCTCAGAGGTGGCGTGACCACTCAGGCACTTGTCGTTATTGTTCATTTTGTGCAATTAATTGTATATAACTCCAAATTGAGTCACGTTTTTTTTAAAATGCTTCTAATTAAATGAGTATTGTTTCTACTTTATTTATGTTTATATATATTTCATTAAATATTATAATGTTAAAATTTTATTATTTAATATTACCAAAATTTATTAATTTGTTCATTTTTTTGCAATTAATTATATTTAACTCCAAATTGAGTCACATTTTTTTAAAATGTTTCTAATTAAATGAGTAATGTTTCTATTTTATTTATGTATATATATATTTCATTAAATATTATAATGTTACAAATTTATTATTTAATACTACGAAAATTTATTAATTTGTTCATTTTTTGCAATTAATTGTATTTAACTCCATATTTTTTAGTCACATTTTTTTTAAATGCTTCTAATTAATTGCTTGTTAGTTCTAATTTGTTTATGTATATATATATATTTCAATAAATATTATAATGTTGTAAATTTATTATTTAACATTACGAAAATTTATTAATTTATTCAATTTAAAAATACAAATACAATTCGTTCAAAATTTTCACTTTCTTTGGATTTTTATATAACCATTTGAAACCATTTGAAACTAATTATTTTACACTACTAAAATTTAAACATTCAACATAATTTAAACATTCAATATCCCATAAAAACATCCAACATAAATAAAATAAAATTAATTGTTCAACAAAAAAAAAACTAATGTGACGAATTAAAGCCGCCGTCGTCACCACCAAGATCGACAACCTCCTCATCATCATCGTCATCGTCATCATCCTCAGGTAGAGGTGGTGGAAGATCAGGAAATTTGGGGACGTTCCAACCCATCTCTTCGGAGGCAGACTTAAGCCAATTCTTCATCATTCTCGTCAGGTCCTCCGTTTGCTTCATCCTATCTTTCATCATCTTCCCCTTTGTTAGATATTTCTCCAATATCTTTCTCACGTCGGAGAGTTGACTTTCGACGTGGGAGGAGGGGTGAGAGTCGAGGGAATAGGAGGAGCTCCCCTTCTGTGATAGGCGGACAGCCTTACTGTGACTGCCCAATCCTAGATACTTCCCCTTCTTTGGTTTGACCAAATTCAAAAAAAATTGGTCCTCGTCAACAGGGGCGGGGGTAGAATTCTCCGGGGTGGGTGCCGACGTCGTCTGAGCCTCATCGAGGGTCTGCCTCATCTGATTCTGAAATTAAACTATAATCATAATTATAATATAATATTAATTAGTATAATTCATAAAATAATTAATTAGAACAATAATTAATTATACTAAAATGCATACGTGAAGCTCGGTGGTGCGGCCATAAGTCGACTGTCCACTCTCCCCAACCGGGTGAGCAAAATGCATCTCCTGGATGAGGTTGGGCTTAACTCCGTATGCATGCTCCTGTACAAAAAATTAAACTTTTTAATAAAGTAAAATTAATAAATTTAAATGTGAGTATATTAAAAAATTAATTAAATACTTACATAAGCGAGAGCATGCTCGTAAATCGACCGGGAGCCTGCTCGATGTATGGCTATGCCTTGCCCGGTGGAGTCGCTCATCCTATTTCTTCTTGCCGCCTCGGCCCTCGCAACATGCCTCGGATCATTCCAATACTCGAGGAGTCCCTCCCAGATATTACGGCCCTCTTCGTCCGTCCCCATATTCTGAATGATCCCCTCCTTCAGCCACTTGTCTTTCATCATGTGGACTAAGTCTTTCATGCGGTTCTGGGCTTTTTCGTAAAATAGACCACGCACCGCATCATCGTGTCGCAGTTCCCACACGCAGAGCTTCTGCAATAAAATTCATACCAAACATATAAATTCATAATTCAATAAATTAAATAAAATTAATATTATTACCTTAAACTCTTCAAAAAATGCTTTCTGCTTGGATGCGGGAACTTTAGACCACGATCCCACACCATAAAGCCACACAACACTTTTCAGTGCATCCGTGACCAAGCTAGAAGATTTATTACCCGGACGTAAGCTGCATAAATAATTAGGTATTAATATTATAAAAAAATTATGTATTAATATTATAAAAAACTTACACTCCGTCAGACGGCTTTATTGGTTGCCGAGTATCTACTAAAGGATGTTGTCGGGATGAAGAACCTCCGACAGCAGAAGACTCTCCCACTTCAAAATTAGGAGGGATCGGCACATAAAAATTCTCGATCGTAACGGGCGGTAAAGGCAGGACCGCCCGTCTCCCTCTCCATCTCCCCCTTCCCCTCCCTCTCCCTCTTCCTCTTCCTCCCTCTCCTCCCTCTCCTCCCTCATTTATCTATTCAACAAATCAAATAATACTAATCAACAAATCAATTAATACTAATCAATAAATCAACTAATACTAATCAATTAATCAACTAATACTAATCAATTAATTCATTCATTTAAATATAAACAACTAATAATAAACAACTAAACAATTATTAATAATCAACTAATAATAATCAACTAAACAATTATTAACAAATATCAACACAAATATTATTCATATACCTAACAAATATCAACACTAATACTAATCAACAAATCAATAATCAACAATAATCAACCAATAATACAATATATAATACTAATAATACCAATACTAATACTAATATACAATAATCAATATCAATATATATATAATATAACATATAATATATAAATATATATATAATATATATAAAATTAATATATAGCCACGAATAACATATATAAATAACATATATAAATGCATAACATATATAAATAAATAACATATATAAATGCATAACATATATAAATAAATATATAATATATAAATAAATATATAATATATAAATATATATATAATATATATAAAATTAATATATAAATATATATATACCTTTCACCAGTGGCGGGCGGACGGCGGCGGTGGCTGGACGGGCGAACGGCGGCGGCTGGACGGGCGGACGGCGGCGGCAGTGGGGAAGGGCAGTGGGTAGGTTAGGTTTTGTTTTTGTTTTTGTTTTTCTGATTCTGAAGTCGATTGGGTTTTGTTTTCTGATTTTATTGTTAGCGACCGCCTAATCGGTCGCTAACTTAATTTGGTTTTTGCCACGTGGCTTCCACCTACAAAGTCCATTTATTAGTCATATTTATTATTTAGCGACCGATTAATCGATCGCTAAATAAAAATCAAATTTTTACCCGCGTAATTTAGGCGGTTTACTTAATTGGCGGTCGCTAACTAAAAAATATGACTAAATTTAATTCTATTAATCATATATACCTATATCAACACAATTAACTATAGTCAATTAACTATATCAACAACAATATCAATTAACTATATCATCAATACTAATAATCATCTTCATCATTTTCATCTGCCTCATCATCGTCATCATTTTCTTCATCTTCATCATTTTCGTCTTCATCTTCATCTTCATCCTCATCATCTTCTTCATCATCTTCTTCATTTGGTACCCCTTCTTCTCCATCGACTTCGTTGTCAACAATTACCGTATCGGGATTTTCAGCCACTAAATCCACAGAAAGATTGACACCTTCGTCAAGAACTACTGTTTGAGCCTGTTGCACTTCAGTTTGGAATGGATCTTCAAATTCTGCAGTGTTGGATGAAGTAGGAATTTCCACCAACGACCTTGCCTTAACCTTACACACTGTTCTTAAGTTCGGTTTGCCTGAACCCGGATACTTGCAGTAATATACCTGAGATGCTTGTGATGCAAAGATGAATGGGTCGTATGCTGCTGGGTATTTTTTGTTGATCAAAATATCAACAATCTTGTAGTTTGCATCGACTCTTTTCCCTCCTCGTCCTGGATCATACCATTCACAAAAGAACATAACAATTTTTCTCGAAGGCCACCCTGGATATTCCACTTCAACGACTTCTTGCAACACACCATAGTACTCGATCGGTGCTTCATTGTAATTTCCACTGGTAACACAAACACCACTGTTTGAAGTGGCTTTTACTGAAGCATACGCAGCTGTGTGAAATTTATAACCATTTGAATAGTACCCGTTATAACATGTCACTTGTCGAAGTGATCTTTTGCTCAAAGCTTCAAGATGTGGATTGTGAAGCTGATAATTTTGTCCCTATACATATTAAAAATTTAGAACATTATTGAAATACACATTTTGTAATATGGAATAGTGTTACATACCATTTTTTGGAACCAATATATGAATTTCTGGCGAACTGCTTCATAAACCTCTGCTTCTGTGATGCCTGGTTCTTGTTGACGAGTTTGCTCACAAAACATCCTACATATAACAAATAATTAGGTATAAAACCAATAACATATTTACAATATATTTGTAAAAATAATAAATTACTCACTCTATGTATGGTTGAACCTCGGGCGTATTCATCAAGACGTATGACTGTATCGTCTCTTCTTCCCAGTTATTTTTAAAATACCGTTTGGTCCCTTTACCCAGTGGTCGACCAGCATGTAAGAATACAGACAACATACCATCGAACTCACGAAGAGAATGTTTTTCTCCCGGCCATCGTAGTTGCGAGGCTCATTTTTTATCCTGGTTTGAACTTGATCCCCGAAATAATAAGAACAAAATGTTCCAACCTCTTCAGTGAGATATGCATTAACAATGGATGCTTCAATGTGTGCTGTATTTCCAATATTACGTTTCAAGTTGTGCAGATACCTAAATACAAAAACATTCAATTCATCAATATATAAATAATAATTAACAAAAAACTTTAGAATAATAATACTTACCTCTCGAAAGGGTACATCCACCTATACTGCACTGGACCACCGTGTAAAGCTTCATACGGTAAATGAACAGGTAAGTGCTCCATCGAGTCAAAGAAACTGGGTGGAAAAAACTATTTTAACTTGCACAGTAAAACAGGGATGTCTCTATCCAAACGCTGCATGTCGTCCAGTGTAATCATTGAGGAAGTTAAGTCTCTGAAAAATAGACTTAATTCCGTGATCACACTCCATATATCCTTTGAAAGTGCGTACTTAAAGGCAATCGGTAGCAACCGCTGCATAAAAACATGACAGTCATGACTCTTCATCGTAGTGACCTTCCCTGTTGCTGGCTCAAACGGCCGACCCATGTTCGACACGTAATTGTCCGGAAAGCGCAAATCCTTCACCCATTGAAATATCTTTTTCTTATTTTCTATGGAAATTTGGTACTTTGCTTGTGGCCACTCACCTGCTCGACTACTGGAGAAACTAGGATGAGAACAGAACTCACTTAACTCTTCTCTGGATTTTGCAGTGTCTTTGGTCTTGCCGTCTGTATTAAGGATCGTGTGGAACAAGTTATCAAACACTTTCTTCTCTATATGCATCACATCCAAGTTGTGTCTAATCAATAATTTACTCCAATAAGGCAAGTCCCAAAAGATGCTTCTCTTCTTCCAACCTCCACGGATACCTTTATTGTGTTTCATCCAACCCTCCTCAGTCGTTTCCCACAAGCCAGTTACTGTAACCTCTCTCAACAACGAATCACCTGAAATAAAGTGTGTATGGTTAAACTAAATTGATAAAACTCTTTTCATCAGTAGTGATTAAAATATAAACAATATTTATATACCTGTTCGAACTTGTGGTCTTGTACGCTTTACATCATTCCCCTTTAGAAAGTGCACTTTGTCCTTCCGCCATTTATGATCTAATAGAAACTTCCGATGGTTATCGAACCATGATACCTTTTTACTCAGTGGAAGCCAAAATGCATTAGATCCATCCATGCAGTACGGGCAAGCTTGTTTTCCTTGAGTCGACCACCCAGACAACATAGAATATGCTGGAAAGTCGCTGATGGTCCATAAAACAGCAGCCCGTAATGTGAAGTTCTCCTTCCTGTACACGTCATATGTCTCTACTCCCGTATGCCACAAATATAACAACTCTTTAATCAGTGGCTGAAGGTAGACATCTAGGTTTTGCTTAGGATTCTGAGGACCAGGCACCAAGACAGTGAGAAATATGTGTTGAGGCTTCATGCACAACCAAGGAGGTAGATTGTACGGAGTCAGTAACACAGGCCACAACGAATACCTCCTCAGCATGCCATCTCATGTCTTTTGCAGTGGCACTCGATTGATACAACCTCTCTAGACGAAGAGTGATGGGAAGATAATACATAGACTTGAAAGATGTCTTCTTCCTACGATCTGAGGGTTTGAACCTAGGGTAGTTGCACATCCTGCACCGATCGATGCTCTCGTCGTCGCCCCAAAATAGCATGCAACCGTTGGTACAACAATCAATCTTCTCAAATGGTAAACCCATATCCTTCAAGAGCCTCTTACTTTGATAGAAATTTTCTGGTGCTGTGTTCTCTTTAGGTAGGGCCCGTTTGAACAACTTTGCAAATTTATTGTACACTTTCTGACTGACTTTGCCTTCAGTTTTGATGGACAACATCTGAGCATTGAATGATAATTGTGTCTCAGTGTCACAACCAGGAAACAGCTTCTGATCGACAGATTTAAGCATCTCAAAAAATCTCTGCGAACGAGGATTTGGTTCCTCTTCCATGTGGTGACCACCCAAACCAAACTCATCAATCATCGTATGATAGCTTTGGAATTCATCCACCGGTGTCTCAGAGCATGGAATAGGTGAATCACGGCTCGAACCACCAATCTCAAATCTCTCACCTCCACTGCTACGAAACTGATCATAGAAGGCAACCACTGTTTCAAGATTATGATTCCACCGAGTTTCGCCATGTACAGTCCAATTGTAATAGTATGGAGTAAAACCAGACATCACGAGATGAATTAGAACCTTATCAATGCTCAAAAATCTCTTGTTACCGCACTTTTTTTTGAACAAGGACATCTAATCTTGCCATTCATATCCATGCAGTGTGGATTACCAAAGGCAAACGCAGTAAACTCATGAATTTTCTTGTAAAATTCAGGGTTGATCTATCCTTGTATCAGACGAGGGATTTCATACATCCAACGACGATCAGGGAGTTCCATCTGATTTAAATTAAGAATATACCACATTAGAATTATAAAAAAATTTGCCAGAGTTTCGACTATAAACAAGCATATCCGATTTTTTAAAACAAAAAATCTAATATATATAATCAAACATCAATTACACTACAAAATTCTAACAAATTAAATTAGGATTAATCTCCAATAAAAATAGATATATTCATAAATAATTAATGTACAACATGCTAATAATATTAAACTTAAACGGTAAAAATGTAAAAACGTACGGTCAAATTGAAGCAACGAGCACAATGTGACAATGGACCCGAACGATTACAACCAACACGTTGAAATAATATAATTCTTCACATTTCTGAGATTTTTTAAGGTTTTGGGGGTAAATTTTCGTGAATGAAAAGGAAAGAAGAGGGCAGTGGCTGTTCTATATTCGAAGTTTAGCGACCTCTTTTTTTAATTTACCGACCGAAAATTCGGTCGCTAAATGTAAAAAATCGAATCGGGCAATAATTGCCCACCTACCCGCTTTTGGTTTTTAATTTTAGCGACCGAAAAAGCGGTCGCTAACATAAAAATAAGTTACCGACCGCCTAATCGGTCGGTAATATTGTTGACTAATATTGACTGATAATATTACCGATCAATTTGGCGGTCGGTAACTTATTTTTATGTTAGCGACCGCTTTTTCGGTCGGTATTTTCATTGGAAAATTTAGGGTTTGACCAGTAGTCAAAATCGGTCACTAATCGATCAAAAATCAGTCGCTAATTAATTATTTAGCGATCGATTTCAGTCGGTCGGTAAAAAGCGGTCGCTAAATTCCGTCTTTTTTGTAGTGCGGGTTTCTTTGGGAATGTGATATTCTCGGCTGCTCCGACTGCTCTGAGTGGTGAAATCGTCGGAAATCCGGTGAGGTTCGCGGTGGAAAAAGTGCAGGAGGCGATAGGGCGAATGGATGATGAGTACCTGAGGTCGGCTCTCGATTACCTGGAGTTGCTGGGTGATGTCAGCGCCCACGCGCGTGGGGCCCATACTACTTGATGCCCGAACCTGGGGATGCTGGATTGGGCCGGCTGCCGATTTACGATGCGGATTTCGGGTGGGGAAAGCCCGTTTACTGCGGGCCCGGGTCAGCTCTGGGTGAAGGGAAAAGTATTCTGTTGCCTAGTCCGGAAAATGATGGGAGCTTACTATACGGTGTGACATTGCTAAAACAGCATATGAAGCTGTTTGACAAGTTGCTCTATACTACTTTGCCTTAATTTCCACTAATATATATATATATATATATATATATATATATATATATATATATATGTGTGTGTGTGTGTGTGGAAGTGCAGTGTGATGATGAAGTTGCAATAAGAAGAAAATCGTGTGGGTTGAACACATGCATGCTGTTTGCTTTTTTTCTTATTTAATTAATTAGTTTGGAATAAATTAAAGGTGTGTATTACGTATAGACATTGCACTAATTATCTAACATATATACAAAGTTGATGATGTTTACTTTAACAAGGAAAAAAGGAATAAAAAATGTGGGAGCAATAAAAGGAATCAGTTGTCTCCTCTTTAATTAATTAACTCTAAATTTAATTAGGGGTTTTAAACCAATTTTTTCCCCTTCAGACATTTCACTTTTATTGAAATAGTCTCTTAATTATCTATTTTGTCAATTTAATTCATTATATAATCAAATTTTACCAATTTAATTTCAAATTGCCCGAAAAACACACTTATTAAACAACATTGTTTCATACATGCACGGGTGACAAGCACTTTTTTTTTTTTTGGTTCTGGGAAAATGATTCTTGCGCCACTATTTTCTCCCTTTTTTCTATTATCTGTTTTGATTTGTTTGTTTAAGTTAGATTTTGTTTCATTCTTTAAGATTCTGTGTGGTGGAATCTATAATCAGACGTTTGCATGCATGTATACATGCACATGCATTATCTTATATTCAATATGCTCCAAAGATAGTTGCATCTAACCAGGATTAGCAGGATTAGCAATGTGTAAGGAATGACAGAGAGTAGCAAATCGAGTTGGAGAGAGCGGCTTGGTGAATATATCAGCGAGCTGCTCATCAGATGGAACAAAATAAACGTCTATAAGCTTGTTTTGGACCTTTTCACGAATGAAGTGAACGTCAACTTCAATGTGTTTCATTCTGGAATGAAATGACGGGCTGAAAGCAAGAGTTATAGCGCCTTGATTATCACACCAAAGAATCGAGGGTGAGAAGAGCGGAAGCTTAAGATCGGAGCAGAGATGTTGGATCCAAAGAATTTCTTGAGTAGCCATTGCAAGGGCCCTATATTCAGCTTCGATACTGCTGCGTGCAACCACCGACTGCTTACGAGAGCACCAAGATATAAGATTTGAGCCAAGGGTGACACAAAATCCACTAGGGCTTCGTCGGTCATCAAGATTGGACGCATAATCAGCATCAACATATCCCATTAACCTGAAATCAGAAACAGGAGAAAAGTAAATGCCATTGTTAATAGTACCTTTTATGTATCTAAGAATTCGTTTGCAAGCAATCCAGTGATGGTGTGTTGGGTTTTGCAGAAATTGGGATAGTTTGTTGACTGAGAAGGATATATCCGGACGGGTGAGAGTGAGATATTGAAGAGCACCAATGATACTACGGTATAGAGATAGATTATCAAAGGGTTGGCTATCATGAGAAGAGAGATTAAGACTAGGACATGAGGGTGTTGGACATGGTTTACAATTAGTGAGATTGGCTTTTATCAGAAGCTCATGAGCATACTTGGATTGAGAGAAAGTGATATGATTAGGTAGAACAGCAGCTTCAATACCAAGAAAATAATTGACTTCTCCTAGATGTTTGATTGAAAACTTTGCATGAAGTTGTGAGATAAGCTGATTGACAGCAAACACTTCATCCCTTGTGATGAGAACATCATCCACATACACCAAAAGAAGTGTAATATGTCCATTCAGGATTCTGTGAAATAGGCAGTGATCTGCAGATGAATGATTGAACCCTTGAGACAATAGAAATCCCTTGAGTGTATCATACTAAGCCTTGGGGGCTTGCTTCAATCCATATAATGCCTCTATTAACTTGCACACATGATGTGGTTTGGAAGAGTTCACAAAACCCTCAGGCTGTTGAATGTATACTGCTTCATTAAGATCACCCTTCAAGAATGCATTGTTCACATCTACTTGTTGAATAGACCACCCCTTGGAGACAGCAAGAGTAAAAATTATCCTTAATGTGATTGGCTTGATGAAAAGACTAAAAGTGTGAAGATAAACAATTCCTGCATTTTGTTGAAAACCCCTCTCAACCAACCTAGCTTTGTACCTTTCAATTGATCCATCCTTACAATACTTGATTCTAAAAATCCACTTTGTTGTAATGAGATTCATGTCTTCAGATAAAGGAACTAACTCCCATGTGTTGTTGTTAATGAGTGCATCATACTCCTGCTGCATTGCAGCTTTCCATTCAGATTGTGTCAAGGCCTCAGATACTGACAGAGGTTCAGAAGTAATGGGAATGGTAGACTTGACTGAATAGAGTTTAGGATTGGGTTTAGAAATGCCAGACTTAGATCTAGTCTGCATAGGGTGAATATTCATAGGATTTTCAGTAATTTGAGAATTAATAACAGGAACAGATGAGGAGTTATTGCCATTTATTGAAGAAGCTGTAGTATGATCAGGTGTAGAGGAGGATAGGTTTTGAAGTTCATTTGTGGAATAATCAGAAGCATGCAAGGGAGAGTATTCAGATGGAAAAGAATGATGAGAAGAGGTTGGGGAGTGTGGATCAGTAGATAAGATAGGGGTAGGAATTTAGGCAGAACAGTTTAGTTAGGTGTTGAGTGAGATATCTGAGATGAATCAAAGAAAGAGGATCCTGGAAAATTTGATTCATTAAACTCTATTGTTGGTGTTATATAGATTCTTCCAGAGCTGTGAACACATATATACCCTTTATGTGATGAACTGTACCCCAGAAAAATACATTTGGCAGATCTATATTGAAGCTTGTGAGTGTTGTAGGGTCTGAGATAGGGGTAGCAGGCATATCCAAATACTCTGAGAAGATTATAGGAAGGAGGTTTGTTGTGTAACTTCTGATAAGGAGAAACATGATTTAGGACTGGTGTGGGAAGCAGATTAATCAGATGTGAGGCAGTAGCAAAAAAATACCACCAAAACTGGAAGGGAAGTTTACTTCTGGAAAGCATTGCTAAACCAAGTTCAACAATGTGTTGATGTTTCCTCTCCACTAACCCATTTTGAGCATGTGTATAAGCACAGGACAATCTAACACAAACACCAAACTTAGCAAGATCAGTGAGTAAAGGAGAAAACTCTTTTCCTTGATCACATTGAATGGCCTTAAGAACAAAACCAAACTGTCTCTTCATAGTGGTTAGAAACTGATTGAACACAAGTGACATCAGACTTTGCTTGTAATGGAAAAATCCAAGAGAACCTTGTGTAATCATCAACTACTGACAGAAAATACTTGTAACCATCTGTAGAAACAATTGAAGCAGGACCCCAAACATCTAGATGTAAAATATCAAAAGGAGCAATTGTGGAATGAGAAACAGATGGAAAACTCTTCTGATGCATTTTTCCAATCTTGCAGTCTTCACAAAAGAAACTTGAATTACAAGGTTTATGAAGAGATCTCAAAACCTGATTCAAGACATTATTACAAGGATGCCCTAATCTATAATGCCAAAGTGAAGCAGTATTATTGAAAGCAGAATGTACTGAATGACACTGAATATGGTTGTTCACTGGTCTGTTGCCACCTTGCAGCAGGGATGACAAATCCAGATGATAAAGGTCTTCCTTAAGATCACCCTTCAGTAGTGTTCTTTGAGTTTTCAGATCCTTAACAACACAATGATCAAAGTAAAATTCAATAACAGCTTCATTATCCTTCAAGAACTGAGAAATGCTATGGAAGGAATATGAAGGACATTGTTTAAATCTAAAGTAACAAATGGACTAAGACAAGAAACTTTCATTGTGCTAATATTATTGATGGGTACTGCCATTCCATTACCAACAATCAAAGAAGTAAGTGGAGATTGAGATTTGAAAGGTGGGAAGTAACATGATGTGTTGCTCCAGAATCCATAAACCAATCATTACCACTGGACTGATGAACAAATTGATTAGGATTAAAAGAGTTAATACCAGGAGATAGTGCATTAACCTGATTCACATGAGTTGATGGATACTGAACACCAGGCACTGATGCTGAGGGAAACTGAAAATCAGACTGAGCAGTAGAGATATTAGCTTGAACATTTGAAGCATTACTGTTAGGATATCTATGTTAGATGTTTTGATGATATAATAAACCAATCAGCTTGTAATAGGACCAGCTGAACATGTTGCTGATGAGTAGTTAGGATTAGATAGGTTCAAGTGAGGGGGAATCTACCTTGCTGCCTAGAATATCCGAAGCTATCATAGAAGAGAAGACCAGCTAAGACCTTGTGGACTTAGCCGACTTCAGAAGACTGAAGTATTATGCAGCTGACACTGGAGCATCAAGAGCAGATCATCAGAGAAGTTAACATCAGCTGATATCAGAAGAGACAGATCAGCTGATATCAGAAGATTAGCTGATCAGCTGAGAGCACATCGCAGACAAGACAAGGACCATGGATAAAAGACGTATCCAGACGAAGTCAAGAAGACCAGCTGAGGTGCACACCAGCAGACTTGCACATCAGCTGAGGTCCAAAGTATCAGCAGACTGGCACACCAGCTGAGGAGACAGATCAGCTGAGGTCTTGTGCTCGGCCCAGATTCTTCAGAATCATTTTAAGGGTTGACTTGCGACATAAAAGGAGGATTCCCAGAATAGAAGATCAATCAATCAAGGGGACAAACTTGATTGATTGTAGATCACGAAGATTGACGGGAATCAAGAAGGAAATTCAATCAATCACAAATGATTGATTGAATACAAGATTATAGGATCTCAGATTTCTAGTCTTTTCCAACGGCTAGTTATTTGACCCTATAAATTAGAGTAATAGTGATAATTTCAGTATTGGATTTACACGCATATTAAGCTAGTCAATACTCTGTCAGTTTTATCACTTACGCTCAAAAACACCGTTCATACTTATCCTTTGTAAAAGCTTTGTAGAAGTTGTGAGAAGTCAATTGCAATTATAGCATTGACAAGTTGTAAAGAGAGTAGTACTCTCAAACTGTGTAAGTAAGTGAGTAAGTGAGTTAGTGGAGAGCCCCTCAAGTCCAAGTTGGATTGAGGAGAGTGGATGTAGGACAGTTGGTCCGAACCACTATAAATCCCTCGTGTCTTTTCGTTCTCTTTTTTTTTGTTCTTATTTGTGCACATCACCTAAAAGCCAATTTTCATTAAAAATGTTTCCGCACTATTCACAGTGCACTACTTTCAAAATCAGACTACCTCAAGTAGTCTGCTGGTTTTCTGAATAAGCCGAATAATTTGAAAAAGGTTTTTGAATACTTACAAGTCTATTCAACCCCCCCCCCCCCCTTCTAGACTTGTTCAAAGGTATTCTTCCCTAAAAACCTGCCTTTGGGACCAACAAGTGGTATCAGAGCAGTGTGTCCAATAGACCACAGTCTGAGAAAGCTTTTGGTGGTCACCTAGACAGATCTCTGAAAATCTATTTTTAGAAAATTTTGTGTGCATTTTATCTAATCACTTGCAGATATGTCTTCCTACAAAAAGAGTGGATCCAAGACAAGGAAGTTGCCTGAATTCTCCATAGAGGATTATGATTACTGGAAATTCAGAATGGAGAATCACCTTGGAGCCATTCATGATCGGATGTTAGATGTTCTGGAGGAAGGGCCAATCAAGTTCTTCTGGGAAGGAGTAAGTGATGGCAAGACTCCAGAAGCTGAAATCAGTGAAAGAAGGAAGACAGAGAAGAAGAAGAGTGAACTAAACGATGCTGAAAGGAAACTCTTCAACCTCGATCAAGTGGCCAGAACATAAATCATTGAGACATTCTCCAAAGAATATATAGAGAAAATCAAGACGTGCAAAACTGCTAAGGAGATGTGGGAGAAACTCTCCTTGATGTGTGAAGGGACAGATCAAATCAAAGAGAACAAGCTTCATGTTGTTCTACATACCTTTGACACATTTAAAATGAAAGCTGATGAAACCATTGATCAGCTAGATATGAGGCTGACAAACATACTGAATAAGGCAAGCTCCTTAGGAAAGGATTACTCGGAGAAAGAGATTAATAACAAAATTCTGAGATCTCTTACTCCTAGATGGAGAGTGAAGGTGACAGTAATTAAAGAGACAAAGAATTTATCTGAGATGAGTCATCATACACTGCTATCTCATCTGAAGGCACATGAGTTCGATATCCAAGAAGAAGATCAAGAAGATGAGACTCCAACTTCATCAGCCACAAAGAATGTTGCTTTCTCTACTGCAGCTGATAGTCAAGAGAAGTCCTCTGCTCCAGAGGACATGAGCTTAAAGGAGCAACTTGCTTTATTGACCAAGAAGTTTAACAAGATGTCAAACAAGTTTCAGAAGTATAGATCTCATTGGAAGAAGAATAAGAGTGATTCTTCCAGAAGATACCAGAAGTCATCTGATGCCAGAAGACCATCAGATGAACAGGAGACCAGATATAAGTCTCCAGAGAGAAGGAGGGAACCAAGTCCCAGAAGAGGAGGAGATGGTGTTTGTTTCACTTGCAACAAGCCAGGACATCTCAGTTATGATTGTCCTCAGCTTACCCCAAGGGAGAGAGAAGAGAAGAGGATCAAGAGAGATCGCAGGTTCGCTGATAAGAGAGCTCTGCTGGCAGAGGAGGAGAAGCAGGACATCAACTCATCCTCATCCTCATCTGATTTTGAATCAGAGGATGATATTTGCCTCATGGCTAAGGTAGAAGAGGTAAATTCTCCTATTCACTCTGTTAGCTCATCTTGCTCCTCTACCTATTCTATGGAGTCAGATATACACAAGTTGTTATCTGATCTCCAATCCTCATTAAAAGTCTGTTCTAAGCTGGAAGAGGAGAACTCAAGTCTGAAAGCTGAAGTTTTAAGCTTGAGACAAGATCTGGAAAGTGCTAGACTACCAGTGATATCCTATGACTCACAAGCCAACAAGTCTGCTGACTTAATAGCAAAATGTGAGGAACAGGAGAAGCTGATAGAAAAGCTACTTTCTGAGAACACTGTCTTAAGTGAAGAACATAATCTGCTGACAGCTAAGTTCGATGAACTCTTCAAGCAAAATGAACTGATAATCAAAAATTCATAGCAGCTTCAGCTGAAAGTGGATCAGCTGACTAAGGCAAAAAATGTTGTGTCTGAAATAACTGCGTCCTCACAAACTGTGAATGATAAAAGGGGTCTTGGTTATCCCAAACCCAAACCACAAAAGAAGAAGAAAGGTGACAGTGGATTAATTAGGGATCCTCGAAAGGGTAAAGGGCCAGCTGAGCCTGCATCTGGATCAGAAGGGCAAAAGAGCAGAGGGACAGAAAAGGTCCCAGCTGGACATAAGAGCTCCAAAGCTCAGAAGTCTGCTGGTGATCAAAAGGTTTCAGCAGAGCAGAAGAGTACTAAAACTCAGAAGCATGCTGACAATCAACATAAGTCCAAAGCTCAGAAGCCTCGAGATCAGAAGAGGAATCCAAGTCATAGCTCAGCTAAGACAAGGAGAACTCAGCAGAATCAGCAGAGGAATGATAAGTCTGGGTCATCTCAGCAGAGTAAACCCAAGCGAAACAGACCTCAGCCCTGGGTTACTTTTAATGTAACCAAAGTAGGCAAGCCTTCACCGGCTAAAGTTTATGAGTCATTCGGAGGCTCAAGTCGAAATTATCCTTTTGAGCAACCCACCTACAAACCTGCTGTTATCACTCATCGCCCCAGAAAAGATCCTCTGAGGGAGATGATTTTTGTGGACAAATATGGCAGAAGGTTGAGATCGCCTAAACCTCATAAGGATGATCTCTACCTGTGGATCCAGAAAGTCGATACTAACCAATCAGGACCCAAAGATAGGGTACCTAAAGCCTGAGTTTTAATTTCAGGTTAACTCTAGCCCTATAGAAAGAGGAGAAGCCAAGGGCCATGTCTGGTACATTGATAGTGGTTGCTCGAAGCACATGACCTTTGAGAAGCATCTTCTCCAGAACTTTATAACTTTGGATGGGCCTAGAGTTGTGTTCTGTGACAATAATTTTGGAGTCACCAGAGGAGTATGCACTTTGCTGATCAAAGGAATAAGAGTTGAAGAAGTCTACTATGTAGAGGGACTCATGCACAATCTTCTGTCTGTATCCCAATTCTGTGACAAGGTCGGGGGTTCGATTCCTCCTGGATGCAAGAGATGGACAACAAAAAGTCATCGTTAATTTTTGTGTGGAGTGTTTTAACCACGGTTCGAAATTCATCTCACATTCATAAAAAAAAAAATATGTTTTAAGATGAAAAATATGTTCCTAATTCCGTCTTTAACATGCTTTTTAATTTTTTAATAGTGGTATACCAATATATAAAACAATATATATATATATATATATATATATCACTACAAAAAAATTTGAAATTAAAGACTGATTTTTCTGTCATTATATTTTAGAAATTCGTCACTAATTAATGTAATTGACGGATTTATGCCTCTGATTTTTTGTCTCTGTTTTCATCGTCGCTAATTTTTATTGACAGAGTAAATCCGTCATAATTATTTTTATTTCCGTCCTTAAATTTTGTTTTTTCAAAATTGACAATTATACCATTTTTTTTTACGGAAATATCTGTCAATTTTTTTTTATAAACATTTATTTTTTTAATATTTCTGACAGAAGTTCAATTAATAAATTATTTTTACTACTTTAAATTTATTTAAAAAAATTATATTTTATTTTAGTGACAGATTTTCCGTCAATAAAATACTTTTGAATTGTTTAAATAAATACTTATAAATTATTTATTATATATATGACGGATAAATCCGTCAATAAAATATTTTTGCATTTAAGAAAAATAATTTTATTTTTATATTAAATGAATAATGACAGATACATATTTTATCTACATTTTCATATAGAACAAAAAAAACAATATTTAATCATAATATCATATTATTAGATAAAATAGTATACATACCGAACCAAGTTCAAATAAAATTAAACAAAACCATGCAATCATATTCACTAGCTAACAAAATTAGTTTTCATTCAAGGTCCTAAACTAACTTAAGTAGCTTGAGTGAGACATTTGACCACTGCAACCATATCTCATCACATTTTTTCTTCAATAACAATCCCCCTTTGGTTCACCTCTTCAAACAGCCATTGCATCTCCCATCATTTTTCTTCAATAACAATCTCCCTTTGGTTCACCTCTTCAAACAGCCATTGCATCTCACATCGAGAGTTGACATATGAAGCAAAGTTGTTAGTATGAATGCTCAAAACATAACATTTTTTTTATACAGTAGTATCCATGAATAGTTGATTCATATCAATGTTCTAGACATCATCATTGGTCAAGACTGCCCAAGTCAAAATTAATGTCCTTTCACATACTTCGGCACAAGTTAATTGCATTTGCGCATAGCAACAACAATCAATTGGAAACCAATCAAATTTAAGAAGATTTCAGGTCTTAATTTTCTACAAAATAGAACCAGAGCAGAATTTAAATGGATAAATGATGCTTCAAGTTGTTTACCAGGTGGTTTGGAATACCAGCTCTTCAATACAGATACACATTAGGCCCCGTAAATACTAAAGTGTTATACGTTTCCACATGGATATTTCACGTAATAAAAAAATCTCTTGAGCTCTAACTACATAAATTTTTAGAAACAGATGCATGATTCTGAAATTTTATCACAATGGTTTTCCACAGAAAATGAAACAATCAAGATTCCGAAAGATTAGTACTCCATAAGCTCTGATTGTGAAAATGATTATATGTGATAATATAAATGATTAGATATTTTGACTGTTAAAATAAAGCAGTTGCTTAATTCATCAAAATAATTTTACCATCTGATGTAAACAATTTTCGTTATATTGAGGAATGTTTGGCTTACCTGTTTAAAATAATTCTCTTGAGTACAATCCTATCAGCATCGATACTTTTTAAAGTGCCAACAGCAGCAATAACATGACCTATGCCATCTCCTTGGCTCTACAAGGCAATCAGAGTAAGTTGAGAAAAAGCCAGCTGATCATAAATTGAAGCTACTGATGAAAATCAGTTAACTCTGCTGCAATAGACATAACAATATTTTTATATGCAACGGTATATGGCAATTGGTATCAAGTATACAAATTTAGAAAGCAAAAGAGCTTACTTAGAGGTTAAATGAACAAACACCTACACACTAGTCTTCTCCCCTGCCATTAGACTCTCGAGACACAGCTGCAAATCATCATCACAGGCTAACAAGATTTTATCATCACATCTTCATAACTGGCCTTTACCATCACTGTTTTAGATTCTGGCTGAATATCAGTCGCGGGCTGCACAACCGTTTTAGATTTAGTCGGGGGCAGCGATGTAGCTTTAGAAGTTCCAGCAGCCTCAAAGAGCGAAGGGTTGTTTGTGTATTTTTGACTATTTGGCCACCTATCGATGCCATGGACCCTTGCCCACTTTATAGTTGATCATGAAACTGCATGTAACACATAAAATTAATTGTTTCTTACTAACTCAAAATTTAAACAAACAATGTGAAAAAGTTGTTACTCTCACCACCAAGCTCTTCTGCAGTTTGATCAATTTTCTTCCCAAAATGTGGTTGTAGATCCTCAAGCCTTATATGCAGACAACCACTCCTCTGTTTTCTAACTTCGTCTGTTTTGTATGTCTGCTAGACTTGTTCAATGAGACACATTATCAGTAGCTCATTAGATTTTGAGAGTGGAACTCTGAACAACTCAAGCAGGATATAATTCAAGGATGCTTTCAATACATAGGGCACGACATTGTAATCCAATTAAACCAACAATCATAACAATTCGCTACACCGGAAAATTGATAATTCTCAAATTAAAATTTCAACTAGATGAATCACTTACCCATGCAAGAGATGTGAAAAAATCCAATAGATATAGTACTATTGGCAAAAAAGAAAGCAGCGCTAGGCATATCACATGATTAAAACATATCTCAACTCAATACCAAAAATTAAAGTATACCTAGACTAACAGTAACCAGAAAATGCAATTTCGCAATCTTATAACATTGAAATATAATAACAGAAATCAATTTCGGCAATCTTAAAGTTATCATGATTAATCTCCACCGGCTTTGTTGTACACGTAGGTCAAACCGCACTTACCGCAATAATGGCGATCGAAATGGTTTGCCATGAAAGTTCCGGCGCCACACTCGGCGTTTGGGCACTCTTTCCTCAGCCTCTGCACCTTACCGGAATCGCCAACCTTAGAACTGGAGAACCGTGAGCTTCACCTTCTTATGCTTCTGCTTGATCTTCTTCGATTTTTTGCTCAGATATTGAGATCGAACGCAAAGCGGTAAAGGCAAGGAAGATAGCCGCATAACCAACGATTAAAGTTGTGAAAAGGAATTATCCGACGGGGAAGAGGTTGTCTACGACGAAGGAGTGGTGGCGACACAAGGCGGGACAGAGTCGGAAAAGCCGCGAGAAGGAGGGTTTCCGCGCGTGTGTAGTGCATTCTGAATTGGGTGAATTTTGAAAATGAATTAAAAAGATTAAAGATCTATGAACCAAAAAATATTTTCGACGGACTATTTGTCAATATATTTTATACATATAAATATTTTAATATTCTATGAAAAATTTTACCGACGGAAGTTTCGTCAGTATAACATTAAATTTTCTAAATTTATTTGCTTATTTTTATTTCATTTATAATAATTAATGATGGATAATTTAATTGTTAAAATTTTAGAAATATAGATATTTTTAGTTTAATTTACGAATAAATATAATGGCGAAAATTTATATCAGTGTTATTATAAATTCTATTATTTCAATTTTTTTATAAAATGAATAATTGCATATTTTTAATTCATATTAAATTAATAATGATAAATTATTATGTTGGTATATATTTTATAATTAAATATTTTATTTTTTAAAATTATTTAAATATTATATTGACAGATTTTCTGTCAGTATATTTTCTATAATAAGTCGATTTTGTTTTCAATAAATATAATATGTGTATGACAGAAATTCGTCATAAAATATTTAACTTCTGTCACAAATTATCAACGAATAATTCCGTCACAAAAATCCGTCTTTAAAATCCAATAGTTTTGTAGTATATATATATATATATTCACTTCATTAAAATAACATATAGAATTGTAATAAATTCAATAATTAACATAGAGTCTAATAAAATGAACAAAATTAGGTTGATGAAACAGGAAATTAAGTCCATTAATTTGCTTAATTTATTGCACACTTTTCATGCATGTTTTTATTTTGGAAAAAGCAATAATAAATTGATGCGCGTGTGTACTCCACTCTCCACCCTTCCAAAAGAGAAAGAGTGCTTGGATACCCATACATAGAGGTGTCAAATGGGCCGGGCCGGGCCGGCCCGGTACCGGCCCACCGGGCCATTGTGTTTTTTCGGGCCGGGCCGGGCCTAGCCCGGTTCCTATCGGGCCACTTATTTTCAAGCCCGTCCTGGCCCAAGACGGGCCACCGGGCTACCGGGCCAAATCGGCCCGATTTTTTTAATATTTTTTAATTTTTAAAATATTACCATTACATTTAATTTCTATATATATATCTTATTAATTTGTCATTTTGTATACAAATCTATTCAAATAGTCTAAAAAAATTATTTAATTTGTCAAAAATAATTTAATAATTAAAATAAAACTCAAATTTCTATATAGTAATACTTAAACAAAAATAATTTAACAAACCTTAATAAACTATAATTCACAAAAATAAATTCAAACAATAATTTTCTAACAATCATTTATAAATGCAAATTTAAAAAAAAAACAACTAATTCATAAATTGAGAAATTAATATTATAATTCATACTTACAAAATAGGAGAAATTAATATTATCAAAATTCTAAATAAAGTATTTTCAATCTTACCTATTCATATTTTTAATATTATAAATTAATTAATAAATTGAGATTATATTTTTTAATTAAAAATATCTTTTGAGTAAATTTCAATTAAAGCCAACAAATGAAAATATTATTAATGAATATATATATTACCAAAAAGTATGCATATTAATTGCCTCAAAATTTATAATTATCTACTACAACTCATATTCCTCTTAGCACAAATAGCAAATACTTAACTACAACAATGTAATCCCCAATTTCAAAAAAAAAATAAAAAATCTACCGGGCCAGTCTTGGGCCACCGGGCCGGCCCAGCCCGAGCCCGAGCGGCCCGTCGGGCCTGCTGGGCCGGGCCAAATAGGCCCGGTTCTTTTCGGGCCAGTATTTTTTGGGCCCGTCCTGTCCTTTAGGCCGGGTTTTTCGGGCCGGCCCGTCGGGCCAGGCCCATTTTGACAGCTCTACCCATACATCCTAACTCTAATCTACACTTCCACAGCCTTCTGCACAACCAATTTTTTTTTTAAAAAAAAACAAAAAAATCCTAGCTTGCAAACGTTTGATTCTCCAAATTAACCCCAATTAATATTAAATTAAATATCCAGGTTGGGTTGTCTAATCTGTTGTTGAACATCCTCCAAGCAACCATCTTGACTTTTTCCCTTCGACAGCTAGCAAACATTACGAGATTTCGTTTAAGTGTGATTTATACCAAGAGATCAATATCTTCAAGCAACTTAAACTCTTGCAAGCAATTCTCTTTAAAATTAATGGAAATAAAAAGAAACCAATCACATGGATCGATATTCTAGAATATGTGATAAAAGATTTTGCACATATAGTTGCTAATATAAAATAATTCGGAACTCGTATGTATATTAAAAAATGGAATTATTTTTTGAAAAACGTCTCATGTGAAATTAGATTCAAGTAAATTCTCTCTTTATATATTGTCAAATTATGCACACTAGGCGTTACTATTAATTTAAATATATATTAAGAGTCCTGATACTTAATTTATATGCATATTAGTGACACCAGGTTAAAATATACCTATTATACTTTTTTTTTTTTTAAATTATGCGTCCAAAAAAATTGTAAAATCCCGCTATTAAGAATGTGTGACAAAATCGATTCTTAAAAGAGTAATATCACTTTAATTAATTTACTAAACGCAAAGACCAAAACACGCACTTAAATTTTAAACTCAATTTTGATTTTAATTTTTAAAAAAATACAGTAGCATACATGAACGATGTCTTTTGCAATAAGAGTATTATTAATTACTCCCTCTGTCCCAAGATAAACTTCACACTTTCCTTATATGGGCGTCCCAATTCTTTCTTCACACCCCAAAAAAGGAAACAACTCACACTCACAAAAGTCAATAAAATATATTTTTTTATATTTTATTATTTAACTTCACACTCACATACTTCACTTTTTCTTAATATGCGTGAAACTCCACCTATGAAGAAAATGCTGGGACGGAGGGAGTACTTCTTAGAATATTATTAATTAGTGTTTGAGATTTTTCTTTTCAAAATCTAAATACATACTACTATATATTTAAGTGTACACATTTTTTTTAATTAGACAAATGACTTTATCTATAAAAAAAAAAAAAAAAAAAAAAAGTGGAGATTCTTACATAATACAAGAAGCACCCGGCCATAAGTCTACGAAGGAGTTTTACCGGAACAATCTACCGCTTAGAGCAACTCCAATCCTGCACTATATATACGTCAGGGTGGAGATGAATTTTACCTCCAAAGCAACGCTAAAATTCAGCGCCACATGAGAGTTGTGAATAGTGTCGCGCTGATTCTAGCGCGCACTGTTCACCCGCGCTAGATTTTTTTTTAAAATAATTTTATTTATATTATATTTTGTAATACTTTTAAATTTAAATTGTAATATTTTTAGGTTTAAATTGTAATTATATAAATTAAACTTATTAAAAATTAAGAAAAATATATGTAGCGCAGAATGTAGTGCGAACCGTTGGAGATGAATTTCAAATTCTGCATCACTCTAGTGCGAACTATGCGCTAGAGTGGCGCAAACGGTTGAAGATGCTCTTAGCGCTCAAACATTTCTCTAGCCGAGTATGCTTTAATAAATTAAATAATAATATTAACTAATAATCATTCTTTATTTGTGATACTTAAATTTATATGCATATTAGTGATACTTATTAAATTCACATATGAGTTCACGTGAATTTGCCCTGGTTCACACAAATTTTTATACTTTATAATTGTGAAATTAAAATTTTGGGAAAATATATATTTTTGTCCTATAAATTTTGTTGACTTTGGCTTTCGTCCTCTTAAGTTTTGAATTTTTATTTTCCTCCTCTTAAATTTTGAATTTTGTTTTCGTCTTTTAACTTACCAAAAATTATAGTTTTGAATTTTTGCTAATATAAAATAATTCGGAACTCGTATGTATATTATTAAAAAATGGAATATTTTTTTGAAAAACGTCGCATGTGAAATTAGATTCAAGTAAATTCTCTCTTTATATATTGTCAAATTATGCACACAAGGCGTTACTATTAATTTAAGTATTAAGAGTCCTGATACTTATAATTTAGATGCATATTAGGGATGGCAAATGGAGCGGATCGGGGCGGATACCTCAATATTCATGTCTGTTTCGCGCTTTGCCCCGCTGATCCGCCCTGCTCCATGCTCCACTGCGGGGCAGCATTTTGAGATTCATGTCTGCCCCGCGCGGGCGGATCTGATCTGCCCCGCTCCATCTATTAAATTCTCATAATTTTACAAAATCAATATATTAAAAAAAACTAAATGCAAAATATTAAAAATTCACAATTTAATCAACAATAATCAATCCAAATCACAACATCATATCCAAAATTTGATTATTTTAAAAAATATATATATAATTCTATATATTATATATATTTAATATTATATATAATTAATATTATATGTAGCGGGGTGGAGCGGGGCGGATCAGGGCAAAAAATATGTAGATCCATGCCTGATCTGCTCCCCAAACGGGGCGGGGCGGATCTGCTCCATTCTCAAAACGGGGTAGATCGGGGCCGATCCAAACAGAGCGGGGCGGATTGGATCAACTACGGGGCGGGTCGTTTTGCCGTCCCTAATGCATATTAGTGATACTGGGATAAAAATATATTTATTCCTTTTTCCTAAACTACATGCCAAGAAAAACTATAAAACCCCGTTATTAAAGAATGTGTGACAAAATCGATTCTTAAAACAGTAATATCACTTTAATTTTCTAAACACCAAGACCAAAACAAGCACTTAAATTTTAAAATCAATTTTGCATTTAATTTTTTAAAAAAAGTACAGTAACATACATGAACGATAGTCTTTTTGCAATAAGAGTATTATCAATTACTTCTTAGAATATTATTAATTAGAGTTTAATATATTTTTTTTCAAAATCTAAATACATACTATATATTTAAGTGTACAATTTTTTTTTTAATTAGACAAATGACTTTATTTGAAAAAAGTGGAGATTCTTACATAATACAAGATCAAGCACCCAGCCATATAGGGATGGCAAATGGAGCGGGTCGGGGCGGATACTAGAAGATTCAAATCCGCTCCACTCTATATGCGGGTCAGGTCGGATCGATCCGTTACGGATCACGGGACGGGACAGATCGATCCATTCTAAATTAAAATTTTATAATATATAATATGTTCTTACATATTTAAAGTAAATTTAAGGTCTTAATTAAAAAAATAAATTTATGATATTAAAAACATAATATATGAATTTATTTTTATCTTTAAATATGTTGATATCTATTAAAATTTATAGTTAAAACATCATACTCCCTCCGTCCCAGAGCAATTTGCAACGGAGGAGGGGCACACAAATTAAGAAAAAATAAAATAAAGTAAAAAAAATAGTGTTTTGAGGATTAATTTGGTAAAATTTTATGTAAAAAGTGAAAAAGTTAGTTGGATTGAGTGTAATGTGGGCCCAAAAAGTAAAAAAGTAATGACATTTTGTGTAAATATGTAGATATTGTGAGGGTGACGTTTATAAAAGGGTTTCCTTTTTTGGGTCTGCAAGTTCCTTTGGGACGACCCGAAAAGGAAAACTTGCAAGTTCCTCTGGGACGGAGGGAGTAATATATTTCATATTATGTTTTATTAGTATATATTGATCTAAAATATATTTGTTAAATTAATTTATTCTTATTTATACTATATATACACTAATATATAATAATATTTTTTTAATAAATACAATATATATTCAATTTTTAATAATATAAATGGGTCAAAATGGAGTGGGGCAAGTCGGGGCAGGGCGATAATGATATTCATACCCGCTCCGCACCCCGCTGCGGATCGCGGGGCGGGGCGATCCATACCGTGCGGGTTCAAATCGGAGCAGGTCGGGGCAGACCAAATTGCCATCCCTACGGCAATAAATCTACGAAAGAGTTTTACAGGAACAATTGACCGCTTAGCGGTCAATCATTTCCCTAGCCGTGTATGCTTTAATAAATAATAAGATTAACTATAATAATTATTCTTTTTAGTGATACTTAAATTATATGCATATTAGTGATAATTTAAATTCACATATGAGTTCACGTGAATTTGCCCTGCTTCACACAAATTTTTACCCTTTATAATTGTGAAATTAATTTATTTATGTTATGGGTGCAAAGAAAGTGAAATAAAAGATCAGATGAGCAAGTACTGCTGATTAACTAAACATAAATACTATCAGCTGAAGAAGGTCAGCTGATAGGTCTGTTGAGGGTCATCTGATATGGTCAACTGAGATCATCTAGAAGTCTTCTGAAAGTCATCTGGTATATCAGCGGAGTCAGTTGAGGGGGGTCAGCTGATGTAGTCTCCTAAGTGGTCAGGATGATGGTTAGTCAGGATGAAAGTCTACTGATGATATCAGTTGATGAAGGTCTACTGATGATATCAGCTGAGTGCTCAGACTCAGCTGAGGACATATCACATCAGCAGACATAAAATGAGCATACTGACTCCAAGTCAGGAATTAACCAAGAATCAGTTACGAAGCGGTTTAAACTTTCAAGTTGGACAACTGGCGATCAGTTTAACATAATCAAAACTGAAGACCGTTGAGCTCAGACAGTTATTCATTTTCGGTTGCAACTGTAGCAGTTTCTTGTTAGTTGGTTACGATCACTAGCATTAATTAGGGTTTCCCTATTCATATATATATACACTCATATGTATAGGGAAACACACAGGATAATCAACATACTTAGAGAGATATCCACACAAATACTTGTAATCTGTATCATCTTCTTCATCAATTAGTGAGAGAGGTGCCCTCATCCGTGGACGTAGATCATTTCTGATCGAACCACGTAAATCTTGGTGTTCTTCAATTTCTTTATTCCAATTGATTTCAAACAATCATTGTTAACTCAATAATTGGCGCCATCTGTGGGAATCAAGATTGTTGGTGAAATCAACTGCTATGGCTTCTACGAAGATGGAGTTTGAGAAATTCACAGGAGTGAATGATTTTGGTTTGTGGAAGGTGAAGATGAAAGCTCTCCTCACACACCATGGATTATCAAATGCTCTGAAACCAGCGGATCAGTGGCCTTCATCATCCTCATTAGAACCTGCAAAGAGGCAGGAGATTCTGGACAAGGCCCATAGCACAATTATTTTGTGCTTGGGAGACAAACCTCTGAGAGAGGTGTATAAGGAGAAGACTGTCATTGATGTGTGGAACAAGCTGGAACAAGTGTATCAAATGAAGTCGGTTACCAATAAGTTGTTCATGAAGCACAGACTTCATTCCTTCAAAATGACTGAAGATAGAGATCTTGTTGAACAGCTTGCAGAATTCAATAAAGCAGTGGATGATTTGGAGAATCTTGAAGTCAAGATTGAAGATGAGGATAAAGTTCTGATGTTACTGAATTCTCTACCAAAATCCTTAGAGAATTTTAAGGATGCTTTGTTATTTGGAAGGCAAGAGAAGATGTCAACTGATGATATTCAGAATGCATTGAAAACTAAGGCGCTTCAAATGCAATCTGAAAGGAAGAACACAAATCAAGGTGAAGGGCTGAATATCAAATTCAAGAAAGGGAAGAAACAGTTCCAAGGAAAGAAGAAGAATGGTAAAGGCCCTGAATCTGGAAAATTTGTGGAAAAGAGAAAATGTTTCTCATGTCAGAAAGTGGGACATCTCAAGAAGAATTGTCCTGACAAATCCAGGAAGCAAGAAGAGGATCAAAAGGCTGATGTCACCATTGCTGCTCAGGAAGGATATGATAGTGCTGAGGTTTTGACTGTTACTGATGTCAAGCTGAATGAATATTGGGTGTTGGATTCTGGATGTTCATTTCATATGTGTCCCAATGAAAATTTATTCAGGGATCTCAAGAAATTTGATGGTGGATCAGTTCTCTTGGTGAATGATCAGATGTGCAAAGTCAGAGGCTCTGGCTCAATAAAGCTAAGACTGCATGATGGTGCTGAGAGGATACTACAAAATTTCAGGTTTGTACCTGAGCTGAAGAGAAATCTTATTTCTCTTGGATCACTTAATGTTTTGGGATATGAATTAAATACAAAGAATGGATTCATATTGATAACCAAGGATAACAACATTGTGATGAAAGGCAAGAAGGTAAATGGATTGTACATTTTGATGGGTAACTCATCTGCTGGATCAGTCAGTTATGGGCAGCTCTGATGCTATCTTGTGGCACAAGAGGTTAGGGCACATTGGTGAAAGAGGACTGAATGAACTCTCCAAGCAGAAGGCATTTGGGGATTCAAGAACAATCAAATTAGATTTATGTGATCACTGTGTATTGGGAAAATCCAAGAAACACTCTTATGTTAAGGGGCAACATCATACTGATGCTCCTTTGGACTATGTACACTCTGACATCTGGGGGCCTTCAAGAATTGAGACTCATGGAGGTGGAAAGTACTTCATGACTATCATTGATGATTTCAACAGAAAGGTATGGGTGATCATCCTGAAGCAAAAGAGTGAGGTCTTTGGAAAATTCAGGGAATGGTTTCTTGAACAAGAGAACAAAAGAAGCAGATCCTTAAAGCATCTCAGGACTGACAATGGGCTTGAGTATGTATCAGAAGAGTTTGAAAATTTCTGCAAAGAAAGGGGCATAACAAGGCACAAAACTGTTCCAGCAAATCCTCAACAAAATGGACTTGCTGAGAGAATGAACAGGACTATTTTGGAGAAGGTTAGGTGCATGCTGTCAGATGCTAAACTACCTAAGGTGTTCTACCCTCATCAGCTATTGACTTTAAAACCCCAGATGAGTTGTGGTATGGTAGGCTTTCAGATTACAATAATCTGAAGGTATTTGGTTGCTTAGCCTTTGCTCACATAATGCAAGACAAGTTGGAAACAAGAGCTCTGAGGTGCATCTTCCTGGGATATCCAAAAGGTGTAAAATGTTATAGATTGTGGTGTCTTGAAGCTGGACACAAGAAGTGTATTGTCAGCAGAGATGTGACTTTTAATGAGAAAGTCGTGGGATATGGTACATCTGAAAATACTCAGGATACTGAGGGTAACCCCATAATCAGACATATACCAGTTCAGGTGGAGCATACAACTAGGATTCAGAATGAAGATCAAGCTCAGGACAACTCTGATATCAGGAATCCACAAGCAGATAGGGATGACAATGGGGCAGGGCAGGGCGGGTATCTAAGAACCCATGCCTGCCCCGCGCCTCTGCCCCGCCGCCCCGCCCTGCCCCATGCCCCACTGCGGGGCAGAAAATTGTGCCCCATGCCTGCCCCATCGCGGGGCAGATCGCCCCGCCCTGCCCCATCCTGCCCAATGTTAACTTTATACCAAAATATAATATATATTTTAGACAAATAAAAAATTATTTTAAAATAAAATTAATGCAATAAATTTATCAAAATATATTCACAAAAATAATTTTACATTAGAATTACAATAAATAAATAAATAATATAATTTTAAATTTATTTAATATATTATAAATGTAGGATATTAATTTTATTTTATATGTTATAAAATATTATATATATAATGTATTTATATATTATAAAATATTATATATTTATTTAATATATACATGGGGCAGGATGGGGCGGGGCGGGGCAGGGCAGTAAGAATGCAAACCCATGCCTGCCCTGCCCCATGCGCAGGGCGGGGCGGGCTACCCCATTCTCAGGATGGGGCGGGGCGAGGCAGGGCTGCCCCAAATGGAGCAGGTCAGGGCGGGCCGGCTACGAGGCAGGTCATTTTGTCATCCCTACAAGCAGACCAGTCTGATGCATCAGCAGATAGTGACTCTGAAGATCAAACTGAAAATTCAGATGAGGAGGGTCAAGATTTGAGAAACTACAGTCTGGCTAGAGATAGACATAGGAGAAGCATTCATCCACCAATCAGGTTTGGGCAGGCTGACATGATCTCATATGCCTTATCAGTAGCAGAAGAAGTAGAGTATCAAGAACCTGAAACTTATGCTGATGCAGTGACAAGAAAGGATAAAGATCAGTGGATTTCAGCTATGAAAGAGGAATTAAATTCACTTGAAAAGAACAACACATGGGTTCTTGTGAATAAAGCAAAAGGGCAGAAGGTTGTCAGCTCAAGATGGATATTCAAGAAAAAGTCTGAAATTGGGTCAGATGGACTGGAGCTGATCAGATACAAGGCAAGATTGGTTGCTAGGGGATTTACTCAGAGGGAAGAAATAGACTTCAATGAAGTGTTTTCACCAGTTGTGAATCACTGCTCAATAAGGATCTTATTGTCTAAGGTAAATCATGATGGACTGGAGTTACAACAGTTGGATGTCAAAATTGCATTTTTACATGGAGAACTTGAAGAAACCATATATATGCAACAGCCTGAAGGGTTCATACTATCAGAAGATGAAGGAAAGGTATGTCTGCTGAAGAAGTCCTTGTATGGACTTAAGCAAAGCCCAAGACAGTGGTATAAAAGGTTTGATAGCTTCATGGTGTCAATAGGCTTCATTAGATGCAAGTATGACAGTTGTGTGTATCTGGAAAAACAAGGCTGTTAGGTACTTACATATCTATTACTTTATGTGGATGAGATGTTAATTGCTAGCAAAAGCCTTGGAAGAATTCAGAAACTGAAGGATAAGCTCAGTTCAACCTTTGACATGAAAGTCCTTGGAAGTGCAAAGAGAATTCTGGGTATGGATATTATCAGGAACAAGTCAGATGGAAGGATGTTCTTGACTCAGCAGGACTACATACTGAAAGTCTTGAGAAGATTCAATATGCATGAGTCAAGATCAGTCTCTACTCCTCTTGGGCAACATTTCAAACTGACAGCTAATCAATGTCCCAGGAGTGATCAGGAGAAGTCTCAGATGAACAAGATACCTTATTCAAATGGAGTTGGAAGCATAATGTATGCCATGGTTTGCAGCAGACCTGACATTGCTCATGCAGTGAGCTTGGTCAGCAGGTTTATGGCTAATCCTGGAAAGACACATTGGGAAGCTTTCAAGTGGATAATGAGATATCTGAAAGGTTCAACACATTTGGGATTGTTTTTTTAGAGGACTCAGGAGATCAAGCAACCTCTACAAGGTTTTGTAGATTCTGACTATGCTGGAAGTATAGATACAAGAAAATCTCTAACTGGATATGTGTTTACACTTTATGGCACATCCATCAGTTGGAGGGCTGCATTACAGGTAGTGGTTACACTGTCAACCACTGAAGCTGAGTACATTGCAGTGACAGAAGCAGTAAAGGAGGCTATGTGGCTGAAGGGTATTATCAGGGAATTTGGGATCAGGCAAGATGAAGTTATTGTGCAAAGTGATAATCAGAGTGCCATAAACTTAGTCAAGCATCAGGTCTTTCATGAAAGATCTAAACATATTGATGTGAGGCTTCACTTTGTGAGAGATGTGGTGGAGAAGAAGGTTATCACAATACAGAAAGTTTCAACTGATGACAATGCTGCTGATATGCTCACTAAGGTCATATCTAGTTCAAAATTCAACTACTGCTTGGAACTGGTTAAGGTACAATCATGGGATGTGCCTTAATACTACTGTGATGGGAAGGTTAGGTGGAGGCATCTCACTCTTACTTTGAGTGGTCAGGATAATGGTCGGGCTGGTTAGTCAGGATGAAGGTCTACTGATGATATCAACTGATGAAGGTCTACTGATGATATCAACTGAGTGTTCAGACTCAGCTGAGGACATATCACATCAGCAGACAGAAAAGGAGCATATTGACTCCAAGTCAGGAATTAACCAAGAATCAGTTACGAAGAGGTTTAAACTTCCAAGTTGGACAACTGGCGATCAGTTTAACAGAATCAAAACTGAAGACCGTTGAGCTCTGACAGTTATTCATTTTCGGTTGCAACTGTAGCAGTTTCTTGTTAGTTGGTTACGATCACTAGCATTAATTAGGATTTCCCTATTCCTATATATATACACTCATATGTATAGGGAAACACACAGGATAATCAACATACTTAGAGAGATATCCACACATATATTTGTAATCTGTATCATCTTCTTCATCAATTAGTGAGAGAGGTGCCCTCATCCGTGGACGTATCATTTCTGATCGAACCACGTAAATCTTGGTGCTCTTCAATTACTTTATTCCAATTTATTTCAAAAACAATTATTGTTAACTCAACAATTTACATTAATTACCTTACCGTACTCTTTCTCAGTCGGGGCTAATTTATCAATATTTTAAACATAGGGTGTATGCGTGAACCAAAATTAATTCTAATACTATAAATATTTTTTCGAAACTCAACTTATAGAAAGGTTGTAATTCATTTATTAATTCCCACACATGCATTAAAATTTATTAAAGAAAAAAAGCACATTTCTGTTATACATGAGCCCACATGCTTAGAATGTGTGTTCTAAGCATGCATATAAGATAGCTTTTGGCTAAATTTATTTTACACATTTTATATGTTCTAATATTTTATAAGTTGTTTTAAAATTTTATACGATGTTATTTTTAAATAAATTATAAGTTGTTGAAGTGTTTGACTTGTACAACTTATATATAAGTTCTTTGATAATTTATCATAATTTTAAAAAAAATTAATTTTAGTTGAAAATAGATATATTATTATTTATTTGTATGTTAATGTAGGGTTGGAGAGTGGTGTCAGGCCCTGGGATGGAGCAGGTGGGTGTGGGTGGGGATGAAGGTTGTAAGAAAAATAAATTTGGATATCTCAAATTATTTTGTACAGGTTATAAGATGTGCTTAGTTTAATTAAAATCTTATAAATTGTCAAATATTTAAATTTATAGTATATACGCAAATAATATATATGCATATATATCCAACAACCTTTTCAAAGCTTTTGAATAAATATATAGTATATATTAAAAAATATAATATTAGATGTGAACAATATGAAGAGATGGATAAATATAAAGATTAGTACTTTATTATAAATTAAATCTTTTATTTTGAGCCAACGAAACTAAAAAGATGTGAAGTTTCAAAGGAGACATATGATCAGTATATAAGCTAATATGAATAAACTATTAAATTGCTTGACGTCTAAATAAAGAGGTTGACGCTGTCGCTTGGGATCCAGCTTATTCTTTTCTTTCTTTTATTCGATGTAATTGTGTTCTGTGGTTGAAGGTTATAAATAGACATGATGTAGTTGTGGTTAGATATAATTCTCTCTCTCTCTCTCTCTCACGCAGCAAGCATGAAAATCATAGTGAAAAGTTCGACGATGGTAAAGCCAATGGCAGAAACGCCAGGTGGCACTTTGTGGCTCTCCAATTTGGATTTGTTAATGCCAGCTAATTACCACGCCCAATGCGTCACCTTCTACCGCTCCAACGGCGCCACCAACTTCTTCGAGACGACGGTGGCGAAGGCGGTGCTCAGCCGCGCCCTGGTTGAGTTCTACCCCTACGCTGGGAGGCTGCAAATGAGCGAAGATAACCGTTTGGAGGTCAACTGCAACGCCGAGGGGGTGTTGTTCGTCGAGGCCGAGTCTGATGCCACGCTCGCTGATTTTGGTAATTTCGCCCCCAGCCCGGACATTCCACTCATTCCCCAAGTTGATTATTCTCAAGGAATTTCAGCCTTCCCACTTTTGCTAGTACAGGTAATTCAATTAATTTGTCTTACAACAATTAACTACGTCGACTTTATTTGATCATGCATGCTTTAACCAAATTTTTTTAACTTTTTCCATACAATTAGTCTCAGTTATTTCTTTTCGCATGTATATTCAAATTGTGTTAAATTGGTCTCGAATCGAGGAAAAAGCACATGAAATGACGTTCTGTAATTTGGTCATTTATGCACCCACTTTCCTGCAGCGACTATATATGGACTAATTAAATATGAAAATGAACGACTTATGTGATTAAATAAAAAAAAAAAGTTGCTCTACAAATTAAATTAATCCCAATGGTAAAAAAAAATAGAAATTTACACATTTTTCTCTTTTAGACATCCAATATTTCACTATTTTATTTATAAAATATAGTATAGAAATTCGTACGAAACGTAAGAGAATACAAAATAGAGTAATATATATTCATTAATTATAAAGATGATTATTTATGGTGCAGTTAACTCGTTACAAATGTGGCGGAATTAGTTTGGGTCTTGCAACAGAGCATCACTTATCCGATGGGGCTTCCGTTTTCCATTTCATCCACACATTGTCCGCAATAGCACGGGACGAGAGCATCCTCATCCGCCCTTCCTTCGACAGGACTCTCCTGTCGGCACGCGCTCCTCCACGCCCCAGCTTCTCCCACATCGAATACCAACCCCCACCCCCACTGACAACTCCTCTATATGACCACAACTCCGAAACCACTTTTTCCATATTCAAGCTCACGCGCCATCAGCTGAACGCCCTCAAGGCCCAATGCACTCACGAGTCCAACTACAGCACGTACGAGGTTGTCGCGGGCCACGTGTGGCGTTGCGTGAGCGCGGCGCGTGGCCTGCCCGCGGATCAGGAAACCAAGTTGCATATGCCGGTCGAAGGGCGGAGCAGGCTGCGGCCGCCGCTTCCGATGGATTACTTCGGCAACGCCATCTTCTCAGCCACCCCGGTTGCTTTGATTGGTCAGCTCGTCTCGAATCCACTGAGCTTCGCTGTCGGAAAAGTTCACGAGGCCATAGCCCGGATGGATGACGACTACTTGAGGTCGGCTGTTGATTACTTGGAGCTGCAGGGTGACGTCAGCGCCATCGCGCGTGGCACGCACACCACTAAGTGCCCGAATCTGGGGATCGTCAGTTGGGTGCAGCTACCGTTTTACGGTGTGGATTTCGGGTGGGGAAAGCCCGTTTATGCCGGACCCGGGGCGGCTCCGTTTGAAGGAAAGAGTTATCTACTGTGCAGTCCGGAGAACGATGGGAGCCTGCTGTACGGTGTGACGTTGCTAAAAGAGCACATGAAGTTGTTTGAGAAGCTGCTTTATGAACTTGCATGATGGGATTTGCCATGCATGCTAAAAGTTATAATGTGTGGGAATGTAAATGTGTGTGTGTGTGTGTTAATTTGTTTCTTATTTATTTCTGTATGAAATATTATGGATCATTGTAATTTGTTTGTTATATATAATATTAAATTATTTATGTCTTATAATAAATTAATTCAGATCATGAATGGATTTCATTTGGAAGAATTTCGTATGAGCACCAGAATTGAAGGGGTTGACACATTCATCTCATCAAACTAGGGCACTATATATATCTTTTTTTTTTTCAAACTTGGATATCTTGTTAAAAAATTGGGTGTCAAATTCAGGAATATTTGATGGATATATATATATATATATATATATGGTGTAAACGGCATCAATTATTTCCTTTTTTCCTCTTTTAGCATGTCGTTTTATCTTCACATAACAAAAATTAATTGGGAAAACACCTATTTTTCACTCCAAATTTTCTTGATCTACGTCGGTGGAGGGGGTGAGAGCCTATGAAATAGGATGACAAGCTCCACCGATGGGATAGGCGGATAGTATTATTATGACTATCTAGTCCTATAATCTTTCTCATCTTGACCCCAACCACCCAAATGGATACAATCGACGTCAACAATGGTGGGACTAGGATACTTTACTTCAAATTCAAAATAGTTTATATGTTTCATAATATTTAGCGATCTCTTTAAAAATTTACAATAAAATTTAAAAACATAAACTTATATATTTTTACTCTCAATCAAATAAATGAAAGAATATTTTATGATATATATATTGAAGAATTAAAAGCAAAAAAATGAGAAATAAAATATATCTTTAATATAAACTAGGAAAAATGAGAAAAAAAATACTTAAGAGAATAAGTAATTAGAAACAAAAGTTAAAGACTTTAAAAATATATTCATTGTATAATGGAGGTGGTCTAGTTTTTATATATATATGCCAAATTAAGATTGTTGACTTTTTATTTATTTATTTATTTTGTAGGGAGAAAATTTCAGAAATAGTATCCTGCAATTTTGTCAGGATCCAGATTAAGTTTTTTTTTTTTTTTAATTATTTTTATAATTTAAAATTAATAATTAAAAAATTAAAAAGTGTATAAATTTATATAGATGTTCAAATAAAAAAAAAGTATCATGTTATCATGGCTGTACATGGACGACTTTGTAGGCGTTTTATTTTTCTTTATTTGATTTGGTGAGCATCAAGTCATGTTCCCCACCTGCCACTTATTTATATCATTCACATGTACACGAATCATTTGCACATTATATTTAATTTGGCAAGTCAATACACACAAGCCGAGGTATATTGACAATATAAAAATACAACATTAAAACAGAACACCATATTTACACAGGTTTGCTGTGGGAAAGAATTTCACCTCGCAAATTTGTTTAGAGTCGTGATATCAATTCATTCATATGATCAACTCTCCTCTGGTGAAAATTTTTAGTATTGGTGGACTTGTTTTCTCTGATATATATATCCTGGTGCTTTCTCTTCTCTTTCCAAGATTATGTCCTAGTTAGAAGAAGCTCTGATCCTCAAGTGATAAAATTCTCTTTTCCGATTAAAAAACAAAAAAAACATACATATGGGTGGGAAGTGATTAATTTAGATGCAGGGCATGGATAATCGCAGTCTTCTCGATTCAAAGGAAGAGGGCGATTTGAAGGGCAGGATTTGGGAAGAATCCAAGAAAATATGGAAGGTGGCATTGCCTGGTGTTATGTCGAGGGTCATGTCTTTCGGAATGATTGTTGTGACCCAGTCGTTTGTCGGACATATAAGCTCACTTCATCTTGCTGCCTACGCTCTTGTCCAAACCTTATCCGGCCGATTTGCACATGGAATTCTGGTAATTTGATCAATTGATTGATGCTTAAAGTATAATTGACAAAAACTTATATGAGATCGATCATCTAATGACACGAGACTACATAAATTGACAATTACTCTCTCTGTCTCACTATATAAGTTTCTCATTTTGTCCGTTCATTTACTTTATTTTTTTTTTTTGGAAATTAATGCTTATTTTTTATTATTATTATTATCATTATCTCATTACTTTTTCACTTTTTACATAATATCACTTATATTTTTTCATTTTTACCTTGATCCATTTGCCAAAAAATAATGAGCAAGATATAGCGGGGCAGATGAAGTATATCTTACCAATGTGATAATGGGTTAATTTCAATTCATATTTAATTTTATTGTTTCATGAGTCTCCTATAAACTAACTCAATATATATCAATAATTAATCCCTTTTTAACTAGAAGAGTTCATATTGTTTGTTTTTCTTGTATTAAATTTGTGGCAGATTGGAATGTCAAGTGCAACAGAAACTCTATGTGGGCAAGCATTTGGAGCAAAACAATACCATATGTTAGGAATTTACCTGCAACGATCATGGCTTATTAATGTGGTCACTCTAACTCTTTTACTTCCTGCTTTCGTGTTTGCGACACCAATGTTTAGCGCGATGGGCCAGGACGAAGCCATTGCCAAATCCGCGGGGCCAATATCTATGTGGTTCGTCCTGTTTCTGTACAGCATTTTATTCACCGCGACGATCCAAATGTATCTGCAAGCACAGCAGAGGAACATGATTATAGCATACTTATCGACTATACAGTTGGTGATCCATATTTGCCTCTCTTGGCTCTTCATCTATGTTCTGAATTGGGGGGTCAATGGAGCAATGGCTGCACTATGCCTGTCTTCATGGCTTTTGGTTTTCCTAGAATTTATCTATGTTTTCGGAGGTTGGTGTCCCGACACGTGGAAAGGATTCTCTTTCGTCGCCTTCAAAGACTTTTATCCAGCCCTCAAGCTCTCCGTAACCTCTGGTATCATGGTCTGGTACTGCATCTTTACTTCATTTTCCTATACTGCTTTTTTTCCGCTATAAGTTTTTCATTTTGTTATTTTCATCTGTTTCATTATATTTTTCCCATTTGTTTTTTTATGAAAATTACTGTTCACTTTTTTATTATTATTAGTATTATTTTTTACACTATTTTCATTATTTTTTTACTTTTACTTTAATCTGTGTGCTAAGAAATAATGAGTAACATATAGTGGGACAGAGGAATAGGTTTAGTTCTATATAAATACATCATTTTTTTTTTAATTTTCAATTTAATCATGAACTTTACGATTATTACTATCATAAAACTCGACATTTTAAAATATTTCAACCCGATGCACGTTATCCGTCTTCAGCTAGAAATCAATGACATGCTTCGCCGGAGCACGTGAATATTTGTCACGTTGGCATACACATATTTAATTATTTTGGAGTTAATTCTATATAAATACATGATTTTTTTTCTCAATTTTCGATTTAATTCTAGGCTTCACGATTAATATTAAAAATTTCGACTTTTTAAAATATTTCATTCCGGTACAAATTTTAGGGTTCTTAATGATTTGAGGTTTTCATTTTCCATGTATGTGTGCTATTTTATTCAAGGCAGCAGTATATATGATGTGTTTAAAAATTATTTTTATTCTTCTATAATCTACAAAATATTTTTTAATAAAATATATAATTAATTATTTGTAATATATGACATATCACGTGGAAATTAAAAAATCTAAAAAAATTAATTGAATATGTGTACGCCAGCGTGGTAAATTTCTACATGCTCTGATGAGACGGATAACATATATTGGGTTGAAATATTTTAAAAGGTCGGATTTTTTTAATAATAATCGTAAAGTCGGGGATTAAATCAAAAGTTAAGAAAAATGTAGTATATTTATATAAAATTAACTCAAAAATAATTAAATACGTGTAAGCTAGCATGACAAATTTCCACGCGTTCTGGCAAGATACGTCATCGGCTGCATGCCGGAAACGAAAAATGTTTATCTGATTGAAATACTTTTAAAGGTCGGATTTTTAATCATAATAGTGAATCTCAAGATTAAATGAAAGTTGAGAAAAATAGTATATTTATATAGAATTAATTAAACCTATTAAATTTAACGAATTTAGTCCATTTTGTAGTATTTCAACCATTAGTTTGGGGAAAAACTCTACAGGTAAAACTTGATTCATCCGTAATACCATAGCTTTCATTTCTAATTTCAACAATTAACTTTGGGCAAAACTCTATTGTGAAACTCGATTAATTCAGTAATACCACTAGTATTATTATAAATTAATGACATAACATTTTACATACTCCCTCTGTCCTATAGAAATTTGCACACTTTCTTTATTTGGACGTCCCACAAAAATTTGCACACTACTAAAAAAGGAAACATTGATTTACGTGCACACTCACAAATCTATACACACATTTACTCATAAGCAACTACTTTATGTATAAAATACATTTTTTTTTAAATGTGACGTCCCGCAGGATGCAAATTTCTATGGGATGGAGGAGTATAAAAGACAAATTCTATGAACAAAATATTATAGCATTATTAGATGAATGTAACTTTGAATAAGTTTCGTTAGAGACTGACTCTTAATTTTGGTATCCTTTTATGTACGTACAGCTTGGATATGTGGTACAACTCCGTTCTGGTGTTGCTCGCCGGATACTCGAGAAACGCTCAAGTTTCCATGTCTGCATTCTCTATTTGGTAAGCCCAAAATAACAATAGTTACTTATGAATTAATGTATAGTGAAAATAAATTTTTTTATCTTTTTATTTTTATTTGGAAAAATATACTTTTTTGTTCTTGAAGTATCATTAATTTTGTTTTCATCCTTTTAAGTATTGAATTTTGATTTTAGTCCTTTAACTTATAAAAAATTATGATTTTGGTCATGTGGTCGGTTGAGTGATCCGGTATAATAAGTCATACGATCAAAATTATAATTTTTTGTAAGTTAAAGAACTAAATTCAAAATTTAAAACTTAAAAGCACGAAACGTAAAATTTCATTGACTTTGTTTTTCGTCCTTTTAAATTTTGACTTTTGAATTTAGTCCGAAAACAGGACCAAAACCATAATTTTTGTAAGTTAAAGGACAAAAATCAAAATTCTAAAACTTAAGAGGATGAAAAACAAACTCAATGAAACTTAAAAGATAAAAAAGTGTATTTTTCCCTTTTTATTGCCTTGATTTTAGTCTTCTTAATTTTTGCATTTTAAAATCAGTCATATACATTTTAAATTATTTTTAGTTTCGTCCTCTGACGTGCTACAGGAGGTCACCCAGCTGGTTTTCTCATATGTGACATATTTTTCTTTGTACTAAAAAATGAGATAACCGACTATCTGACCACATGCAACAGGTTGGAGGATGAAAAGAAATTAGAACTTATAGACTGATTTCAAATTTTAAAAGTTAAGAGGATTAAATTGAAATTTAATCAAAATTAAAGGATAAAAAAAGTCTATTTTTCCTAATATATACAAATATATATCACTGCTTGCTGATGATTGAAATGTTGGATTTCAGCCTTAATATCTTAGCATGGGAATTCATGATCAGCCTCGGCATATTGGGTGCAGCAGTGTACATGAAATTGATTATTCTTCAGACATGCACCAAATTTATAATAGTGGTAATTGTTTAATTATTATCCTTTAATTTATTTCCAAATTAAAACAGAGTACGTGTGGCAAATGAACTGGGGAGAGGAGATGCTAAAGCTACCAAATTCTCAGTCAAAGTGCTGAGCAGCACTTCAATTATTATCGCCTTCTTCTTTTGGCTTCTTTGCTTGTTATTCGGCGACGGAATTGGATATCTGTTCACCAACGACGAACAAGTGGTGCGCGCCGTCTCAAATCTCTCGCTTCTCCTTGCCTTCTCCGTCTTGCTCAATGGCATATATCCAGTGCTCACAGGTTAATTACTTCATATCATTCTACTCTTTCATGTAAAATTTATAAATACACCCTCCGGTAGAAATTTGCACCCTTTGAGAAAGCATATTTTTAAAAAGAAATGTGTTTTATATTTAAAATAATAGGTAAATGTGTGTATAGATTTATAAGTATGCATGCAAATTAATATTTTCTTTTTTAAATAGTTTGCAAATTTGCGTCGGACGTCTAAATAAAGAAAGTGTGTTATTATTTCGGTATACAGGTGTGGCTATAGGAGCAGGTTTGCAGACCAAAGTCGCGATTATTAACTTAGTTTGCTACTATGTGATTGGAATACCGATTGGAGCTGTTCTTGGATATGTATTCAACCTTCAAGTGGAGGTCATCAATAATTGCTCTTACACAGGGGGTGCATATTTTTTACTCCTTATTACAAACAAGTGAAAAAAGAGCATATTATTATAACGGGGTTCAAAATTTCATTGTACTATAGTGCAATTTATTCTAGTGCCATCTGTTTGTAATGTGCTCTTCTTCTTTTTTTCACTTGGTTGTATTTTGCGCAGAAAAGTGGGCTAGGTTTTGTAATTTTTTTTTTTTTTTTGGAACTTTCGAGATTATAACTAGATTGAATATGCAGGGTATATGGGTTGGAATGATCACTGGAGTTGTTGCTCAAACTCTCGCAATTTCCTTAATGACTTGGAAAACAAACTGGGATGACGAGGTAATTCAATGTATTTGAAAAAATTTCATCTCTCATAAAAGTTATGAATTTATAAAAAAGTGTGAAATTAGTCTATTTATATTAATTTTTCTAATGTCATCAATGTGCATGTAATCAATCATTAAGTACTAATATTTTTAATTCAAAATTTCAGGTATCCAAAACTTTAACACGTCTCAAGAGATGGTACTTGGAATCCTCCGGCGAGAATAATCAGGATTCAGTTCAACAAATCTGAAATAAGTTAACGTATAGTGATATGTGCATATCAGAGAGGGATGTGTTACAGTATAGTAATTCAATCGTGCACATAAAATTGTACTTCACGTCTTCTACTACCTCTATTAACATGTGATTTCAATTTCAATTTCCAAAAAAAAAAAAAAAAAAAACTTATGATTTCAATTTAATTAATTAAGCTTTAGTTGATTATATATATCTTCTACAAAAGAATCATGAAATTAGTCAAACCTCTGTCCGGAAGTTCTTTTCATAAATTAATATCTTTATTCAAAGTTTTGTATATTGTCCTCACAAAAATTCCTAAACCCGTCAACTGTATTGGACAAACGTGCTATGTGTTCCAGATCTGATTAAGTTGGCTATATCAAGAAGAATTGATAACATTGATCAGTCTAATCATCAAATTAGAGTATGGAATAGTGAAAAGCACATCAACTTAATTTAAGTGTGTGTCGAGGAAAATAGTGTGTACTTTTTCACCATCTACTTAAAAGGGAAAATAGATTTTTTTTAGTCCTCTTCTTAGTTATATGGGCGCTATTGATCAAGACTCTGTCGCATGGCACAGTGATGAAGCTGCTGATTGCAAGGCATTTTCGCTCTTGTTTAAATCCGAGGAAGCCTCGATTGGCTGTAAATGTGCGTTGGCAGTCCCCTCCTCTGAATTGGATCAAAGTTAATGTTGACACGTCCCTCATTAATCCTCCGAATGTCTTCTTCGTAGGTGCTGTTTTTCGGAACCCGAGGGGTTTCTTTCTTGCGGCCTTTGTCCGTCGGGGTGGATGGGGATATCCCCTTGAAGGAGAGTTAATTGCTGGGTTAATCGCTATTGAGTTTGCGTTGAAAATGGGTGGAATAAGTTATGGCTGGAATCAGATTCCTTGCTCGCTACCAACACATTGAAGGGACTCACCCGTCTAACTCCTTGGCGAATCACGGGCCTTTGGAGCCAAGTAATGGAGAAGACAAAGTCTATGACGATCACTTATTCTCACATTTTTAGAGAAGGGAACCGGACAATTCATTCTATTGCTAGTTTGGGTGTGAATAGTAGTTGGCGTGGGATCTCACCCGCTTTTCTAAACACGATACTTTATGAGGATATGACTAGGACATATTGTAGAGTCAAATATTAATTTCTTAGCCTTAGTTCTTAGTGGCATTCCTCAAGGCTTTGTATTCTAGGCCTAGACCTATGGAAGTGGATTTAGTTGGTTGCACTATTTTTCTCCTACGTTAGGTTTTTTCACAAGGGTGGTTTACGGCTAGGGTTTTAATGAGGCCCAACTATTTCTATTTGTTTACTTCCTTCCTCCGGGTTGTGGAGTTGTTTCTTACTTTGTTCCTCCTATAACTCTATTTTTTTTTCTCTTTTTAATATAATACCTGATTCGTCAATTGTCACAAATTGAAATAGTCCTATAACTCTAAGGGGACGTTGGTATAAAAAAAATTCAATAGTAATAGGAATAATGATATATATATTAATTATATTAGATAATGAGAACAAATGAGGTACATAATACTGTTTTTCCTCCTAACTAAAGTAATCATCACCCCTATTTGATTACTCTTTTTTTATTTTATAATCATCCTCATCAATTAATCCCTCGTACTATGAACAACAACTTTCTTTTTTATCAATTTTTTTCAAAATTGGAGCACAACATTAGTACATCACCATGAATATAAATACTCATTCAATATATGTAAGGGTAAAGAAGAAAAATAAAAATTTATTCATGTAAGCATATAGAAACTACACACAATTAAATAATGACACTTGTTTAAATTAAATAAATATAAACATATATTACTATTTTAATTTTGAGGATTTAACAAAATAATTCTCTAATTAAATAGTCAAAAATGATATTTATTGTACAAGATACAAGTAGTTATTAAATTACGAGTCTCCCGGCACTTGTAAATGACAATAAATGACTGATTTGCCCTATTTACTCAAAATCATAAATGTTTCATATAAATAAAGAAGACGGCAGAAATCAATCAAGCTAAATTTGGTCGATTCATAAATCCTGTCAATCAAATCGGCATCAGCCAACCAAATCGCGCCACGTGTCAGCGTGAATAAGGATGGTTTTCACCTCACCACCCTATAAATAGGGGTCAAGTTCATGCATGTCAAGATATCATAAATCATCAAAGACGAACGAGCAAGCAGCAATATACTCTTTACGAGCAACCTACGAGCTAAGAAGATCAAACGATCAAGTCCTTCGAAGATTCAAAGAGTTCTTCACCAAATCTAAAAACATTCTTCGAAGTTCAAGCCGTTCTTCGTCAAATCCTTCTAGAAACAACGTTCAATCCAAGACAAAGGGCCTCCATCCCTCTGATCCGACATTTTTCTTGAAGAATGCCTCAAAGATCTTCAACTGTTCTTCGTCATATTCAAGCGTTATTCGCCAAATTCGACCAGGAACACAGTTTGATCCAAAACTAAGAAGTGAATCCATCTGATCAGACGTTTCCAGTCCAAGAACAACTCGAAGACAACAAGTGTTCATCACCGTCTCCAAACCGTTCTTCGCCAAGCTCAACCATAAATGCACTTCGATCTAGGAGCAAGGGGCTAAATCCCCCCGATCAAGTATTTCCAGCTCAAATCCAACCTTGAAGATTCTAAGACCGTTCTTCAATAACTTCAAGACGTTCTTCACCAAAATCTTTCACAGACCAACATTCAATCCAAAACAAGACCTCACCGTCCTTGGATAAAATGTTATCAAGTCAAGTCAAAAGTGAAGGAGAATCAGAGGATCATAGCTAGAGAGAGAACTCGAAATTCAAGAAAAGAGGATCATAGCTAGAGAGAGAACCCAAAATTCAAAAAAATCATTTTATATCATTCACAAGAATTTTTATCACAAATTTGGCACGCCCGGTGGGACCTCACTCTACCTCTCATCTCTCCTCTTCTAGACTATCAAGCTATCTTCGAAGTCTACATCAGTCATCTTCAACATGTCTTCAGCACACAAGATCCTTGTTAGAGTTGCTCCATCCAAGATTGCAAAAGCCAATAAGATCACGAGAAGCGTATCGAAAAGATTGGAGTTTGAAGCCTCTTCGCAGACCAACTTTTCAGTTGGGAACAGATCATCTCGTGCTGCAAAGGATGATGAAGTTAATTCAACAAGCTCAACTCCTCGCTCCCAGTCAGACTCCTCATCACCTTCAGGTGCAGCTCCAGTGATAATGGCGGACACTTCAACTATTGAAGAAAGATTCTCAAGTCTGCTCAGAGCTATTGAAAGTCTCCACATCCACGTCAAAGAACAAAACTCCACAATTGCTAAGCTGATTAGCAAACTGGACGGCGTCGAGTCAACTCTCGCTCGTGGAAAGCAAGTTGAAGAGCATGATGAAGTGGAGACTTCAAACAAATACCAAGCAGCTGAGACTGAACCAACTACTAAGGAGCTATCGATATCAGCTAATGGCGGAATACAAGTCGACTAGCTCAAAGAACTCATCTTGGAGACAGTGAAGGGGAAGTTCGAAGGCGACTCCAAGTTAAGCCACAGCTATGCCAAGCCTTACACTGACAGGATCAGCAACTTGAGGATGTTAGTCGGCTACCAACCTCCAAAGTTCCAGTAGTTTGATAGTAAAGGCAACCCGAAGCAGCATGTTGCTCACTTCGTTGAAACTTGCAACAATGCGGGAACATATGGCGATCACCTGGTCCAGCAGCTCGTCCGCTCTTTGAAGGGCAATGCCTTCGACTTGTACACCGACTTGGAAGCTAACTCCATTGACAGTTAGAACTAGATGGAATGTGAATTCCTCAACCGCTTTTACAACACAAGAAGGACAGTTAGCATACGAGCCAATGGAAGGAAGAGCCTGTCATTGACTATATAAATCCATTGAGGAATCTCAGCCTCAACTGCAAGGACAGACTGTCTAAAGCATCTGCAATCGAGATGTGCACCTAAGGGATGCGATGGGGTCTCCGATATATCCTGCAGGGGATCCAGCCAAGGACATTTGAAGAATTGGCAACTCAAGCTCATGATATGGAGCTGAGCATGGCTGCAGCTAGATTAGATGGCCTGCCAACCCAGGAACAACGAAGGTTCAGGAAAAAGTCGGAGGCTAAGAAAAGAAGCCCTGTAAACAAACCTAATGCCCATCAAAACCCAACTAAGCAAAGAAGTCAGAGTTGACAAGGGGAAAACTGTTGTTCCTGTTCCTGAAAGAACGCAAAGGAAGCCGACCTAGAAATGCAACAAAGACAATATCCATTCCTAGACACTGACGTCTCAGGAATCTTCGATGACTTGATGAAAGACAAACTCATCGAACTCCCAGAAATGAAGCGGTCAGATGAAGTTGGACGTGTCAACGACCCCAAGTACTGCAAGTACTACAGACTGGTGGGTCACCCAATCCATGATTGCTTTGTTTTCAAGCATAAAGTCATGCAGTTAGTTGAGCAAGGGAAAATTCTGCTCGATGAGGAAGCTGCTACAAACTTCGTCACTGTTGAAGATGACGACTATGACTATGTGACTTGTCACATGGTGGGCACAAGTGAAAACCGTCCACCCAAAGAAAATGCAACTGCTGACTGCACTATGTCGATGACCTTAACAGATGAAGACTTGTTGCTGGGCTCACAACCGCATAACCATCCGCTGTTCGTGACTGGATACACGAGAGGACAAAAGGTTAATTGGATGTTAGTCGATAGCAAATCAGGAGTAAACCTTCTACCTTGGAGAATGATGAAGAAGTTGGGCATCACTACCGATGAGATGGGCAAAAGTCACTTGATGATTCAAGGATTCAACAAAAAGGGACAACGAGCTCTTGACACGATGATGTTAGACCTGTTGATAGATGAAATAGTCTCAACTGTCTTCTTCCACGTTATTGATGCAAGGACATCATACAACATGCTATTAGGACGTCCGTGGCTTCACGAGAATAGTGTGATACCTTCTACAATGCATCAATGCTTCAAGTATTGCAAAAGATGGTGATGTGAAATGAGTGTTTTGTGATGCAAAGCCCTTCACTGAAGTTGGGTCATATTTTTCAGATGTTAAGTACTACCTGAAGTGTACTACAAGTGCTGAAGAAGAAGAATCACCTCAAGTTGTAAATGAAGCACAAGCTGCAGGGGCAGTAAAGATGCGATGTCATCTCGTCCAGACAAAGGGAAGAAACATGTTGACAGTGATGAAGCACTAGAAGAGTTAACACTGCCTCTGACCAAGTTGGACCTGACAAAGCCATCTCCAAAACCGCTCAAAGGGTTCACTCGCCCTATTCTTGGAGCTAAGACAGAGTATGGAGAAATCACCGAGGCCCTTATGTCAAAGTCTTATGGTCCTCAAGCCTTCAGACTCTTAGTACAAGCTGGATACAAATCTCAAGAGATCCAAGCGTCAAAGAGTTCATCCCCTGGAGCTGTCAAATCCGTAAAGAAGAGTGACAAAGCTATCAAAAAGCCGGTCAAGAAGAATATGCATGTTCCTGCAAACAACAACAAAGCTGATCTTAGATATGAAGCACAAATCTCAGTTCGCATCGTGATCAAAAGAGCGAGTGCCAGCATAAACAACATCACAAATGGTGAACTTTCGTCAACGAAAGATATCTTTGACAAGAACAGAAGAAAGATGAATAGAGTCTCTGTCTTCGAGAGGTTGAGACCGCAGGGGAAGAACAACCGATTGGGAAAGAAGATTACCAAACCTCCTCACTACCACAAGATCCGAAGCTTGATTCCATCTCGCATGAGTGACTTTTTCGTATTTTTTAACGTTTTATAATCACAAGCAAATCAACCAAAAAATGGATGAATAATTGCAGTAGAGCAAGTATACGACCAAGTAGTATCGACCTGCAATTTAGGAGTTTAGTGGAGCCCCAAGGTTATGTGTCATCATGATACTATAGTGACGAGTCCGGTTGGCAAGAAATATAAACAAATAACAATTAACTAGAAAGCAATAAAAATTATCAACTAACTTCTGAGGTGAAAGTGCAAGAGAAATGTGCATTGAATGTTTTCACTACATAATCCACTAGTGTGTGATAATTTCATATCCTAACTATGCCTCTTTCTGGGTGTGTGCTAAGAGCTATCACTAAACAATCGAAGATCTATCCCTTTTGAGGCTTGGGTGATCGAATTGAATTAACTAGCACCTAATTAATTTATAAAGGCACCTAAGATAATGAATACTGACACGTATTCTACAAACATTTACTTTCCAAGTGTAGAAAGTTCGTGTAGAGAGGTAAATGCCCGGTTAATTTATCAATCCCACGAGATTAGTGGCAAGTGTATCTCTAATACTATGTGTCGGTGCTCAATTGTAGTGTGAATCAACTTGTTCTCAATTATCTAAATGCAACAATCTAAAATTAAAACGATTGTTTTTATGAAAGTAATTAAAATAAAACTCAAGAATTCACTAAAGGAGACAACTAAAAATAGCAAACACTAGATAAATTAACAAAGGTAGCAATACGAGAAAAATATATTCGGGTGTTTTTCATTACGGGGTAATCATTTAATGGTCGACAAGTTCATTTATCCATATTGTCGGTTAAAGATAGGAGCAATCACGTAAAATAAACACATTAAACCGTACTGGATAAGCCTAGGAGTAACGTGTCGATTAAGCATGAAGATTATTATAGGAATAGTTTATCGTTTCCCACCGGGGTAATCACACGAGCATAAGAAAAATCCTAGCGTGTTTTTTCACTTGTATATTAAGGTACCCCACCTTTTATCCCCTCACTAATTAGTTAAAGGTTAATTCAAGCCATTAATGTAGATTAATTGATTTTCTAATGAAATTATCCAACTCTCGTTGCGATAATCCAATATTAACTCAAATCGCAAGATCGAACTCACACTCATACAAAATAAATATGCATATTTAACTCTCGTTGCTACAAACAATCTACCAATATGAATTAAAAGAGCCCAACAAACAATTGATCAAATAAACTCCATTGAACTAATCATTCAACCTCCAATTAGAATAAATTCACAAAATCAATCCACTAACCAATTACCCACATAATCTCAAACACTCAAACACTAAAAATCTAGCCAACAATCATCATAATCATAAACTCAAACAAACCCACAATAATATAAAAGCAATAATCCATAGATATTAAATTTTTACCAACAAAATTAAATACAAAGGAAAGAAATCATCTAATAGGAGTTTCAACAACTTCAATCTTCAATAAAATTTGCACTCAAATTAAATCTAACTAAAAGATTATTTAAACCTTAGTTACTATGTGTGAGTGTGTATTTGAGGAGGATGAAGAGAATTTTCTCCCCGGAGGGAGGAGTACGTGAATGTGTCTCCAATGCTTGTGTTTTGTCTCTCCCAGGAAATCGCTTGCCTCTCCATTTTAATCTTCAGCAAATGGGCTTCCGAAAAATATAATAAATGGGCTTGAATTAATGGGCCTCAAGGAATTAATTGGCCTGAAGCCCAAATATTTTCCTGAATGCTCTTACCGCACGGCCTCTCATGTGAACTCGCATGCGAATAAAATTTTCATCTTGCGAATTACTTCGAATTACTCTGTTCTGTCTCTACAATAAAATCACACGGTCGTGCGATTAAAATAGTGGACCGTATGAATTTTTTGGGCAGGTATCACACGGGCCACAGCAAAAGAAGCACAAGGCCAAAGAGAAAGGACACGGGTCTGTGGAAAATGAAATTGTTTACCTCTTTCAGCGATTTTTCAAGTATTTTAACGCTTTCCTCGAACTCTGCTTCACGGACACAGAACAGAGGCTGTGGCTTTTCCGTCGATGAAGATCTTCTCCGGCGTGGTGGCTGTTGGGGCTTCAGGAGCTTGAGTCGGCCATTGATTGAGCTGCCGGCGAGGAACAGGCTTCGGCAATTTCTGGGCGGCAACAGGGGACGAACAGCTGCGGGCGGTTGTGGCGAAGGCTCTTTTCCGGCGAGTGACAAGTGTGGCGCACGGCTTCAAACGGCAGACAGAGTGGCGCTGGTGCGTGGCTTAGCAGATTCCGGCGTGTGGATGGAGACGGCCTCCATTCTTTCCGTCGAGTTGAGCGCTTGGGCTCTGGTGGCAGCGGCTATTCCGGCGATTGGTTTGAGCAGTGGAGATGGTTTCTGATTGAGCACGAATTGCATCAACGGCTTCATTTTCACGAATTCGCACTCTTCTTGAATTTCCGGCGAGGATGGCTTTTAGCGTTGGTTTGTGGTGGTAGTTAAGGGCATCTCCAATGGTTCGCGCGCTACTCTAGCGCAGAATTTGTAATTCATCTCCAACCGTTCGCGCTACATTATGCGCTACATATATTTTCTTATTTTTTATTATATTCTTTTTTTATTAATTTGAATTTAATAATTACATAATTTTATTGTTATTTTATACTATTAATTTTCAAATAATATAAATTATTTTTTAATTTAAAAATAATTTACTAATTATAGAATAAAAATTATAGAATGAAATTAAATTTAATAACATCATACAATCATACATATTAATTTAAAATTCATAATACAAATGATAATACAATGATAATACAATTATAAAATCATACATAATAGAAAATACAAATAAACACATCACAAAAAAGCACAAAAAAAAAAAAAACTCATAACATCAATAATAGTAGTCTAGCTCTCGAAAATTATATTTAATTATTAAACTATAAAATATTACAATTTAATTGTTCAATTTAAGAATATTACAATTAATTAATCATTCATCCTAAAATTATTATAATTTAATTATTAAATAAAAGTATCACAATTTTAATCTAAAAGTATCACAATTTAAAATTAAAAGTATCACAATATAACCTAAAAGTATATAACTATAAACTTAAATAAAAAAAAAAAAAAAAAAAGAGGATGGACTCAGCGCTGATGAACAGTGTGCGCCATCCACAACGCGACACTGTTCATCGACTTCGGAGTGGCGCGAGAGTGAGCGCTGGATTGGAGCAAAATTTGCATCTTCATGCTAGCGCTGAGCGCGGCGTTGGAGATGCACTAAGCAGCTGTAGCGTGGACTAAGGATGATCATGGGGCTTCTTGAATTTTACTATTAATGGGCCCACAACGCTTCTCCCTCTTAGGTCTCATTTGGTTCGTTACATAAGCTAAGATAAATTAAATTATCTTATTTAATTTAATGTTTGGTTTAATGGACAAAAGCTCAAGATTAATGAAAAAGTCCAAAACTAAAATTCAATTATTTTATGAATGGAAGATAATATTATCTTAAAGAGGAAGTATGATAATAATCCATTGTTCTTATCTTTACTAAAATACTCCATTTATATTGAAAAGAAAAACCATAATTTACTTTATATTTTTTATGATATATAGAGGGCAAAATTGTCAATTGCATATGTTTTTATTATTAATCTTACAATCCAAACATTCAAAATTAAATTATCTTAGGTCTCATTTGATTTGTTAGATAAGCTATGATAAATTAAATTATCTTATCTAATTTGATGTTTGGTTTAGTGGACAAAAATCCAAGATTAATAAAAAGCCCAAAACTAATATTCAATTATAATGAAAGGTAATATTATCTTAGGGGAGAGGTATGATAATAATCCATTGTTTTTATCTTTATTAAAATACTCCCCTTATATTGGAGAACCATAATTCACTTTATTTTTGTTTATGATATAGAGGGCAAAATTGTCAATTGCATATGTTTTTATTATTAATCTTACCCAAGGATGAAAATATCGGTATCGACGGAAATATCGGTACCCTGAATTTATGGATATATCGGTGGAAATATCGATATCGAATATCGATATCGGTAAAAAATATAAAATTCACGGAAATTTCATTAAAATAATGGAAATTTAACATGAAATTTTAGACAATATTATTACTAGTCTTAATACATTAATTGAACTTAAAATCTCAATAAAATGAGAATCTTACAACAAACATATTAAGAAAACATACGTAAGAAATATAAAACGATACAACAATTGTTCATAATTATTGAATATTACACAGCTAATACCAAAATGATGTCCTATGAGCCTCAAATGTAAAAGAAGAAAGACCATCTTGGTCTAAGCAATAATGGTACCAAGTCCGGAGAATTGAGAATTGAAAAAAAATAAAATATATTTTCCAAAATTCCCGAAATTTTGACCGATAAATTATCGAAATTTCCACGATATTTTACGATAATCTGCACATTTTGAATTACCCTGGACCGATATCGATATAGTAACCAAAATTTCCCGAAATTTCTGATATTTTCCCGAAATTTGACCGAAATTTTGGAAAAATAATCGTTCAAGTGAATTTCCATATCGGTACCCTCAAATTTCCGAAATTTCGGCGAAATTTCGCAAAATTTCAAACCTTGATCTTACCATCCAAACATTCAAAATGAAATTATCTTACACTACTAATTATCTTAATCCATCAATCCAAATATACCATTTAACTCCTAAATTTCATCAATCCAAATATACTAAATGTATAGAAAGTTTGAACAAAGCAAGTTCCTGACTTTCTTTTTTCTTTTTTTCTTTTTTTTGCTTTTTCACCTTTGTTAATGGTATGACCGTATGAGTATAGTAAAAGGTTAAGGTCATAAATCTCAAATCCTCAATCAAAACATAAATTTCTATACCTATTAACTCAGAGTTGTTTGATGCTGCTGTACTGAGACAAGGATATTATATAACTAGACAAATAAGTGTCAAATATACATGAAAGACCTAACCTCCATTGATACAGAATGTTTCTCATTCGATATTCAGAATTACTAATTTCACATTTAGCAATTGAAGTGGTCAAAGAAATTGTGTCATGCACATCTCCCAGTGGATTTTTTAGCTTTGCCCTTTCCCCATCACCTGAGAGCATGAAGTTTTCACATACTTTGTCAAATCATCAATGTAAATGAAGTTTCACATCCTTAGTTAAACTACAGATCATGATCTAGTATAATACTATTTAAAGAATCTATAGTCCATACCACAAATAAACACATTTATTGATATTAGACTCTTTGAATACAAAAAAAACCAACAATTTCACTTGATCATAAAAAACAAACAGCTGATAAAAACTACTACGTATAGCATCATCAGCACTATTCATAAAAATCAGTCCATTTGAACAATAACCTTAATTATAGAGTTGAAGAAATATTTTTCGTAATCAAATCACCGAAATACAGAATCGAGCAAAGGATTGAAACAAAAAAGTTACCCTGAGAGTAATTAGGTTGCGTGGACACTACCCTCCATGTTTGTGCTACATCTGTTCGATTTTTCCGATCACTGGTATCTCCCACTCCCTTTAATGCAATGGCTTTAAGCCTCTCCGCAGGTGTTTGCCACACTCTACTCTAAAGCAAACATGAAAATTTGTCCCATCATTAGACTCTCCAGATATAGGCATAGAGAATAATTAAATTTTATAAATTTAGAGCCTCAAAGAAGCTGGAACCTCAAACAAGTACGCTGGACCAAAAATTATTCTCGCATATCTATGGCAACAAGAAAGTTAGAATACCGTTTGAACCAAAAATTTCAAATTAGGAATTAGGCAAAACTGTGAATGTGTTAATCAACACATAAGAACTTTGCAATAAACACAAGCCACGTTTAGTTCCCTAATTCTGCAACCCATATGATTACTTTATAAAAATTAGGGCTTACCTTTTTCATGAAATACACAAATGGCGGCGAACGCTTATTGACAGACGGCGAACGCGTACTGACGAGCGACAAACGCTTACAGGCGGGCAATGAATCTGAGCGTACCGGTGGGCATCGGATCTGAGCGTACGGCGGATGAATCGGGCAGACAGTGGACAACAGATGTGGGTAAATCAAATGTGTTGCGAGCAAGTGTTCTGGATGAAATTGAAATCGAAACTCATAGGGCTAAGTGTTCTTGATGAATTCAGAAAAAAAAAACAAAGAGGAAAAAATCGCAGGGGGGAAAAAGGGGCGTATACTATTTTACATAATTTACCTATTATATTTAATTAAGAATTAGAAATAAAAAATAGTAAAAATAACATCATTTGTTTAACAGCAGTTACTTTGGAACCGACTTCTATCTATTCCGCCCTTTCATCTTTAACATCGGTTTTCTCTTTAACTCCGGTTTTTAATGCTTTAACTGCGGTTTTTTTTAAAACTGGTGTTATTATAGTGATGTTAAACATTAATGTTGGCATAGTGTCATTTGAAATTGGTCCCAAATATCTTAAATTAGGTCCAATTTCTTTTTTTTTTCTTTACACAAATGGTCCCAAAAGACTAAAAAAATTATTCCACTTTTTTGTAAAGAAAAAAGAAAATGGGACCAAGTTTGAAATATTTGAGATCATTTTGAAATGTGTGTGTGCTCTGTGGAACCAAAAATATAATTTTCTCTGGGATGAAATGTAAAGATTGAAATTGAAAACGAAAACCGTACGCACGTTGAGAATTAACAAATAGTTAGATAGTTATATGTCATAGAAGAGGTGTTTAAACAGCTGCATTTGATCCTTGGGCAACAAGATTGCATATATATAACAAGCTCCCATCATTAGTTGGGGCAGGAAACACGTAGGTTGTTCCTTCGGGTAAGTAGCCGCCAACTCCCATGTAATGAGGGCTGCCCCATCCGAAATCCAAATCGTAAACATGAAATCGAGCCCAACTATTAATCATGAGATTGGGGCACTTATAAGGGTCGATCGTGCCTCGTACAAGGGGGTCAATCCCGCCCTGCAACTCCAGAAAATCAATAGCTAGCTGATCTCAGGTACTCATCATCCATTCGTACTATTGCCTCGTGAATTTTACGCGCTGCAAACTTTAATGGATTGGATTCGAGCTCACCACACAAAGATGTGCACCTAGCTCTGAACACTGCATTACCCAAATATCCTTGTGGCAACGACCGCTGAATCCTCGACCTACCGTCGACTGGAATGTACAACATAGTTTCTTCATCTTCCGGCAGCGCACGAGCCCTCGTTACAGCCCGCCACACATGCCCTGCATGCCACCAAGGACCTAGAATTAATATATATTTTTCGCTATATTAACAGAAATTTATGCAAAATAGTCATTGGCTATGTGGTTAAATTGTAATTTGGCCACATTGATTTAAAAAGATTTTTTTGGCCAATTTGAAATTTTGCAATTTCACATATGGCCCAGAAATGCAAGGGAATTAGTTGGAATATATTGCTAGAAATGAACATCATTAGTGATCTCAATGCTTGATTTGTGAAATATATAGTCTCTAGGTGTGTAATGTTTTCACATTATCTTCGCGTATTGCACTCTATGGCCCATAGTGAAGGATTTACAATTTAATGCGGGAATGATTTAGAATGAATGAGAATAAACATCATTAATGATCTCAATGCTTTAATTTGGTACTAAAAAGTTTAAATGAATGGTATCTATATAAAGCAATTATCAAAATGGCTAAAAAAAAAAATTGTGGCATTACAGGGCCAAAAAAGAATTTAACCAAGCAAAAATGGCTAAAAATGAATTTTTCCCAATTTTAAGAAAAAATATATAAAGTGAAGATAGTGTGAGTGTATTATGGGATCTACTTATAAATAAAATAATTTATTGTAAAAGGGTGAATAATGAAGGTAATAGTTTCTATAAAAAAAACTACTCCCTCCGTCCTATAATTGTTTTCACACTTTCCTTTTTCGTCCATCCCACAATTGTTTTCACACTCTATAAATGGAAACTATTACTTTAATTTTATCCTCACAATCCAACTAATCTCATTATTTTAATAATATTACTTTACACAACACTCTACTTTTCTTAAAAGTTGTGTCATCCCGAAGGTGAAAACACCTATGGGACGGAGGGAGTACATATTTTTGGTGGGCGGAAAAAAAATAGTACATAAATTTAGTGGAGATGTGAAATATGATAATATCACAACACTACTTTTGAAGAATTGATTTGACAAAAAGTTTCTTAGATAACAATAAAATAATTATGAGCAAATTTTGTATGAGACCGTCTAATGTTATGCGACTCACACCTACATTTACTAATAAAAGGCCACCACCTTTAAAAAGTGATAAAATTTTAATAAAAAATGATAATATTTTTGTTAAAAGTGGCTATCATTTTTTTATTAAAATTTTATCACCTTTTAATAGTAATAACAATTTATTAATAAATGACAAATGTAATATTATAAGAGGGTCCCCGCCTCCAGCAACAATACCCCCTCGCCATTGCAGTTGATTTCGACACGATCATTGTACTCGTTCTTCATCTGCAGCCTCCCTGCTATGGGGTAGAACTCCACCAGGGCACGGGCGAGCGCCTCCTTTAGAATCGTCGAGTCGAAATAATTAGGGGCCGAAGTTGAGGTATAGAAGAAGGGAAGGGGATGCGAGTGTGATAGTTTAGTGGCATGATAATGTCCATATTGGAGAGCCACAGGGTAGTACTTGGCTTTGCAGCTATCATTGGCTTCACTATGGTTGACGATTTTGTTGGAAATTGGTTTGGAATATGGGTGATTGACCCAAGTTTGACCAATTTTATCATGATGTTCCATTGGTGAAAAATGGAATTAAGTTGCAAAATATTAATCTACGTTC
>JAPKLY010000008.1:3004338-3078463 GCA_026898435.1 Prunella vulgaris | reverse complement strand
AAGAAGAAGAAGAAGAAGAAGAAGAAGAAGAAGAAGAAGAAGAAGAACAAGAAGAAGAAGAAGAACAAGAACAAGAAGAAGAAGAAGAAGAGGCATATATAATGCTCTTGAAAGAATTTAGGGACGTGTTTGCATGAACCTACAACGAAATGCCCGGGTTAGACCCCGAAGTTGTTGTTCACCAGCTATCAGTGAAGAAGGGAATTCGACCTGTCAAGCAGGACCAACGCCGATTTCGGCCCGAGATAATCTCATTGATAGTGAATGAAATCAACAAGCTGATCGAAGTCGGGTTCATCAGAGAAGTGAAGTATCCAGAAAGGATCTCCAGCATCATCCCAGTACGGAAGAAGAATGGCCAACTCTGAGTATGTATTGACTTCCGATATCTCAACCTTGCTTGCCTAAGGATGACTTTCCTTTGCATATTCCAAAACTCATGATCGATGCAACTACAAGCTACGAAGTCTTATCCTTCATGGACGAAATGTCAGGCTATAATCAGATTCGCATGTCTCCAAACGATGAAGAACTCACTGCATTTTTCACGCCTAGAGGGGTCTACAGCTACAAAGTGATGCCCTTCGGGTTGAAAAATGCTGGTGCAACATATTAGAGAGCAATGCAAAAGGTATTTGATGACATGCTCCATAAAAGCACCGAATGCTATGTGGATGACTTGGTGGTGAAGTCTAAAAAGCGGAGTGATCATCTGCAAGACTTAAGGCGAGTCTTTGAATGGCTCAGACAATATCAGCTGATGATGAATCCATTGAAGTGCGCCTTCAGAGTCTTTTCAGGAAAGTTCCTCGGATTCATCATCCAAAAAGTTAAAGCATAGAGATTGAGCAGGTGAAGATTGACGCAATTCTAAAGATGTCGAAGCCTCACAACATTAGTGAGCTTAAGAGTTTGCAGGGAAAGCAAGCTTACTTGAGGCAATTCATCTCGAATCTGGCACGTAGATGTCAATCCTTTAGCCACCTTATGAAGAAAGACAATTCGTTCAAGTGGGATGATGCCTGTGAGAACGCTTTATATAAATCATTATAAAAGTAAAATAAAGTTAAAAAAAACAATATCGTAATTCTAAAATAGATTTCATTTAAAAATATATTTAAAAAGGCAAAGTTTTGTATGAAATTTTTTCTTCATAAGCTTATCATAAACCAGTTTTAAAGTATCAAATATTTAACCAGGTGTATCAAAAATCTCATCAGGTGTATCAAAATTTGAGGTCAATTAAATTTATATATTGACCTCACCTTTTGATACACCTGATGCATATTTTGATACACTTGACCAAATATTTTATACTTTAAAACAATTTCATGATAAAAATTTTATGAACTATTTTCACACAATACCTACCCATTTAGAAAAACTTACTCCTTCTATTCCTTACCTACTCATTTAAAAAAACTTACTCCTCGTATTCCTTTTTTAAGTGTCTTTTTCGTGTGGATCTACACAATTTTATCTTACAGAGAAATGGACCCACTCCATTTTTTTTAAGATCAAACGAATTAATTATTTAACTATATTATTATTTTTCCTGATCTAGGTGATCTAAGGTGATTTCGTTTTAAGTGCTCTAGAATTAAAATAAATGAATGATAGACTCGTTGCTAGCTAATATATATATACTTCAAATATGATTCATGATGGATATATCTTGTATAATATTGATGACATTCGATGTGACGACTTGATTATTTGCCTTATTGGCTTGTTGTACTGGCAAGTACAATATAATTGGGTGATTTACGTATAAGTTCAAAAAATTTACTATATTTATAAATATATGTTGTACAGAAAAAAAAAATGTACTTTTGTGAAAAAAAATATATACTTTTGTGCAAATATTTTAAATTTATTTATAAATATAGTAACTTTCTTGAACCTATATGTAAATCATCCATATAATTAGCATGCTCATTATGCATACTGAGAACGATATGCATAATACGATAATACGTTAGGTCTAATAGTTCTTGAGGTGTGCAAGTTTTTAATTAATGGACTATATAAATATATAGTTAGTGGATTTTTCTTTTTTCTTTTTTAAGAAAGAATCAAAGCATGTGACCCTACATGCCGCAACCTTATTTTTATCATTCACATACACGAAATAATTAAATTTCAGATTATGTTTTGATGAGGAATTTGGGATTATACATAGATTTAAAATTTTGTAATCTAATTTTTTTTTCATTTTTTTATTGATAAGATATTTAAATTAATGAATTTAAATATTTAGTTTGACTATAATATAAATTTTAAAAAATTAAATATTTAGCAAAATTATGACTAAATTCCGTCTATTCTTAAATTCATTTATTTTAAATTTTTGAATTTCAAATATTTCTATTTCAAATGCACATCTTTACTATTATTTAAAAATTATTAGAAGAAAAATGATAAATGATCACCCTTTACATGGTTATGAACAAGAGGTAAAAAAGTGGTTTTGCCGCATAACTTATCATGTACTTCCTCCGTCCTATATTTGTTTTCACACTTTTTTTTTCCGTTCATCTCACAATTATTTTCACATCCTATAAATGAAAATTATTATTTTAATTTTAACCTCACAATCCAACTAATCTTATTATTTTAATAACATAACTTTACACAACACTCTACTTTTCTTAAAAAGTGTGTCATGTCAAAGGTGAAAACACATCTGAGACGGAGGGAGTATATATTTTTTAATTTAAAAAAATTTAATTTTTTAATTTTAATCTCATGACTTGTTGAGTTGTCCAATTTTAATTTTATTTTTCATATGTAGCTCACGCGCTGGCCTGGTTGAATTTGGAGCTTTTGATACCCTTACTGACATGAGTCACATGACAGTTAAATAATAATTATTTTTTATATTTTTTTTATTTTATTTCATATTACTAAAAGTTAAATTAAACGCATGGCAAATTCAAAAAATTTGGGACCTGGTCCCCTCAAACCTTCTCCATGTTAAAAACTCAGACACGGGCTGCCCTACCTAAATTTCCTTTAATTAATATTTTCAAACAAAAAAAATTATTCTTTTTAATTGCTCAACACTGTCCCCAGCGCGACGTCGGCTTTCACTTGTGCTCTGTTTGAATAAGTAGATTTGAAATTTTTGAAATTCACACGCAAACAATTATTTTTTTAAGTAAGATGAATTTACAAATATTTGAATTAGAATTTATATTAAAAAGGAAGAAATTCTAAATTCTCATCAAAATCATGTCATTGGTGAAATCCTTCCTATGTTCCCTTCCATCTCCATATTTCCTCTACTTTTTCTCTTCTCTCTTATTTCTTTTACAATTCGTGATTTGAAATATATGTCTTCTTATATGTATTTTTAAAAAATTCATTCATTTTTAAATTAATCCATCCTAAAGCCTTAAATTATATTATTACTATTTCTTTCGTCCCAATAAAATTTGCATGTTCTCTTTATTTGAACGTTTCACATAAATTTATACATTATTTATAAAAAAGAAATATCAATTTATATGCATATTTACATAATTATATACATATCTTTATTTATATATCACTATTATGATAAAAAAAAAATTTAAATATAAAATCTCAAGAGTGCGGGATGGAGTATTACTTATGAGTGCTGCTAGATTCGCCTTATACTTTTAGTGCATGTTTGCAATCTGTACTTGAATTGAAAAAGTGATAGTAAAATTTTAGTAGCAAAATGAAAAATAGAGAGTGTTTTAAACTTAAGTAATTTTAAAAGTAAATTAAAAAAAATATGTTTGCAAAAGAAGTACTTCTAAAAAGGATATTGATATTATTTTATTGGAGAATGTGTAGAAGTGCTTAAGTAGAAGTTAAAAACTAAAAATTGTTGCTTGACCAAAAGTAATAATAAGCATTTAAAATAGTTGTTAAAAACATGTTTTAAGTGCTTTTTTTCAAAAAAAATAAGCACTTTTACATTTTATGTTGAGTTTGCAAACATGCACTTAGTAAGATAATAAATTGGCCACACAATCTAACAATTACTTTTGCACTTAGTTTGAAAAATATAAAAATAAAAGATATTTATGGGATGTTTATGTCAAATTTTTCTATGATAATGGAAGTTTAAATCTATTACTCTGTTTGTCCTTAGATATATACTAGTAATAAATATTTATTTTAATGGTGATTATATAATTAGTATTGTGATATAATTTTTAGAAAAAATCTATTTTAGTATAACAACATTGTTTTCTTTAACTTCATTTTACTTTTATAATGATTTATATAACTATTATATTTTAAGTGAAGGTCTCAAGTGCACTTAAGCAAGTTGCATTTACTCAATACTATTTATACTAAAAATCAATAATATATAACATAAATTTTTTATTATAATCAATTCATATTTTTCGATGTACGCCATTTGCCAATATCCGTGCCAGGAGATTAAGAACATAAATCCAGTAGCCCAAACAAGATGTCCAAATAGGAACATCCACGCCCAGACGGATAAACTATTCATACCAAAAGGGTTATATCCATTGATAAGTTGTGAAGAGTTTAACCAAAAATAATCTCTTAACCAGCCCATCAAATAAGTAGAAGATTCATTAAACTGTGAAACGTTACCCTGCCATAATGTGATATGCTTCCAATGCCAATAAAAAGTAACACATCCAATAGTATTTAACATCCAAAAAACTGCCAAATAAAATGCGTCCCATGTCGAAATATCACAAGTACCTCCTCGTCCAGGACCACATATTTATGTTATTTTGTTACATATTCTTTTAGTTATATGCGACCTATACTTATATATATATATTGCGGACACTACTTTATGACTGACTATTATCATGGATGCTATATAGAATTCATTCTGATTTCGAGGGTATTATAGACGAATTAATTAAGTTTTCTTTTTTTTTGAATTCGCACAAATAAAACTAGGTAGGTAGAGGTGTTAAGCATGAAGATCAACGTGAAGGAGTCAACAATGGTGAAACCCGTGACAGAAAAGGGAAGTAGTACCTTGTGGATCTCCAATGTGGATGCTCTGCTTCCTGAAAACTATCACACTCTGACCCATTACTTCTATCGCTCAACGGGGGATGCTGACTTTTTCGACCCGGCAGTGCTCAAGTCAGCGCTAGGCCGGACCCTAGCTGAATTCTACCCTGTGGCCGGGAGGCTGAACAGGGACATCAACGGTCGTGTTGAGATCAACTGCAATGGTCACGGGGCGTTGTTCGTCGAGGCTGACTCTGATGCCACGTTGGACGATTTTGGTGATTTCGGGCCCAGGCCCGAAGTTACCCTCATCCCCAAAGTTGACTATTCTCAGGGAATCTCAACGTTCCCACTATTGCTTGTGCAGGTTTGTAAACAGTTTCATTCATGTTTTTCTATTTTTTAATGTTCCAACCTCCTCAATCATTAACATATATATGAGCTCTAATTTTAACATTTTAATACATTTGGGGTGTTTGAAAATTTTATTGGATTGTATTGATTGCAATTCTAAAAAACAACATATACATCGTCATCCGGTGAATCCTAAAAAACCATACCCTAGGGGAATGAGTCCTATAATATTCACGAATTTCATAAGAATTGTAGGTTACTCGTTTCAAATGTGGTGGAGTTTGTTTGGGTATTGCGATTGAGCATCAATTAGCGGATGGAATTTGAGCCATCCATTTTATCAATACGTGGTCCGACGTAGCTCGGGGCCTCGAGATCAGGGTTCGACCTATCGTAGACCGCCGTATTCTGTCGGCGCGCAAGCCGCCGCAGCCGCAGTTCAGCCACATCGAGTACCACCCCCCTCCTCCACGTCTCCAAGTTCATGACTCAATCATTGCTTCTGAAATATTATTTTCAATATTCAAGCTAACACGTGATCAGCTCGACTCCTTAAAGGCCAACTGCATGGAGGACGATGAAAGCAATGTCAAGTATACTTCGTTCGAGGTTCTTACAGGTAAGGTAATGACAATTTTTACTATTTATAGGGATTGTGTAATTTGGACATAATTAGATTCAGTTAAATAATAAGATTGGTTGAAGAAAAGTAAAATTATTTCGTATAATTAATTGTGCAATTTTCACTTAGTATGGCTGAGTATATATATATGCAGGTCACGTGTGGCGTTGTATTTGCAAGGCTCGTGGCCTGCCAGAAGATCAAGAAAGCAAGTTGAACATTATAGTTGACGGGCGGTCCAGGCTGCAACCGCCCCTTCCGCCCGGCTACTTGGGCAATGCAGTGTTTAAAGCCACACACATTGCTTTGTGTGGTGAGCTCGAAGCAAATCCATTGAGATTCGTCGTCTCCAAGGTCCATGAGGCATTATCTCGAATGAACGATGTCTACATAAGGTCAGCTATTGATTACTTGGAAGTGAAAGGTGGTCTTGACCCGAATGCGAGAGGCACGGGGCTTTATAAGAGCCCCAATCTTGGGATCACGAGTTGGGCTAGGATGCCTTTCTATGAGGCGGACTTTGGATGGGGTCGGCCGGTTTATATGGGACTTGGTTTGGTGCCAGCTGAAGGTCATGTTATTGTACTACCAAGTCCCGGGAACGATGGGAGCTTATTGTTAGCCATGTCAATGTCAAAGGAACAATTGCAAAGTTTTGAAAAGCTCTTTTATCACTTTTAAATTCATTTACAGTTTCTGAAGCACAGCCACTGTTTTTTGCATTAATAACGACTATGTATTGCAAATTATATAAGTTAAAGCTTTTTGTATATGTTGGGTTGGGAGTGGACCTCCATCTCTAATTGCCATTGGTACGATATTTCCTCTTTTTAGCCAAGTTTGCATGGTTTTATTTTTGGGTTTTCCCCTCATGGTCCTCTTTTATCTATCCGATGTAGGATACTGTTGGTGCTCCCAACAATCCTCCCGTCAAACATTTATTACTGAGTCTCTCTTCAAATGACTCGCTCTATCTAAGTCAATCCGTCTAGTCCACAGAGATTCCATCATTCCACCAAGAGTTCACCAAGACTCTCCTCTTTTGACACCGGAAAATTTCTCCACACATCATTGTCCTTGGACCATGTTTTCCCTTTAGTACAGTTCTTTTTATAATGGTCAATCTCATGACAATGAAAACATTTTCTGATATCAGAATCAGATGCATTTTAACTTCCCTTCTTATCTTCGTTCGAGTCGTACTACTTATAAAAAAATCATCTAAATCTCCAAATAACCCAGTTAAGCTTTTTTTTTGTTTTCAAATTCAACAATTAACATCATTGTGAACTAAAAACTAACATCCCTTTTCTTTCCCCACTAAAAACTCCATAAAATCATCACTACATTTCCATAACAAATAACATAATATCTAGCAAATTAAAAGAAAATCATCACTTCATCTATACAACGAGGGGACAACTTATGAATGCACTGGAGCAACTGAGATTTGCTTGTTCTAGGATTCCCAACAAGCAAAATATTGATATCATCTCTGAAGCTAGCACCAGAATATTGATCCCATTGTCGAGGCATTTCGTCAAACAACGTGAGTGCACTGTCGATTGCGAACATAAACCTGCATAAACTTGACTTCATTACTACCAATATTATCAACTTTACACAATAATGTCTCAATTCAAGTTCATAGAATAAGAAAACATTGCATAACATTAATATACAGAGTTAGGAATTAGTAGGATATACAACATTTGACGCCATTAATAATCCATTCAAACAGGAATAGTGCAGAGCCCAACTCAGTTATGATCAATTTAGAATAATAAAGGACAAACAATATTTGGATTTTGCTAATGCCTATTGTCAGGGGAAATATTACAAAAGTGAAAATCTTAATAAAAAAATTTAGAATCTTAAAATGACAATCATGACACATGCCCAAGTCTCTTTGTTAAAAGGCAATCTACTGTTCACCAAATATCTAAGAATTCATCAGGTATCATATAACTTGTGACAACCCAGAAATTGAGCGCACCTTGTTTAGCAAGAATATAGCATAAGCTGCCCTGGTTGAGTCTTGACCTTCAATAAAAAGGGGAAATTCGGCAGGCTTCATGCTTGACGAAATTCAAAATCCAAAGAAGTACTGGATGCTGAATGTTCGACGGAAGGAGAATAGTCACGTATATATGATCGAGAACCTCCTAAACGCAGAGGATAACACAAAGGAACTTGCAAATAAGAAGCAATAAGTGACACAACCTGCAAAGTGAACTGGCAATATCAGTTAAGAAATATCAAGTATATTTCGATTTTTTTTGGGAAAATATCATCTTAGGGCTCATTTGGTTCGTAAGATAAAATTATCTATCCGTCGAAAACATGCATATTTTCGACGGATAGATAGTTTTATCTTACGAACCAAATGAGCCCTTAGTATTTAGTGAACTGATAGATTTTCAGTTACTACACAATAGTGATGCATAAAATAAAAATACTTCAACTCCGAAGACACATAAATACTCAATGTATTTGAATTTAGACCAGAATTTCAAGCAAATCCAAATCAAAACTCAAGTGTATGGAAACAATACACACATGAGCTACATAAACCAGGGCAGCTGAAGATCGCTGAACCTCCTTCTTGTCAGTGAAGAAACTCATCTTCGTAAAAAGAACCATGGTAAGGTGCAGGCCTGAGATTGTCAATGTGCCATGGTCAACAGGTTTTGATGAATCAGGAACACCTGAAACTGAAACAAGAATAAAAAAACTACACAAATATTAAGCATAAATAGGCAGAATGCTTCATATAAACCAGATGTTGGGCCCAGTAAATCCTAAACACGAATAAAAGGAATCTGACCTCTGATATGTAATGCGAAATGTTTCGAACTCGGGGTCCCAGTCACAGTATATGCAAATTAATTTTCCACAAATTATACTGTATATTATGTTTGTCTGTATACGATAATGGTATGTGTTTCTTACGCCTGTTCTCTTGGAATGAAATCCGTACGTATAGAGTGACTCCTCTGAATCTTTCATCTTATCCAAGAGAAGTGGGGAAATTAACTTAACTCCCTTAATATATATTATAATAATATAATAAACTATAAATATGTGATATTAATATAAATAATATTTAAATAAAATATTATTTACACCAGATTAAGAAATAAAATCAAGCAACTCTGTGACTACATCAACTATGATATGACATTGTATAACAACTGCCAAAAAAATAACGAATCTGTACACAATTGTAATAATAAGCCATGCATGCCACTCCTTAAAGCATTATAAAGCATATGCTTACAATATTTACAAACATCCGGTCATGCCCGAGCCAGTTCAGCAAATAGCAATACTTATTTTCTGAAATAAACAATACTAAAAAACTCTCTAATTACAACCAATTAGATGAAAAAAGTAACACAAGCATTTGCTTACATGGGGCTCTTTTTAAGTATTAATGGAGAAAAGGATGGTGGAGGTAAAGAAAACATAAGGCAGTATACAAAAATCAAGTTGGCACACACTTATGGACCAAAATGCAAAGGCATGAAAACAAACTCGAGATGCTATGAATTCATCAGTCGACATAAGACAATTTCTTTGGTTAGGTCGGACCAAACAGATGCATATATTTTCCACTACAAACAGCTGTGTTTATTTTTTGGTGTATTTAAATTCCGGCTTAATTGGCCTAGATTTAAAAAAATTCAAAATTATTGTCCTCTTTTATCAAGTCCAAAAATATATTATCCTAAAATTACAACTACCTTATAATTACAATTCTAAAAAAAAATTCTCCTTCAATTTGCAGGCCCAGAAAATTATGATACTAATTTATCACCTCCTCAAATTATGGTCCTTAAAATACAATTTTCCCGTATAGACATGTACGAAAATTAAAGCTTAAAATATTGAATCACCTCTCAGCACAACACATTGTTGGAATAGGGATAACAATTTGGCCCGTCCCGACCTACCCCAATCTGAACCCGTGCTATATTGATCGTCTTGCCCTGACCTGACCCGACCCGTCCCGCTTTGACCCGTTTATATTATTAAAATTTTAATATATAAAATATTTATAAAATAATATATTATTAGTTATTAGTATTTATAGTGTAAATAAGAATATATAAATCAATTTTATAAATATATTTTAGACCAATATATAAACATAATATGAAATATAATAATTGATATCAACATATTTAAAGGTAAAATTAGTTTATAAATATATTATTAATATCATAAATTTATTTTTTATTTCAATATGTAAGAATATATTATATATTATTCTTATTAAAAATAAAATCTCATTTAGGATGGGTTGACCCGCCTCGTCCCCTGACCCGCAGCGGGTTGATCCGACCTAGCCCATACATAGAGTGGGTGATTAATTAGGGTCATATTTACATCAATTTGTGCTCATTTATTGATGAATTTCTAAAATTTTGTATGTATTTAAGGTTTTAATTGATATCTATTTTGTTGATAATTCATTGTGATTGATTTATTTGAAAAATTGTCATATTACACTAATTTTGATAATTTCAAATTTATTTTGGATTTAAAGCATACGTAGCAGTCATCAGGATCAAGATCCACTAGGGATGTAAACGAGCCGAGCTGAATACTATCAAGCTCGAGCTCGGCTCGTTTATGTTGTATATATGTGGGTAATGGAGTTAATGATAGGTTAGGCACACCGAAAAACGGTGCTATCTTTAAAGGTATTAATTCCTCCCATATAGGTTATGCGAGTTATCTTAATTTAATTAATTCATAGTAGTATCATGTTCATTCTTTTTATATTGATGTTAGTTTATTTAATGTGTATTATCTAATTTATTTTTGTTTATTCATTAGTCATGGGTTAGGTCCTTTTGCTTTGGGTGAAGGAAGATAATGAACCATTATAGTCATTGTCTTTAATTTCTTTTGTAGGTATTCTAATGAAATAAGTACTTTTAGTAGGTCACTGAGATATTTAGGGTTTTAATTTCTATTGATGAATATTTGAGTTCTAATCACAACAATACGAGAGTTGAGTGAGAATGGTAAGATTATTTACTTGATTGCAATGGATTCTAGGATTGAGTTAATGTTCCAATGGCATTGATAGATGCTTAGAAACTGAGAACAAGACTACTAGGGTGTTGAAATATGAATAAACTCTTTAATGTCTGACTTACTCATTACATAACCTTTATAAATGAATTTTAGGCAATTGATTATAATTGATACACAACGGAATTCACCCGAAGTATCTCATTATTCCTGCACGTTTTAGTTTAGGTTGTTAATTGATTCATTTCAATTATCTGCTTTAGTTAGTAATTAGATAGAAACTCAAACTTGCATTTTCATTCTTATTTTTTTTATTTCAAGACTCACACACAATTTTTAGGATTAGACTTGTCTCATTGCTTCCCGTGGATTCGATATTTATAACTTGGTCAGCTTACCACTACATGATCATATACACTTGTAGAAAATTGCATTTGTGTGCGAATACAAATCGCTAATCAGTGGGCGGGTCTGGATCTTCTAATACCCGCTCGACCTGCTCCATTGGCATCCCTATGTTAGAAAAAAGAGAGAATTGCACTTTTGGTCCCACAGGACATGTACTCATTTGAAATTGGTCCCAAAAATCTTAAATTGGGTCCAATTTCTTTTTTTTCTTTACACAAATGGTCCCAGAAGACTAAAAAAAATACAAAAAATTATTCCTTTTATTTGTAAAGAAAAAAGAAAATGGGACAAGTTTGAGATCATTTTGAAATGTGTGTGTGCTCTATGGGACCAAAAATATTATTTTCTCTGGGAAAAAATGTAAAGATTGAAATTGAAAAAGAAAACTGTACGCTCGTTGAGAATTAACAAACAGATAGATAATTATATGTCATAGAAGAGGTGTTTAAACAGCTGCATTTGATCCTTGGGCAATAAGATTGCATATAACAGCCGCCAACTCCCATGTAATGAGGGTTGCCCCATCCGAAATCCAAATCATAAACACGAAATCGAGCCCAACTATTAATCATGAGATTGGGGCACTTATAAGGGTCGATCGTGCCTCGTACAAGGGGGTCAATCCCGCCCTGCAACTCCAGAAAATCAATAGCGGATCTCAGGTACCCATCATCCTGCATTCGTACTATTGCCTCGTGAATTTTACGCGCTGCATACTTTAATGGATTGGATTCGAGCTCACCACACAAAGATGTGCACTTAGCTCTGAACACTGCATTACCCAAATATCCTTGTGGCAACGGCGGCTGAATCCTCGACCTACTGTCGACTGGAATGTACAACATAGTTTCTTCATCTTCCGGCAGCGCACGAGCCCTCGTTACAGCCCGCCACACATGCCCTGCATGCCACCAAGGACCTAGAATTAATATATATTTTTCGCTATATTAACAGAAATTTATGCAAAATAGTCATTGGCTATGTGGTTAAATTGTAATTTGGCCACATTAATTTAAAAAGATTTTTTTGGCCATTTTGAAATTTTGCAATTTCACATACTGCCTAGAAATGCAAGGGAATTAGTTGGAATATATTGCTAGAAATGAACATCATTAGTGATCTCAATACTTGATTTGTGAAATATATAGTCTCCAGGTGTGTGATGTTTTCACATTATCTTCGCGTATAGCACTCTATGGCCCACAATAAAGGATTTACAATTTAATGCGGGAATGATTTAGAATGAATGAGAAAAAACATCATTAATGATCTCAATACTTTAATTTGGTACTAAAAAGTTTAAATGAATGGTATCTATATAAAGCAATTATCAAAATGGCTAAAAAAAAATTTGTGGCATTACAGGGCCAAAAAAGAATTTAACCAAGCAAAAATGGCTAAAAATGAATTTTTCCCAATTTTAAGAATAAATATATAAAGTGAAGATAGTGTGAGTGTATTATGGGATCTACTTATAAATAAAATAATTGATTGTAAAAGGGTAAATAATGAAGGTAATAGTTTCTATAAAAAAAACTACTCCCTTCGTCCTATAATTATTTTCACACTTTCCTTTTTCGTCCTCCCACAATTGTTTTCACACTCTATAAATGGAAACTATTGCTTCAATTTTATCCTCACAATCCAACTAATCTCATTATTTTAATAATATAATTTTAAACAGCACTCTACTTTTTTAAAAAATTGTGTCATCTCAAAGGTGAAATCACCTCTGGGACGGAGGGAGTACATAATTTTTGTGGGCGGAAAAAAAATAGTACATAAATTTAGTGGACATGTGAAATATGATAATATCACATCACTACTTTTGAAGAATTGATTTGACAAAAAGTTTCTTAGATAACAATAAAATAATTATGAGCAAATTTTGTATGAGACCGTCTAATGTTATGCGACTCACACCTACATTTACTAATAAAAGGCCACCACCTTCAAAAAGTGATAAAATTTTAATAAAAAATGATAATATTTTTGTTAAAAGTGGCTATCATTTTTTTATTAAAATTTTATCACCTTTTAATAGTAATAACAATTTATTAATAAATGACAACTGTAATATTATAAGAGGGTCCCCGCCTCCAACAACAATACCCCCTCGCCATTGCAGTTGATTTCGACACGATCATTGTACTCGTTCTTCATCTGCAGCCTCCCTGCTATGGGGTAGAACTCCACCAGGGCACAGGCGAGCGCCTCCTTTAGAATCGTCGAGTCGAAATAATTAGGGGCCGAAGTTGAGGTATAGAAGAAGGGAAAGGGATGCGAGTGTGATAGTTTAGTGGCATGATAATGTCCATATTGGAGAGACACAGGGTGGTACTTGGCTTTGCAGCTATCATTGGCTTCACCATGATTGACGATTTTGTTGGAAATTGGTTTGGAATATGGGTGGTTGACCCAAGTTTGACCAATTTTATCATGATGTTCCATTGGTGAAAAATGGAATTAAGTTGCAAAATATTAATCTACGTTCAGAGTAGATGAATTTGGGATATTAATTTGCTCAAAATCAATTTCGGGTGAATGAGATATTAATACATGAAGTTAGCAACTTAAACATGTTGAAGAGAGAAAATAAGGGAGGAAATATGGAAATATTCCTTTGTCCCACATAGGAAAATGTGAAGGCTTTGGAGTCCCTTATATGTAGACTTGCGTACAATAGAATTAATAATATTCTATGGTCTACATGTTGGTGCCTTAAGGTTAGCCCGAAGGGCTAACCCAAAGACCCTCATGCTACACCCGCACGTGCACTTTGCACGAACGCGTCATCGCAAGGAGCTGAGGAGCCTTAAATTTTTGGAATGGGTCGGGCGCGGCTCGATCAAGGCTCAGTATGTGGGTGTACGGACCGTCGCGTCGGTTTGGTTCGGCTGGTACGGGTCAGATCCTGGTGTACGGACTGTCGCGTCGGTTCGGTCGGCTGGTACGGGTCGGACTCTTGTGGATCGAACCCGGGTCGCCCGTCTGGGAGTCAGAATGGGCGGGCATCCAGTGGGGTTCGAACCCGAGTCAAAAAGGCGCGAATCAGGTTCAGGGTGCAGCCAACGGGTGCGATCAGAGCCCTTGAAAATCAAGAGGTGTGATCTAAGGACTTAGATTCAAAGGATGGAAAAGATGCTGCCCTTCACCAAAAGGCACCACATCTCTTCAATTATTATAAATTAGACCCCAGATTGCATTCCAACATTCATTCACAACCAAAATAAGTCTTCTCCTCTCTAAAAGTATTCAAGCATTCTAAGTGTGCAATAGAGTCGTGTCGGGAGTTCCGGATACCTATTTGCGATTCGCTGATAACTTCTGATTTGTAGTGCAACAATCTGAAGTTCTAAAGTCATTGTATCTTGGGGACGGTTGTGTACGATCCGTATTGCACCGGTGTACGGGGGCAATAACGTCTTACGGAGAGCGAGTGAAACTCGTGCCTCGACTTTGTGTTTCTAAGTCCGTGTCAACACTTTCATCTTCTCATACACACAGCATTATTTTCTAACAGATTTTACCACCACCTTCATTGTTTTTGCTCTCTTCTTTTTGCAAATAATGCTTCTCCTTGTTTGGTTCTCTAGTTTAATTTTTATGCCCATACATCCACGCAGCAGGGGAGGGCGTTTAGTTGTTGTTGTTGTTGTTGTTATTATTATTATTATTATTATTATTATTATTATGGATTACTCTTGTATGCACCAGTTACACGGTGCAACTCAAGTTCATTTTTTAAAAGTTACACAAAATACTACTGATAAGTTACAAATGTTATTACTAAAAAGTGTATCTTTTATAGAGTAACTTTTCAGTAATAATTTGTGCAATTTTTCAATAATAAATTTTGTAACTTTTTAAAAATGAACTTAAGTTGCACCGTGTAATTGGTGCACAGAAGACTTATTTTATTATTATTATTATTGGAAAAAGTAAGTTAAATGTCTTCTTTCTTGTAGTGCATGCAAGTGTATACATCTCTAGTGCCATGACACTACACATGTATACAAAATATATCACAATCAAATGATTAATGATATCAAGAGTGCCATGGCAGAAGAACTATTGGGCCTTCAGGCTTGAGAAGAAACTAACTTGGGCCGGATTTTTTTTAAGGAAAACAGCCCATTTATTAAGAATAATTACACATAATTTCTTGAAAGTTTTAATTAAATTTCATTAATATATAATTAATAAATTAATATTATATTACTATAATATTTATATATCAAATTAATTTAAAAATTATTTTTTAATTGAAAAAAAATATCTTAGGCTTCGATTTTGAACCGTTATCTAAGCACTAGACCTTAAACTGCAGTTTAAAACTGGTCGTCTAAGTCCTAGATTTTAGACAACGGTTGATAATAATTCTCAAAGTGGAATTTTATAAATTAGTTTTAAAGCACTGTCCTCTTAAAGAGCAGTTTTCAACCATTGTCTAAACTTATCGCCAAAATTGCTTTAAGTTTTGATCTTAACATAGTCCGCAATGTCCAATCTGATCAAATCATTCCTAGTCCAATCAAAGCCACCCTTCCTTTTTCGTGCAAACTCACATCCACCTTGAGTGTATTGCTTTGCCACCAACAAAAATTCGATTGAACATTGAGGAGTACTAACCATAGAAGATTTAAACAATGTTTAAAAATCATTGGTTACCAAATTCGATTGAAACATTGTCTTCCAACATAATAACCGCATATTGCCTCTCTATTTATCTTTAAATCTTCGAAATTTTAGTATTAATTAATTTTATTAAAAAATTATATATTTATTGATATGAATGTTTATTGGGACGAGAATTATGAATTTCTATATCCACATAATCCTTCGATTAAGGGACAAATTACCCAAATTTTAAATTGTAAAAAAGTAAAAAATAATATTTTTTTTTGTCAAAATATAAAAGTTTAGATTAAATTATAATTGGGGGTTGAAAAGTTATAATTTTTCTGCAATTATTTAAAACTAATTTTCAGAAGCCGAAGACAATCAGTCTTAATTTGTAAATTCGAAACCTAATTTTTAAAACCTAATCAAACTGTTGTAATTTTGAGAGGAAAGCGTAAAGCATAAAAGTAAATGGACAATATTGATGACCCAGTTCGTCACAAAGTGACTACGTCTGGGGGCGACCAAGCCAGGAGATTATACTAATAAGAACTGCCGTTACAATGAATGTGTAGAATGTAGAGAATACAAAGGGAAGATACAATATATAAAGGATATCTAACCCTAAGTCTTGTGGGCCTAAAGCCCACTGGATATATCTAATATTATATCCATAAAATATAATAATATATTTACATATATTATAACACAAACATCACCTAATTCTTTTCATTGGATATCTGCTTTGGCCACCATTCATCTTGTCTCATGTCGCCCACTATAATTCTTCCAGAATAAACGGATATGGTTCTAACTTCTGACTTCCAACTGTTTTGATTACGTGGCCTCTTTCTAACCGATAAAGGCCATCCATTATTTATTTTAAAGAATGATACCTTTGTGAATATATATATAGGATTAGTCTCGTACGCACCAATTACACTGTGCAACTCAAGTTCATTTTTAAAAAGTTAAACAGTTTATAATTGAAAAGTTAAATTATGAAAGATACACTTTTCAGTAATAAACTGTTTAACTTTTAAAAAATGAACTAGAATTGCACCGTGTAACTGGTGCACAAGAGACTTACTCATCTATATATATTTTCTTACAATTCAACACTTCACTACACATTTAACTCCACGATAATTTTTTAGAACTTGTGCAGAAAATAAAGTGGTTAACTTATGACAATATGAAAATTATATCTCTCAAATGTTAGAATAGATTTTAGATTATTTTGACTTGGCTCGTATCTCCGGATGTATTTTAACGCCACACCTCTTATTAATCACATTATACTGGCACTTATACATTACATTGAGAAATTAGTTTAATCTGTTTCACATGAATTTGCAAACTACTTAAAAATAAAAATATTGATTTGTGTGTATACTTATAAATATATATATATATATATATTTACTCATATTTCACTAATTTATATATTATGTCATCCCAACGTCCGTCTAATTAGTATAAAATGAAAAATTACACCATAATACTCCCTCCGTCCATAATAAATAGACTACATTTTTTACACGTGATTTAATGCAAGATGTCGGAGAGTATTATGGGATATTGTGAGGTCTGTTCACGAATTTAAAAATTATATATGAAGATAATATATGCGTACTTTTCATACACAATTTTTAATTCGTGAACGGACCTCACAATACCCCATAATATCCTCCGACATATTATATTAAATTACGTGCAAAAAAGGTAGTCCAATTTTGATGGAGGGAGTATAAGATGGGAGCCGGAGCAAGTGGTTACGTTGTGGCTCCCCAAACTTATGTAAAATCACGTGTGGTCTTTAATTTGGGTGCATGATGAATAAGACTCGTCAATATTTATGGACGTATTGATGGTCATAAAGTTATGTGGGTTAGAAAAAAAATATTTTTATTTATATTTTAAATTTATAAAATTTTATGGTTTTGCCTCTTGATCATATATATTCCATTTATACTTGGCTCTCTTCAGAAAAATTATGACTACATGTAGTTGAGAAATTAAAGGAGAGAACTGTACACCTATAATTGTTCCATCTATAACTAATTTTGTGTGCAATAATTAAATTAAATATACTAAAACTTGATAACCAATAATAAGTAGCTAGAAATATATGGGCCACATCTACACGTTCAAAATTAAAAATGCAAAGTTATTGTTTTATTCTCCATAAGTGAAAAGAAAGAAAAAAATACGTCCAGATCCTTCAATTATATATGACCTCAGATTTTTATGCTATTTAAGTTTATTTTTAAAAAGTTACATAATTTATTACTGAAAAGTTGCACAAATTATTGCTGAAAAGTTATAATATTAAAGATACACTTTTCAGTAATAACACGTGTAACTTTTCAGTAGTATTTCATGTAATTTTTAAAAAATGAACTTGAATTGCACCGTATAACTAGTGCATATAAGACTAATCCGCCTTATTGATGCAAATAAATCTTTTGTCTGTTTAAAATTATATAAATATATATATTTATTGATTCAAACTATTGGTAAATTGTCTTATTTTAAAGCCAACCAAATTTTTCTTTAGTGTTTTTTTTTCATTGTATGTTATTTATTAAAGAACGGTTTTGTTGAATTTTTTCTATATTTTCAATAAAAAAATATAACTTAAACATTTATTAGACTAATCCATGTGTATCTTTGTTCAACTTTTTAAAAGATAAAAGAGTTCAATTTTCAAAAAAAAAAAAAAAAAAGGTTTATTCGGATCCGAAATAATCTTTTTCATATGGATATGCATTAAAAAATGCATGAAGAGCTTACTTAAGAAATCCAGTTAAGTAGGTGGAATACTGGGTTAAAGTTATTTTAAATATCTTATAAACTCTAATATTTTATAAGGTGTTTTTAGAATTTAGAAGATCATTTTTAAGTAGTTTATAAGTTATTGAAGTGTTTGGCTAATACAACTTATTATTTTTTGCTAATTTATCATAATTTTTTTTTAAATTAATTTTAATACAAAATAAATATTTTATTATTTTTTATATTGAGGTAGAGATTGTGGAGTGGTAGGGGGGTCCAGTTGAGGAGGGTGGGTGAGGTGGAGGTGCTGAGAAATAATAAGTTAGGACATTATAACTTATTTTTTACAGCTTATAAGATGTAATAAACTTATTTTAAGATTTTATAAATTATCAGACATTTTATTTTACTAAACATTATAAAATATTTTATAATTTTTTAAACAATTCATTAAATATTTTAAAAAACTTATAAGTTCAGTTAAACATCATCCAAGTGTTGAACCAATAGTTGACTCATGGGGTGAGCATTTTGATGAAAATTGTTCATTGTTGCTGATTGAAAATTTGAAGGGTCCATTTAATTTGTTTTTTTTTTTTTTACGAGTGTTTATTTTTTCTTAATTGAATGTTAAAGTGTGTGAAGTGAGATGGTTACCTTAACTTGAAGGTATAATGAAAGGGTTGAACTTTAAAAATTAAAAATATTCAAAAAAAAAAATCAATATTTTAGTCTAATAATCAATTGTACATATTGAAAATATGGTTGACAAATTAGACTTAATCATGCTAACTTATGTTATTCAGCCATCTTGACGACAATAAAATGTTGATCTCTTTAAATCAATTATCGGACAAAAATGTTTAACAATTATAATCTCTGCACTTTCCAATTTGTCAAAAATTACATTGCTAAAATAAAAATAAAAATAACTTAAATAACTAAAATAGTATATTTTTCAATTGAAATTTAATATAAGTGATGAATTGAGATGGTGAGGGGCTGGTTTAGGATGGATTTGCTCTATCTCATGAGTGAGGAACAAAAATAATTAAAAAGAATGAACAAGAACATAATACTAAAAAAAAAAATTAAATGTGAAAAATTAATAATGTTTGTAGGTCCAAAGTGACCCAATAAATAATAAATAAGGGCCCAAAAATATCCGCACAAAAATGAGTAATCTTTTATAAATTTTGTTAATAATAGAAAATTCATAGCATTAAATATATTTATTATATCAGTGAATGCATGGAACAATATCAATACATATAACTAGTAATTCAAATTTTATATTATAAACTTTGTTCATAGAAAATGGTGATAGAATTATAATAATATAATTATATGTTTAAAAAAATTAATAGTCACTTTTAATAAAATATTATTTAAAAAAAATTGATGATAGATTTACAGTAAAGTGTGATAATATTTTTAAAAAAGATGATAGTCATTTTTAAGGAAAATATTTTTTTATTAAAATTTTATTCACTTTTTATAATAATAATATTTTAATTAATAGATAACATATTTTATGACTCTTATATTATAAACTGTTTCACAAAATACTTACTCAAAATGTAATTAGAAAATTGTTTGAATAGAACATTTATTATCCTTGCTAGTAATAAATTTAATTGCAGGTATATTAATTTTTAAAAAAGAAAATATTAAGCGGCAAGGGTTATCCTTGGCCTAGATATAGGTCCGTAACTCTCACTAGTACACATTTGGGCTTGGAGAGCCTTATTTTTCCGCTTAGAGAGCGGTTATAATGGGCTCTCCAAGTGAAAGCTATCTAAGTTCGAGAGCACTTAAAGAGCGGTTGTCAACCGCTCTCCAAAATCCCCTTAGAGAGTTGTTCTTAACCGCTATACAATTGTTTTTTTTAAGATATCGCAGATGCCAATGCCTGGGAACTGTGACCAATTCAAAGAAGTTGGGTCCACTAAATTTCAATCTCATATCTCGAGGAATAGAGAGAAACCCGAAAAGTAGATCGAGAAATAAGGTAAAATTGGATCTGAAAAGCGAAATCCTACACCGATTTCGATTTCGATCTGCTGAAAGGCAAACCCCCTCTACATCAACTCAACTTGAATCCCTACAAAAAAATTCAACAAATGAAACAGATCAATCTTCCTAGTAATATTAAGTCTCTGATGATGGGGAAAAAAAAAAGAAATAGATCAATTTAAGTTAAAACACGTGATGAGAAACCAATCTCAATTAATTAAAATAAACAAAAATCAACATCAACACACTTTTCCTAATGAATGACAATCTCCTAATGAATAAACAGCACAGGAACTCACAAATGCATGTGCAAACAAACAACCTAACTCACCTGCAATTAATGACGATCTCCGGCAGAAAAGGCGAAGTACGTTTGTTGCAAAGAGGGGAGGCGACGGCTTCCTTCAATTCTGGTAGAGTGGTGGTGCGATTCAAACTCCGGCAAGATGAGCGACTTATTTCATGGAGACACGGTGCTTCGATCTGGCTTTTCACCTCTGGTGATGAAGCTTTCCGGTGAGATATCAAGCGGTGATGAAACTTTCCGGCGAGATATCAAGCAGTGATGAAGCTTTCCGTTGCCCCCTCTCTCTTCTTCCCCTTTTTTTCTCACTTGTTAGTTTACAGCACTGCCTATAACCATATATACATATATATACGTAGAATATTATATATATATATATATATATTATTAGTGGTTGTTGACTAAGCATGTTCTAGTCTTGTCCTACTATTTAGCTTATAGCGGTTTTTGAACCGCTTTGCCACTTTAAAGCGGTTCTAAACCGCTTTTTAAGTATTTTATTTTATTCATTATTTTATATTTTGTCAAAAGCGGTTTTAAACCGCTTTATAACTATTATTTGTATTTTATTTTTTATTTTTTGTATTTACTTAGAGAGCTCATGTGCCAATGAGCTCTCTAAGTGACAACTTAGAGAGCTCATTGACACATAAGTTCTCTAAGTAAAGCTATGAAAATTTAAAAATGTAGTAGTGTCTAGGCATATTTTTACTTAATTTAGAAATTAAATTTAAAAGATTTATGTGTTCAGGCTTCCAGCGCTCAAACGCAGCTTGACAAAGTCATTAAATTTGTCAGTTGCTCATTCAATTAGCTAAAGGCTTAGATTTGATGAACGTCCCATATTTCTCTATTTCAGTAAATTAACTTGATATTTGGCCTAAATAAATAAATTGTCCTAGTTAAAGATGTCTTATATTTCACTATTTTAATTTAAAGTTCTCCTTACTCCTAGAATTCTATTTCTAAAATTTCTTGTAATTTCTACTACACAGTTCATTGTTGTATAATTCTCCGATCTCTTTTTTTTTAGATTTTTATATTTCATGAGATTTCATCTTCTCTTCATTAAGGATGACAACGGGATAGAGCAACACAAGTATCTAAACATCCATACCTTCCCTGCGCCTATGTCCTACCCTATTGCCCCATCACGGGGCAGAATGTTGTGCATCACGTTTGCCATGTGAGGAGTAGATTAACCCCGTCCTATCTCGTTCTGTCTCATATTATACAAACTAAAATAATATTATATATATTTCAGGAAAAAAAAATTACTAAAGAAAAAATAATGATGCATCAAATCTATCAAACCATATCCAACAAAAATAATTTTAGATTTATTTTAGATTAGAGTTATAATCAATATATAAATAATATAATTTTAGTTTTGTTTGATATATTATTGTTGTGGTATAAATACTCCAAAGGCATAAAGACTCGGCCCAATTCCCAAAAGGCCCATCAACGCCCAAACAAGATAGGAGTTAGACTAAGACCGCCTGAGGCTCGACAAAGTCAGGGAGCCTGAGGTACTCCACATGAAGGTCAGGTTTTCCAACTCAACCCCCTGTCCTGAGGTCGTACTACCTTGAGCGTTAGGACGTTAGCAACAAGCTACGGTAGCACATGGGGAGGATCTTGGACGATATGCACCGATTCTATTCTGGCAGTAGAGATCTTGATTCAAAATATGTGTCCAGCTGTCACAAGGCTATTGGTTGGAGCAAGTTAAGGCAAGTGCTCACAATCTCCACGATCTTTGGGTCACGATGGAACGTGCACCACCAACCAGCTCCGCCAAACCTGTATCCCCACATAAACCCTAGAAACATGTATAAATAGGCCACTAGATGACACAAAATAAGATATGTTCCTACGCGGACATTCAATCTCTTATTCAGCATTTCTTTGCTCATTAATATAAGAGCGCACACACATTCAAGTCCTAAACTTTACAATAGAAGGCTAGGCAAATCTTGATCTTATTTATATTATCTGCTCCTATAATCTTATATTATAAATCCATAATCTAATAACAAACATTTATAAATTATTATTGATTAGGTTATACATTTTGATAGAATTGTTTAATATTTTGTAAGGAATTTGTGGATTTATTAGTTAATTGATTGAGAATTCATTGAAGGTTTGGACAAATTGATTAATATTTGATTTGTTTTGTTTTCAAGGAGAAATTATTGATAAAGAACATTGGAAAGCGCAATTGGAAGAAGAGCAAAATCTTGGGAAGAATAGAGATGAATTGGAGCAAGACTTGGATTAAGATGACAAAAGGAATAAATTTAGAATGTTGCTCGAGCACCTCTGGTCGAGCAAGTATGCATGATCATGCATCAGCTTAGCAAAGCGTCACACGCCTCTTAAAATCGTGCATGGGGATTGGTCGAGCAACACTGCACGATCGTGTTGCCTTAAGAATTTTACGAACAAAATCAGGAGGAGGAGTTGCTCGACCACTTTTGGTTTAGCAGGGAGGAATAACAAAAGTGTGCTGTGATTTTTGAAGTCGTGCTTGAGCACTTTTACTCGAGCAACACAACACGATCGAGCACCACGGGATATTTTTATCAGATTTTTACTGATCTTATGACACGTGTGATGATCCTAGGAAGCATATAAAGGCCTCAAGAATTAATTTCACACTCAGGTTTTCGGATTGGGAGAAGGGAGAGCAAGAGATAGGGTTTCCAACATTTTCCTTTTGAGAAAATTTTCATGTTTTTCATAATCAACTTCCATAGATTGATTTAGATTTCATAGTTTAGCTATAATTTCAGTTTTATTTCAAGTTTCAAGCAAGAATTAAAGTGGGCTATGGATTTATATCAATTTTGAATTATCTAGAGGTGATATTTTTCTATTATTGCAATTTAATTAATAGTTGGAGCATGGGATTTGTTGATTTCTTGTTTATTTCCTTTTGTTTGTTGTTATTAACCATGGCCTAATCATTTCATTCTTTGGGTGTTGGAATTGCAATGGAGATTGATGTGATTATGGCTTGATTGTTTTGAATTTGCTATGTGAATGATTTATTGCTTCAACTATGGTGTTTATCTTGATTAGATTGATTGAATTGATTGAGTAACTCTTAATTGATGGGTATGTGCTTCAATGAGAGTTGGGTATTTACTTAATTGATTTTGTAGAGAAAGGTTATTTGATTAATTTGACTATCCTAGTAATCTACTACATCGAGAGGGGATAGATGGCTTAGACAACCTATAATAGACGCTAGGTTCTTTAATCATGATTAGAGTATTTAGTGAGAGGGAAATTATAGGGATTAAAAACCGTGTTGAACCTTTCTGTAATTCACTACCTTAGGAACTATTCATGTTGCTTGATCACCTAAGCCTCAAAAGGATTTGGTCTTCAAATGTTTTGTGGTAGTCTCTAGTTAACACCAACAACATAGCAAAGGATAGATGGTAGAGTCGTAAGAACATTGATCGAAATTGTAAGGAAAACACCCGAAGCATACTCCTTACATTGCACTTCTACACGAAGTTAGATTGTCTTGATTCCTAGATTTATTTGAATTGTTCTGAGTTGAATTATTTTTATCAGTTAATCTAGTATGTTAGTATTTAACAAAATCGGACTCGTCACCATAATGCTTATGACAACACATGATTTTGGGGATCCATTGTTATCCTAGGTCGATAATACTTGATCGTATACTTCATTTACTACAATTACACATCCGCTTTTGGGTAGATTTGCTTGAGTTCATAAATTGTGCAAAAATACAAAAAAGTCAACGGCACCGTGGACTGTATACTAATCTTAATTCTTGTGCTGGGGTGTGGATGTTTGGAGCAAACTGTTGACACTTCAAACATTTGTTAGCATATTTGATGGCGTCATTTCGTAATGTTGGCCAATAATATCCTTGTCTGATGGTCTTGTAAACCAAAGCTTGCCCCCCAGCATGGCCTCCACATATTCCTTCATGGATTTCTTCTAACACTTCCTGTCCTTCCTCTGGGGAGAGACATTTGAGTAGGGGTAGAGAAATTTCCCTTTTACACAGCAGTTCCCAAATTATTGTGTATCTTGCAGCTTGCTTGGCTATTCGTTATGCCTCCCAGTGGTCTTCCGATTGGTCTCTGTTGATTAAGTATTTTCTGATGGGCGTCCTCCAGTCCTCAACCATTTGCTGCCCCCATTCAACGTTTGATTGATATAATCGAACGTTGAAGGATTTTCTATCTTTGTTACTACGACTTTTGTGATACTTGCTTCACCGATACTCGTTGTCAGGCGAGCCAATGCGTCAGCTTGTGTGTTTTCGAGTCGCGGTGTTGATGAAAGAAGTCACACCGACAATCAAAGGCAAATTAGCAACACTTAATTAATGGTTAAGGAAATCCTTGATCATATTAAGATTGTATGCGAGCAAGAGTGGTTCTAGTCAGCAAGCCTACAAGGCCAAGTCAAAGCTGCTCGCCACCCTACTCGCCACATACCTGTTATGTAGAATCTATAAGCGAGCAGGAGCGGATCGAGTCAGCAAGTCTACAAGGCCAAGTCAAAGTTGCTCGCCACCTTTCTTGAAGACACATGTGTAACAGACCAACAAGGAGGCACGAGGGTTAGTATTGCTCGCCAAAGCTGCTCGCCTAACACCCCAATTGATACCAACAAGACAACCAACCATGCCCAGACAATAGGGACAAATAAAGATACCCATTTAGCACCCTAAGAAGAGGCGAGCAGGTTAAGACCCCATCCAGATGAAGGACATCCGCCCCACGGAAGGCTGCTCACCCAAGAGGCAATTGGTCTCCAAGGAGATGAGACAAGTAGGATAAAGGGAAGATTAGTCTTTCTAGATGGTAATTAGTGGATACAATGTATAAGATAGTGACAAGTGGAGGACACTTGTCACTAAATCAGCTTAAGTAGCTTAGATAAGTGTCACATCACCCACGCAAGGGTATAAATAGGCCAAATTGTAACATTTGAGGGGATTCCAATCTCTCTCTAATAATAGAATATTTTTATACTACTTTTCTCCCTACATTTTATATTATCAAATTAATCCACTTACTAAGATTGTTGTTCGAGTGATTTTACTTGGGTAATTAGCCACATAATCAACTAGAACGATCACTCAACACACATATTCATTTATTTTTGTAAAAATAAATATTTTTCATACAATGTAACATATACATGTGTTACATTGTATGTGTAACACATATTTGTTCTTAACAAAAATACATTTTATCCTATAATAACACATATTTGCTCATATAATAACAAAAATTGAAAAGCAAATATGTGCTACAATTAGAGTAAATGTGTGTTACAATTAGAGTAAATGTGTGTTATTGCAAATGTTTGTTATATTTAGAGTAAAATGTGTGTTACAATTAGAGTAAATGTTTGTTACAATTAGAGTAATTGTGTGTTAATGCAAGATCAAATGTGTGTTACTGTATACACAAATATTTATTTGTCCTTAGAAAAATATATATTGTACTTTATATAACATGTGTAAGGTATTAAAAGATGTATTAATACATGAACAATATATTATCAACATAAATCAACAAAGAAAATAAAAAATAAATTAAATAACACATATTTATTCTTGCAAAAATACATATTTTTCTTATAGTTACTTGAAAAGTAAAAAAAATTAATTTTTTAAGTATTAGTAACACAGATTTTACTTGATAATAACACACATTTGCCCAAATTATAACATATCTGGGAGTGAAAAAATCTAAAATTACAAGTTACATAAATTTAAAAACAAATGTCCAAATCCAACCCAATTTGATTTAAACCCGCAAATTTTTCAAAAATGAATATTTTTACGATAAAAGATATTACCCAACTGTTGCTTATTCTATTTTTATTAATAAAAAACGAACACCGAACCGATTTTAAAAATATTAAATTATCAAAACCGAATAACAATTAAACTATAGATTGAAATTAAACCAAAATTAATATTTTATTCAGTTCAAACCATTTATTACACACCCTTAATTTTTCTTCACTTAAATCTTCACTCGCGACATTATTCATAGCTCCCAAAATCAGTAATTGATTCGACGAAAATTCACGAGTACACATTATTTTCTAGGTTTTGACAATATTTGTTTTGCTAAATTGTTTTTAATTTGTATTTATACATTATCTCATTATTTTGTATTGTTAAATATTTAATATAAGTCTTGATCATCATGTTTAATAAAATATTTTTTTGCAAAGGATTCTTTTCATTAAAAAATTTGTAGCTTTGATTGTTTTTAAATAAAATGCTTCGAATTAAGTTAGTCACTTAGAATTCAAAATCTAAAAGTTGAGAGTTTTTTATTTTTAGGATTCATCAAAGTTGGATAAAATAAATCAAAGTTGGACAAAATAAATAACTCAAGATAGAATTAGTTAAATTTGTAACTTAGAGATTGTTATTTGTGATTAAGTAGTATATATATAAATTGATGGGCATGAGTGAATTACTAATATAAAATAATTTTATTTAAAATGTTTAGATTATAAGATTAATAATAAAAAATATTCAATTGAAGTAAATTATTTTTTAAACTTGTCATTTTTCCCAATATAAGAGGTTAGAGGGGTAAAGATAAATACAATAGATTGTTATTATACTTCTACTCAAAAACAATATTATCTACCATTTATAAAGTAAATTGAATTTTAATTTTAAACTTTTTATTAATTTTGGGTATTTATCCATTGAACCAAACATAAAATTAGATTGGATAATTTATTTTATCTCGGGGTATTTACCTAACTAAAGGAGGCCTTAGTTAATTCTATTTTTCACAAAAAAGTCAAAAGTCAATTTCTGCTTTTTACAAATTTCACAAATACAATTACTCTTTATTATTTCCACGGTTCATCAAATATATGTATTTTTTTGCACGTGGTTTAAGATAATATATTGGAGTATAGTTTGGAATATCATGAGGTCCGTTTATGAATAAAAATCATATTTTTGGAAAGTGCAGATGATGTAGTTTTAAAAAATATGATCTTTATTCATAAACGGACCTCACAATACCCCTAAATATCCTCCGACATATTGTATTAAACCACGTGTAAAGAAAGATACATATATTTAGTGGACAGTGGAAGTATTATCTTTTACCATTTTAATCGAAGTTTTACATAGTTTTTTTGGTACAAAAATAAAAAAAATACAATATGAACATATAATAAAATAGATAGAAATATAAAAATAATTTACCGAACTTTAACTCAAACGAACTAAAAGATTGAGATCACTTCAATTAAGACGCAAAATAGTATCATTGCTAAATTAGATCACTACTAAAAAGATATGTTTTCCAAGTCAAAGCGAAGTTTGGTGAAAGCTATTGACTTAATACATATTTACATACGTGATTCAATTCCGAGTGACCTGGGTTCCATTCCCTTTGGGAACGAATTAGGAGGGAGATATAAGGTTGGACTTGGAGATTTGGGTGTAAGGAGACTTGATGTACTAACTACTAATAACTATCATTTACCAAAAAAAAAAACATATGTGATTCAATTCTTTAGATTAAAAAAAATCATTAAATTTATTTATAAATTTAACATTTAGTCAAATGCAGTTGACAGTTGAGGAAATTTAGTTATATTTGGCTTGAAGACATAAATTTTTGTATTACACATTTACACTCAATCGTTTGACCGTCTTTTCAATGCAGTCTACACAAAATCAATTTTACTTTAAAATTTTATTTATATTTTATCTATATCTTTAATTAGTGTTGATTATTTATTAAAAGGTATCAATATATAATAGTTATATTTTATACTAAAAATAATTACTCAAAAATTAATTTACAGTATACATATGTATACTCATCTCAATTGGTATTTCGAACTTGGTCATAATTTAACTAAGAAAAGAAGTTATACTACTTCCGTGTCATCCATTAAATTTTTTCTCATTTCATAGTTGATGGAGATAAGGAAAATAAGATACTCCTTCTGTATTTCTATAAGTTGCTCGTTGTTTTGGGCACACGAATTAAGGTAAAAGTGAAAAAGTATGAGTGATGTGATGAAAAAAGTGAAAAAGTATAAGTGATGTGATAGAAAAAGTGAAAAAGTATGAATGATGTGATGGAGAAAAGTGAAAAAATAATGAAAATAGTGTAAAAAATATTGAAAATAATAATAAAGAAGTGAATAGTAGTTTCCAAAAAAGGTAAAAAAACAATGAGCAACTTATAGAAAGACGGACGAAAATGACAACATGAACAACTTATAGAAAGACGGAGGGAGTATTATATATTATATTTCTATATTATTGAGATTCGATTTGATTATGTTAGAATTTTATATAATTTTTAATATCTTTAAATGATTTTTTAGATTAGTTAGGATTTCGTTTATTATCATAAATAGGCGTCTCAAACCTATTGTAGAGAGAGTTAATTTGATGAATTAAAATTGAGAGTATTATCTCGTTTATCCCGTATTTTAATTGTTGTTTTCTGGCATTCTTATGAATCAATGGATTTAACACATTAATTGCGAAGATCATATTATCTGGGTATTCTTAGAATCAACGGATTATATGTTTATGCTTCATGTTGCTGCATCAGTTGGTATCTAGAGTCAGTAACGATTCATGTGATGCCTCCTAGACGCAAGCATCACGATTTATCTCTTCTCCAAGAGCAATTACAGGTTATTGCTCAAGGATTGGAGGTGTTGCAACTACAAGTCAAGTTTTTGGATCAGGTTACTCATCGAGGAACCATATACCAAAAGTTTCAAAATATTCGACAGGATACGCGATCTATTCATGCCTATTTCACAGAGTTTGCTCGTTTTCTTGGTTAAATTAATACAAAGGAGACACATAAACAATTAGTGTCAAGATACATCCGAGGCTTAGAGATTCAATTCCAAGAAAAAATTCAGTTGTTGAATCCCAAGTCACTCTTTGAAGCACATGAGTTCGCGGTTACACTGGAACGCTGATTCAACCGGCGTCAAACCACCAACACTCGAGAGCTAACGACATCCGATCGTAAACCAGTCCCGATCCTGTCCATCGCTGGCTTCAAGCCACCAGTCGCCCGCCCTGCATTTATTCTCTCCAGCGCTCTACAGTCACAGTCTCATCTCTACTGTCCGTCCCCGTCTCCAACCAAAATTCAGCAGCATCGACAAGTGCCACTGCCCTTGCCGCCGCTCTCTTCTCGGCGCGTGACGTCTGCTTCGGCTGGGGTTCCTCTCGCACGACGGCTTCTACATCCGACCATTCCCAATTGTCGCTCATCCTCTTTCCGACACGCACTATCTGTGCAGCAATCCCCTATCGTCAGCCCTCTTCTGCAGCGAACGAAGCTACCGCTAGTGCCAGCCGAAGGCGCTGCTCGCGCCGCCACTCCCATGGCCGAATGGCCACCAACGGCGCCGCCCGTGGTTGTTTGTCCACTAAATCCACCGCCCGCGGATTCGCCACCGTCAATCGCTCATCTTGCCAAGGTCTGCCCTCCAGCGATCTCGCCACAGCCGATCGTGAATCCTGCTTTGGTCCACCCCCCGTCCACTGATTTTGGCTGCGCGAATGTGGAGATGGCCCAGTCTGAGCTTGTTGCCCTAACTTCCTCACTTGGGCCTCTGACTTTTCCCAGGAGTATTGGGCTGTTTGAATATTTGGGTTCTTTTGGATCGCACCAATTAATTCTTCCAGATAGATTTCTTACGAGCCGAAGTTTTGATGGTATCATTGGGTATGCTACACAAAAAAGAAACGACCCTTTAGTTTTGGAGAATTATTTGATTTTAATAATTATTATTATTTTATAAATAATGATAGTTATTTTAATTTTCCTCCGAAGATTTTATTTCCGTATCATATTAAGATTTTGGGCAAGATACGCACTGCAGATATTTTTTAGGTCAAAGGTTCAGAGATCTTCCGTATCATTGTTTTTCCTGACGTTGAACGTGCTATCGCATCCATTCAATTGCTCGAAATCCTAATTCTTATTGCTTCAAGGACGAAGCTTTCGAAGTGGGGGAGAATGATGGAGATAAAGAAAATAGGATATTATATACTCCCTCCGTCCATGAAAATTAGTCCACGTTGCCTTAAATAACTGTCCACAATAAATAGTCTACCTACCCAAAATGAAAAACTTTCAATCATTATTTTTATTTTTTTATACACATGTTGGACTGGCGAACTAGTACCATTCGTATATGAATAATCGCCAAGGTTTGGCAGGTCGTCAGGACCCACCCAAATCCTTAAAGGTGCGGAGCTCGCCCACATGGAGATGACTCACCTGCGTAGCTCGCCCAAAAGGCACTGGAGCTCGCCCCAGATCCTTAAAGGCACTGGAGCTCGCCCCAGAGCTCGCCCAAACCGCTGTAGCCCATCTCCGAGCTCGCCGACGAGCTCGCCTATTAGTTAAATAGGACCCCGATGGTGCGCTCTTTTTCCCTCCGTCCGATTTATCCACAAGGGTGGTTTACGGCGAGGTTTTTAATGAGGCTCATCCAGTCTAAGGCATAGTAGTAGGACGAGGCATGATAAAGGAAGCAGTGTGAGGGACCAAGACGAGGGTAAGGAACCCTCGTCAACACCGGAAGCCACATAGGCTCGTAAGGTGCCGTTTCACACTCACACACCTATAAATAAGACCTCTCTTGTACTATTCACACAATTTTGAAAATCAATACAGTGCCTATTACAATATTTCTCTCTCTAAACTCTCTACTCTCCCTCCTCATATTCTACCCAAGAACACAAATTCTTGGATTATTGTTTGATGGAATTAACATGTTATAACTAGCCACACAACAAACACGATTAATAAATTATATCAACAATTTGGCGTAGAAGGAGGGACCCCGAATCTGAAAGGTTAAAAAAAAATTCAAGAACAAAAAGTTAGGGTTTGTTTGAAGATTTGAAGATTTGAAGGTGTTCTTGATAAAACTCAAGAACTCTTGAAGATACACATACATCTTCATCCCTTGAACGAAGAACCCAGATTTCACGACAAAAACTCGAATTTTCAGATTTCACGAAATTGGCCCGGAACAAGTTTTCAAACGCCCGCGTGCACACGAATAAACCGAATCTCGAATAATTCGTCAACACGCGAGGCTAGACGAAAACTTGCACGGCTCCACCTAAGCTGGACAACCACCGCACCAGCGACCTCCCTCCATCTCGGCGACCTGCAGCAAACTACCCCCTCCGAAACCCAAAAATGGCTAACACTCGAGCCGCCAAGGGGCAGGCCTCCGCCGCTGCGGGAAGGTCTAAAGGGGGTGATCAAAACCAGGCCGAGGTGGAGACCTCACGCCAGGTGGTGGAGACCTCACAACCACCTCCCCAGAAGAGCACCACAGCTCTGCGACCTCCGCGACCTCCGCGAGTTACGGTGACCCAGGAGGACTTGGCCCCCGCTCTGAGGGACCTGGTCAGCAATCCTGACGAGCTCCAACGCACCATCGCGACCTTACAAAGGTTGCAGCAGCGACAGCAGGATGAGCTCGCCCTAGTACTCAGGCGAGCTCCAGCCGCCGAAACCCGGGAGCAGACTAGGCCCACTCAGGGCACCCAAAACAGAGGGGACTACAGCGTACTCCCCACCGAGCAGGAGGCAAGCTCGGCACAGGCTCGCCAGTGCAGGGAGAAAACCGGCAAGGCCAAAATGGTGGAGGAGGGTCCTGCTCCCTGCATTGGAAGGGAGTCGGCCTACACCGGGGCATCTGGCACCCACCAATCTCAAAGGAGGGAAGTCCTCCAAGGCCGCCTGGGCCTAAGATACGAAGAGAATGAGCGTACGGCGGCACCAGCTGCGTCCCATGGGGACTCCGATCAGCAGCCACGCAGATCAGCCCACGAAAGTCTGAGGAGACCCGCCACTGACCGACTAGGCCCCCACGGCGGATGCCAATTCCAGCCCACCACTGAGAGGTCACCCCAGAGTGAGGCACCTCAGGGACGTGCGTCCGTGAGACGCACGACCTTTGAGCACCCTCCGCCGGAGGTGGCCCGAGATGACGAGCTGGCCTCACTGAAAAAGGCCGTTGAAATGCTACAAGCACAAGTAGCAGCCAAGTCTGGCGGACCTGACGCCACGGCTCTCCCCACCTCTCCATTGGCACCTGCCATCCTCCGCGCACCGGTCCAGAAGAAAATTCAATTCCCGGTGATGTCCGCATACGAAGGCGAATTGGACCCGAAAGTCCTTCTGGCCAAGTACGCGGACTTCATGATTTCGGTCGGCGCCACTGACTCCACCCAGTGCCGGAACTTTTCGCTGACCCTAGGGGATCGAGCTCACCGATGGTTCTCTTCACTTGCCCCGGGGTCAATCTGCTCATTTGGCCAACTCTCACGGGAGTTCCTGGACCACTTCTCTGGGTTCGGATCCTACCTTACCCAGAAACACCGACTCGCCAACATCCACCAAGGTGAGAGCGAGACCGACCAGCAGTACCTGGAAAGGTTCGACAAAATCCTGTTGGAAGGCGAGCCGGTGAGTGAAGACACCAAGGTCGTCGCAGCGATGGCCGGACTCAGGAGGGGTACCGACCTCTGGAAAGAGATGCACCTCGCATGCCCCAACACTTACAGTGAATTCCGTCACAAGGCGGGGGTGTTCACGGCTATGCAGGAGGCACTACTGAAAGAAGTTAGTGCCCACGAGGAAAGGAAGCCCCACGGGAAGAAGTCCGGGGGCGCCTACAAAGCTCCCCGGAACTTAAAAGCCTTTGGCGAGGGAGATGAGCTCAAAGAAAAGCTCAACCAGGTCCTCACTGTCTCCGTCGACCACTTCTTCACTGCTGTCAAAGGCAAGGCCATGCTGGAAGAGCCGAGGCGAATCCGCCAGGACCGCACGAAGCTCAATCCCAACAAATTATGTGCCTACCATCAGGCCATCGGCCACTTCACCAGTGAGTGCCGAGACCTCCTCAAGCAACTCTGGAAATTTTACGAGGAAGGGAAATTGGCCGAGTTCGTGAAGAAGGCCCCAGCTAAGAGACCGAGGTTCGAGAGGAGGGCTACCTCCGATGACTAGGAGGAGGAAGCAGACCAACCTGGTCCCCATCACAGACGGAGGGCACCTCCCCAACCTCAGCAAAACATGGAGCCTACTCGGGAACTCTTAGTTCTCGAGGAGGAGATCGGAGCCGCCGGAGGTCTCCAGGACGGGGGATCCTTCATGTCCAGGAGAAAGAGAAAGGCCGAAATCCGGGCCATAAACCAAGTCCAGGAGGGCAGCTCCGGCCTCAGGACCATCTCACAGCTTACTGACGAGCTGACGTTCTCCGTGGCGGACCTGGAAGGGGTACTGATGCCCCACAACGACTCGTTGGTGATAACCGCCAACATCATGAACGTCCGAGTTCACAGGCTACTTGTGGACACCGGCGCATTCACCAACATCCTCTTCAAATCCACCTTGGACGCCTTAGGTGATTTCGAGTCGTATCTGGAACCTAGTAACGCTAGGATAGTGGGGTTCAGAGAAGCTGTAACCGTTCCCCTAGGTAGTGTTAGGTTAAGCGTCCAGCTTGTATCGGCTGAGGATCCCGAAAGGAGGCTGACTAGGCTCATAGATTTCCTAGTTGTCGACCAGCAGTCCTCCTACAACGGGTTCCTTGGCCGCCTGTTTATTAATGAATTCAAAGCGGCGTGTTCGACCTACTACTACTGTTTAAAATTCCCAACTCCAAAAGGTGCCGGAACTATAAAAGGTGACCAGAAAAAGGCCCGAGAGTGTTTACTCCAAATCAAAGATGGCTGGGTCAAGAAGTCTGTTACACAAGTCCATATCCTCGAAAAGGACGTACAGATTCTTGCAAACGAGCCAAACATCCTAGATGTCATCTCGGTCAAAACTGAGATGATGGAGGTAGGCGATTTGTCAGAAATCAACCAAGGCACTGGACCTGTGCAAGACACACAACCGACACCAATGGAGGACTTAGAAGAAACCCAAGTGTTGAGACCTGCGCAGGGGTCGGTACCTGCGCAGGGACAGCAGCCTACTCCCATGGAGGTAGCTGATGAGGCCCCAGGTGGGGGACCTGCGGGAGGTCAAGAACCAACACCAATGGACGTTGACCCAACTCCCCAAGTCACCACACCATCCCAAGCTGATAGACCACCGGAGGTGTTCACAGCTGACGAGCTCGCCCAAGCTGAGAGCCAACCCGATGACCTCGAACCGCGCATAGGCCACGAGCCTGCACAGATGTCACAAGGGGAGTGGGACGAGTTCATCAGTGACCCGAGGTGGAAAAGTCAAAAGAGAAAAGCAACCCCCATGGAAGAATTAACAGCACTCCCGGTGGACCCGGAAAGGGACTTAGAACTTTTCATCGGTTCTGAGTTACCTGAACCGTACCGGTCGAGGATGGAGCTCTTCTTGATGACCAACCTGGACGTGTTTGCCTGGTCTCACGAAGACATGACGGGAATCCCGTTGGAACATGCTTGCCACATACTTAACATAGATCCGACGAGGAGACCCGTACGCCAAAAGCGAAGAAAGTATGGACCAGACAAGTACGCGGCTCTGACTGTTGAGGTGGAGAAGTTGTTAGACAACATGCTCAACAAGGAATCTTTGTGTCCGCAGTGAATTGCGAACCCCGTCCTGGTGAAGAAACACAATGGGACGTGAAGACTCTGCATTGACTTCACGGACCTGAACAAAGCATGCCCGAAGGACAACTTCCCACTACCTCACATTGACCAGCTGGTGGACAGCACTGCAGGCCATGAGATGATGACATTCATGGATGCTTTTGCGGGCTATCACCAGATAGCTCTACACCCAGATGACCAGGAACACACGGCGTTCTACACTAACAAGAACATGTATTGCTGGGAAAGGATGCCATTCGGACTCATCAACGCCGGAGCTACCTACCAAAGATTGGTGAACAAAATGTTTGACCAACACATTGGCGAATCCATGGAGGTGTACGTGGACGACATAGTTGTCAAGAGTTTGAGAAAGGAGGACCACCTGGACCACCTGAAACAGACCTTCGACATACTGCGCCACTACAACATGAAGTTGAACCCCAAAAAGACCAGCTTCGGCGTACACTCTGGGAAGTTCCTGGGGCACCTAGTTAGCCAGCGGGGAATTGAGGTCAACCCAACACAGGTCCAATGCATAATCGAGATGGGTATACCCGATTCCGTCCAAAAAATTCAAAGACTGACAGGGTGCATGGCAGCCCAGAACAGATTCATCTCCAGGTTCGGTGACCGAAATTGTCTGTTTTTCGAGGCAATTAAGGCAAACACACAGAGGTACAAAGAGGCGGCCAAGGCCAACAAGCTCCACCTCAAAAACCACTTCGTCTGGACAAATGAATGCCAACGAGCCTTCGAAGATATCAAAACATACCTGGCGGATACACAGGTTTTATCGAAGCCAATACCTGGAGAGAAGCTGTATTTGTACCGAGCCGCGTCGGAGGTGGCCATCAGCTCCGTCTTGGTCCGAGAAGAGGCGAAAACACACCTACCAGTGTACTACGTGAGTCAAGTCTTACATGAAGCTGAGTTGCGGTACACCCCAACAGAGAAGCTGGCTTATGCACTGGTGATGAGTGTTAGAAAATTGAGGCCTTACTTCTTTGACCATCCAGTAGAGGTGCTGACAACGTTCCCACTGCGTCAAATACTACAGCGCCCAGACACTGTCGGACTACTGCTGAAATGGTCACTGGAGATCAGCCAATACGGTATAACCTACGCACCCCGAACAGCGATCAAGGGACAAGCACTTGCCGACTTCATCGTCGAGCTAACTTTTCCACAAGATCCGACGAGGGGGCGTATAGCTCCGTGGCATCTCTACGTGGACGGATCATCAACTAGCATGGCAGCAGGCGCCGGTGTGGTCCTGATCAGCCCAGACAGACAAGTCTTCACCTCCGCAATTCGGTTCGACTTTCGAGCAACCAACAATGAGGCGGAGTATGAAGCGTTAATAGCAGGACTTAGGCTATCATTAGCTGTGGGGGCAACCAATCTTCAAGTTTTCGGAGATTCCCAGCTAATAATATCCCAAGTCCGGGGGGAATATGAGGCAAAAGACCAGCAGATGATGACCTACCAGAAAATAGTCGCGCATCTGATCTCGATGTTTACATAAGTTTACATCAATCAGATACCGCGGCTAGAGAACACACAAGCAGATGCTCTAGCCCGGCTAGCTACTAGCAACGGCGAAGCCGAATTCACAGAGGTTGTGATCACCACACTGAAAAACCCCTCGAAGTCCAATTACAAGATAAATCAAACCTCGAGCGGGGGGCAGGAGGACAGTGAAGGTGGTGAAGATTGGTGCACTCCAATCCAAAAATACCTAACAGACGGAACAACCCCCGTGGACACCTGGGAAGCTAGCCGGTTAATAAAGCAAGCTGCCAGATATATGCTGCTGGATGGCCAACTCTATAAACGTGGATTCTCTCTACCCCTACTCAAATGCCTAACTAGGAAGCAGGGGTCCGAAGTGTTAGAAGAAATTCACGAAGGGATTTGTGGGAGTCACGCTGGGGGGCAAGCATTGGCATATAAAACGATCAGACAAGGCTACTACTGGCCCACTCTTCGCAAAGATGCCATCAGCTTCGCTCGAAGGTGTCGAAAGTGCCAACTTTTCGCACCTAACATCCACTCCCCAGCCAACCAGCTTAAGTCGATTTTCAGCCCATGACCTTTCGCGAAATGGGGTATCGACTTGATTGGCCCATTTCCACCTGGCAGAGGTGGTGTAAAGTTTGTTGTCGTAGCAGTAGACTACTACACTAAGTGGGCTGAGGCCGAAGCTCCCACAACCATAACCCAAGAAATGATGATCGGCTTCATTTGGAAAAACCTGATCTGCAGGTTTGGACTCCCGCAGTCGGTCATCACTGATAATGGAAGGCAGTTCGACGGACAGAAGTTGAGGGACTTCTGCAGCTCATGGAATATCAAGAAGCACTACTCAACTCCATATCACCCCCAGTCGAACGGCCAGGTCGAGGCGGTGAACAAGATCCTGAAACACATATTGAAGCTCCGCCTCGAAGAAAAGAAGGGGAGCTGGGCAGACGAACTCCCGGAGGTCCTATGGTCTTATAGAACTTCCTATAGGGCCAGCACCGGGGAGACCCCGTTTGCCCTAGCCTTCGGGACTGAAGCCGTAGTCCCGGTAGAAGTCCAGAACAAGACTTGGAAGGTGGTAGGGTATGATGAAGAAAAGAATGATGAAGCCTTGGCAGTAGAAAAAGATCTGATCGAAGAGACCAGAGCTTCGTCAGAAATAAAAAACGCCACCTACAAGCGCAGAGCGGAAAAATATTACAACTCTCAGGTCTGAGACCGAAAGTTTAAGGTCGGAGACCTGGTGTTAAAAAAGAAATTGATGGCCCCACCAGGTGTATTCGGTTCAAATTGGGAAGGACCATTCCGGGTCACTGCAGCCTGGCCAAACGGTACCTATGATCTAGAAGACGCAGAAGGCAAAGCTTCGTCATACACCTGGAGCTCGGCACATCTAAAAAAGTTCTACCAATAAACTAGAATCCTGTAATAGACTAGTCGAAGGTTTGCATCAGAAATATAGATGGCAACCGATGTAAATTACGTTGCTGTAAAAATTCAGAAAAATTCCCAAGTGTTTGGACCTGTGCAGCTCTCCAACCAAGCGAGCTGCACCAGGTCGCCCACTGCTCCTGGTAGCTCGCCAAACCTAGCTCGCCCACATGCTCAAAAATCCGCAAATGCGCAAGGACCAAGGTCCCAAGCGTTGTAATTAAATAGCTCGAATGCAAAGGCCAAAGTGCCCAAGGTCGCGAAGGTACCCTTCTTAAAGGGTTGCTAAGCACCTGCTGCCACAAGTTAGAAAAATTCGCGAAAAAGACAAAAACGTCTAAGGCAAGGTTCATGAAACCCAATGGCCCAACGCGAATCAATCGAAGTGCAGTTCGCTACCCTAAGTGGCCTAAGACGAATGATTCACAGCCCTAAGTGGCGTAAGACGAAGAATACGCACTCTAAAAACAGAGGTACAATTCGTAGTCGAAAGTGACGTAAAACGAACGATTCGCTTCTCAAAGTAGAATAAGACGAACAATTATGTACCGGGAAAATAAACAAGAACGAGCTATTTTAAAAAAAAAATTATAACGTAAAAGCGCAAATACATAAAGGAAAAGAGTTGGACAAAAAATGCTCGACTTATATTCAAATGATACTTAAAGACATTTTCAAGTAAAAATATACTTGAAAAAATTCTAAGTATGAGTAGTAGTGCTGGCCACAAGGGCCGACCAGCTGGCCGTCTTTGAACTACAAAAAGCTCCTTATGGGCGAGCTGCATGTGCCCGGCTGAATCTACTTGAACGAAAAGTAAAGCTACAAAAATGAAGCTCCTTCTGGGCGAGCTCCGCAACCCAGCGATCTACTACAAGTTGGAAATTAAAAAAGCTAATCTACAAAAGCGAGGAAAAATCCTAAATCCCCGGAGCAGCGGGGACATCGGAAGGCATCTTGGAGGCGGCAGTAGGCGCATCAGCGGCGACCTGGGAGGCTGGAATGGCGAGTTCAGCCTCGGAAGTGATATTACCAGTCAGCCCGCTGGCATCAAACTCGCCCAAGTTTAGCATAGCGTCCCCACAGGCCTCCTGCAGTTGCTCGACAGTGAGGGGAATGCGATCTCCCTCGCGAGCGACCTCTTCTGCCTCACCAAGGTTCAGCTCCGGCACCTCGACTGTCTTGATAATTCGAAAGCGGTCCGGTACAAAGTCGAGAGAAAAGCCGAGCTCAGGTAGGTCGCCGATATCTAGCTCAGCGCCATCGGGAAAGGGAACTCGGTCCAGGCATGCCTTGAAATTGCGCCCACCAGAGAGTCCGCAGAATCTCAGCATAACATTGGACGCATCCTCTGTCAGAGGCCTCGGCCTTCACGGCCGCCAGGTCCGGCGAGGAGGAGGCAACACTCCGCAGCTCGGCGATCTCATTCGCCTTCGCCTCTAGCTCGCCCCTTAGCCTCTCTCATTCGGAGTTGGAGCTCTTCACCAGACCCTGCTGCAGTGCGAGGTCTTTCTTTGTGATCCCGTGGCTGCCGACCTCCTGGGCGAGCTGGGCGGCGAGCTCCTCTTCCTTAGCCCTTATCCTTGCCTCCGTCTCCTGCTCGAGCCGGGCGAGCCGGTATTGGACGGTCTCAAGCTGCTGGAGGGCGCTTTGCTCGGCGGTCAGCGATGCCTCAGCCCGTTCCTCGGTGAGCTGTGCCTATTTTTTTGCTTTGTCGGCAGAGTCCGCCAACGCCAGCATCCGCCTGTTCCTGTCGGAGCGACCTGCCTCCAACTCGGCAACCTGCTCGAGGGCCTTTTGATTGGCGAGCACCAATCTACTCGCATAGTGGCCCGAGAGAAGGAGGTTCTCCCTCAGGTCCTGACTGTTGATACCCGCCACCAACGGGGTCGTCCAATGCCTAGGCATCTCGTTCACAGCATCTCGGGCAATGCCCGGAGGGAGATTCCGCATCGAAGTGAGAGAGTGAGATCGCTCAAAGGCATGTAGAGCCTCGTGGCGATTCGGGAAGACGATTGGAGCATAACTGCGAGATCGAAAGAGATGAAAATTGTTAGAAAAATAAAGGATTGAAAAGCAATGAAAGTCACTTGGGCGAGCTACTTACTGAGCTTGGTCAGGATCCCAACCCAGTAGCGTGTCGTCGGTGGTTTGCACCCCGAATGGAGAAGGCGAAGGGGGCAAACTCCGAATGGGCGTGGCCGCCAGCGAGGCGGTGGATTGGACAGAGCCCCCCTGTCCTGACCTCGTCGAGGTCCTCTCAGCCCGGTCGGACTCCTCGTCAACCAGGCCGGTGTATCTCGTTTTCTTGCGAGCTGGGGGATCCTCCTCGCCGACTCGGGATCCACCACCACCTTGGCCCCCCCTCTTTCCTCGACCTCGCTCGGAGGGGGCAACAGCTCGTCCTCCACCTCGCCCGGCCCGGGCGACCTCTGATGCCTTGGACTTTTCAGGAGCCTTGGCTTTCTCCTTTTGGGCTCCCGATCCACCTGCCTCGCCCTTTTTGGAGGCGAGCTCTGCCTTCTTGCTCGCCTCCAGAGCGAGCACAGACAGTGGGGCAAGTCTGTTGGGGTGAGGTGGGCCCATCTCGAATCGCTCTTTCACGAGTTGATAGGCCTCAGGGACCTCGGCGATCGGGATGGCAACGAAGCTACCACCTGCATAAAAATTACAAATGTCAGCATGATGGGCGAGCTACCCCCCCCATAGGCGAGCTGCAAAGAGTCGGACCTGGGAGCTCGGGACCTTGGATGTCAAGGTGGTGCGGTAATGTAAGGAGCCCGGTGAGCCGCAGGCAATGGTGCGCGCACAAATGGGCGACCTGTCTGTCCTTCGCGCTTCTCAAACAGCAGATGGCGCGCACCACGTCGAACTGCTCCGACACTCTAGGCCTGCCCCGACTGGATTTGTGTCGCTTCGGAACTGCAAAAGGAAAGAAAATTAGAATTAGTATATCTAATTCAACCCACGCACACCGAAATAGGTGACCTACTGCTGGCTTCCCCATATCCCTCTGGAGTGGGAATACGATCACCCCGTCCATGATACGTGTTGGAGGCTCGCCAGTCGCCGCCTACGAAGAAAAACTGCTTTTTCCATTCACGGACTTTATTGGGCAGGTCCCCAAGAAATTTCTCCCCTGGACGAGCTTTCAGGTAATAATACCCCGCGCCATCCTGCGCCCGCTTGGTCACGGCGAAGAGCTCGCCCAGGTCCGCCGAGGTCGTCGTGTTCTCATAACCCTCCAACCCAAAAACAGACAGGGCAGCGAGGAGGTTGCTCCATGCATTCGGTGTGAGCTGGGTAATGGCCAGATTATTGTCAGCAAGATATTGGCCAATGATAGGGTGCAGCGGCAAAGTAAGCCCAGCCCTCAGGACATCTACGTTCAAAGCGGTCATCCCCTCAGGAGGTGTGTCGGCCCGCTCATCCTCCATCGGGGCATACATAAAAATGTCCAGTGGGATGCGGTATTCCCTGCGTATAATAGGCAGGTCGCATTCATCAACAAGGCTCACCACCTCGCCAGCCTTGAACTCAGAAGGGACGACTTCTTCCAGGTCGGCGGGGTCGGCGCGAGGTGGCCGATTCGGGCAGGGAAAGCTCGCCGCGTACTCGGCGACATACTCATTCCAATCGAATGGGTGAGCCACCTGGGCGGGGACCTGGTACTCAACCAGCTGGGGTTCCGGAAAACCGATGCGGCGGAACCATTCGAGCGTGACCTCCTCCAGCTCGCCACCCTCCTCACCGACCTCGGCCGCGCCCTCCTCAACCTCCTCGGGCCCTTCGTTGCCACTGGCAACTCTTTCTTCTTGGGCGACCTCGCCACCTTCCTCCCACACCTCACGGTATACAGAACTGGAGGCTCCATCCTCCGGATTGCTACGTAGCTCGCCGGAGACCTGGCGAGCTGCCGAGATCACCTCGGAGCTGGAGTTGATCTCCACATACGAAACTCGAAGTGGCTCATCCTCAATTATTGGCCGTTTGTCAGGATTCTGGTCCGAAAGAGTCCTACTCGAGGAATGTGTCGACATGGTCTCAGGGAAGTTCAAGAGTTTCTTAGTCCAAAATCCAATAGTCCGAAAGTCAGGGAAATGCAAAGTTTCTTGGTGCAACCCACAGTCCAAAATCCCATAATCCCGAAGAAACAACAGAAAAATCAAATAAAAGATAGAAGAGAATGGAAAAGAAATCGAATCCTACCTTGAAGAGCCTTCGAAAATCCGTCGAGCACAAGAAAAATTGGTCGTCGGGAAAGCTCTGAGAATTCGAAATGCAAGAAGTGAGGAAATGAGTCCATTTCCCCCTATTTATAGACGTCGGGGCGAGGTGCGATATTCACAAAGTACAGGGACCTGTTTGCAAGAAATTTGAAAGATGATATGGTGGTGGGCGGGAACCGAGGTCTCAAAAGGCGTGCATGACCCCTGGATTCCCGCACCACGACGACCAAGAATAACCGCCTTCACCGAGCTCGCCTGCTAGCTCGGCAATCGCCCAGGGACAGTTGGCCGAATTTCAAGTTCTCCAGCTCGCCTGCACATTTGACGAGGTCATGACACATGCGAGCTGGGGGGCAAATGTTGGACTAGCGAACTAGTACCATTCGTATATGAATAACCGCCAAGGTTTGGCAGGTCGTCAGGACCCACCCAGATCCTTAAAGGTGCGGAGCTCGCCCACATGGAGATGACTCACCTACGTAGCTCGCCCAAAAGGCACTGGAGCTCGCCCCAGATCCTTAAAGGCACTGGAGCTCGCCCCAGAGCTCGCCCAAACTGCTGTAGCCCATCTTCGAGCTCGCCTATTAGTTAAATAGGACCCCGATGGTGCGCTCTTTTTCCCTCCGTCCGGTTTATCCACAAGGGTGGTTTACGGCGAGGTTTTTAATGAGGCTCATCCAGTCTAAGGCATAGTAGTAGGACGAGGCATGATAAATGAAGCAGTGTGAGGGACCAAGACGAGGGTAAGGAACCCTCGTCAACACCGGAAGCCACATAGGCTCGTAAGGTGTCGTTTCACACTCACACACCTATAAATAAGACCTCTCTTGTACTATTCACACAATTTTGAAAATCAATACAGTGCCTATTACAATATTTCTCTCTCTAAACTCTCTACTCTCCCTCCTCATATTCTACCCAAGAACACAAATTCTTGGATTATTGTTTGATGGAATTAACATGTTATAACTAGCCACACAACAAACACGATTAATAAATTCTATCAACAACACATATACTCACTTTTACACATCACATCAAATATTTTATTAATAATTAACACTTCTTTATACTAATACACTCACTTTTACACATCAACATCAATTTTTTCTTAATAACCGTGCACAACTAAGGTAGACTAATTATCATGGACGGAGGGAGTATTATATTTCTATATTATTGAGATTCGATTTGATTATGTTAAGATTTTTTATGATTTTTAATATCTTTATATGATTTGTTTAGATTAGTTAGCCTATTGTAAAGGGAGTTGATTTGATGAATTAAAATTGAGAGTATTATCTCGTTTATCCCGTATTTTAATTGTTATTTTTCGGCATTCTTATGAATCAACGGATTTAACACATTAATTGTGAAGATCATATTATTCGGGTATTCTTAGAATCAACGGATTATATGTTTATGCTTCCTACTGCTGCATCAATAGTTGATAAGAAATTTAATAAAAAATAATATTTTATTAAAATGATAAATAAATTAAAAAAATAGTAAAAATATTATGGAGCCCAAACTTTTATTTGTGAGTGGTGAGTTGTTTTCAAATAAAAAATAAAAAAATTGTGTGAAAAATGGTTTTATGAACGAAGGAAGTATTCATTTAATTGAGTTAAAATGGCAGTAATAGTGTATAATAAAAATAATTAATATTATTTTAAATTATACATTGACATTAATTTATAAGAAACATATATTAATACATTTTGATGTATATAGTTAATCAATTAACTACGAATAAACTTTTAAGTGAAAACTAATTAAATTTTATATAATTCACTATTTTTTTTTACAATCCATTTATATTGTATATATTGTGTATAGTGGAGATAATTCACTATTTTGTATGATAGATAATTTATACAGTAACAGAAATTAATTACACTATAGCCAACTAAAAGAACATACAACTCCAAATCGGCTGGACTCACAACTCATCTTATCAACTCGGTCCGAGTTAGTTGACCCAGCAATTGTTGGGTGAGGCAGGCATGACTTGGGAATTGGGACGGGGATTTCATTTCACCAACCTCGGTGGCCGTCCACTTCCATCAACCTTTCACCAAAAATAATTTTCAATTTAAATATATATTTTTGAATAAATTTTGTACGACTATGAGATTATATTATCTCATTCATTTTTAATTTAAATATTATTTATTAATTAAAAAATTATTTAAACAATTTTTTTTAATAAAAAATAATAATATCTTTGTTAAAATTAATTTATCACTTTCTTTAAAAATATTACCATCTTTTATCATAACACTATTATTTTTTTAATTTGATATATTTCGAACTACAAGACGATCTTACATAAATTTTTGTCTTTTATTATTTATTAACCATAAAAAAATCTTAGGATTAACTTTATATATAAACAAGGTTGACTTATATATTGGTTAAAAAAAGTGACTATATTTACAAATTGGTTTACAATAAGTGTAATTTTTTCCTGCACGGAATTTTTTTTTTTCTACACAGAACCAATTTATAATTTTTGTAATTTTTCCTAATTAAAAATACTTCAAAAAATTTATTTTTACTAGTTAATGCGCGTACTTCTAATTTTATAATCCAAGACAGTAAATCACTCGTATGTTTAATTGTTTATATGGGAAAATTACAAAATAATTCACAAAATTAACAAAAATTATAAATTACTTCACAAAAATTATAAGTCACTCTAATTTCATAGCTATTAATTTTAGAAAATAAAAATATTCTGTAACCAATTGTAGAAGAATATAAACATCATATGTTAAAGCTATCATGACAGAGTCCAATTCGTCTACGTATCCGAGTTGATAGATCACATTTGCTTTAAAAGTATATATTCGTTCGGTGGACGAAAAATATGCTCAGATATTTATACGTGGTTTAATATAATATGTCGAAAGGTATTATCGAATATTGTGAGATCCAATATGAATAAAGAAAATATCTTTGAAAAGTACATCATATGTACTTTCCAAAAATATTTTCTTTACTCTTATCGGACCTCGCAATATCCCGTAATATATACCTTCCGACATATTGCATTAAACTACGTGCAAATATTTGAGTGTATTTTTTTGTGAATGGAGGTAGTATCTTCTTTAAACATGCATATTTGGGCGGGATAATAATTATATTACTTAAATAAAACACATTCTTGTATTATTTTTATAATTGGAATATCAAATCAAAATATAAAAAATACTATATAAATTACATTACCATTTTCAGTTAGTGAAAATCCACATAACTAAAATCAACACAAAATTAACTTGTCCAACTAAACAAAACCATTTTCTTTATCAATAATTGTTTTGAGTTTGAAAAATGCGATTATTTAATTTACATCTATACAATTAAAAATTGGAAAAAAAAAAATTAGTTGGTTTCACATTATTGTATCCATACCAGCCTGCCCCACCACAGCATGGGGGCCCTACTTTGAGCTAATCGAGTAGTGAAGAGAGTTGGTGAGTGCACGCCGATGCAGGTGATATTTGCCCAATTTTTACTTAAAGCTCATATATTGCTTATCCGCTCACCAACTTTCATCAACTACGTCAATTCTTCTATCATTTTTAAATTTAATGTTCTTTTTCATCATAATCTATTCAATTGATAGGATAAATCTATGAATGAGATTATCCATAATATAAATATGACGTGCGAAAATATAGTACTACCTTCGTCCCACAAAAATTTGCATACTTTTCTTTTTAGTTTGTCCCATAAAAATTTACACACTTCCAAAATAAAAATATTCTTTTAAATTTCTATCTTTAAAATCTTTATCACACAATCTCCATATTCTACTCATTACACTTTTTCTTAAAAATCGTACCCCCAAAAGTACCGCAAACTTTTGGGGGACAGAGGTAGTAATATAATATTCCTAAATGACAATAAATATCAAGTTGACCACCTGTTTTATTCCGAGTTTGTGTACATATTTTTTGTTACAAATCTGTCCAAAATAAATAAGTTTTTTGTGAACAATTGGAATAGTATGTTGTATTTGTGCCATGCGAAATCTCTCATGTTTAAACGTAGTAATGTAGAAAACGGCTCAGACGGCGGTTTAGATGTTAGACGGTCACCTACCGACCCGATTTCTGTAAAAATTAATAATTTTGGGTGGTTGTGGGCCTAAGCGCCCTCTAGACGACGCCTAAGTCAATTTTAATCTATATTTTTCAAAAAAAAAAAATTATATTTCGATTTTGTGAACACCCCTAGATGGGGTGGAGTGGGGTCTCATTTTGACTTTATTTGTAATATGAGGTCCATTTAGTAACACTAGTTATAACATTGAATTTTAGGTATTTCTATTTGCAATTACACTATTATAATTTTATAAATGATCTTATATTGAATAGACCCTAAAATATTCTATATAATATTTTATCATTTTCTTTTAGATAGGAGCCAACTTGCCTACTATCGGTTGAAATTGCATTTATTAAATGGAATTTTTATTTACAAATAATTTAAAATTTTAAATTAGATTGTGATGTTTTGTTAGTTTATGATTTTATCTGCACTTTTTATTTATTTATAAATAAGATAGAGAATAAGCCAAAATGACACTTTTAAAGTTGCATTTTAAAAAACACTACAAAAAAAGATCGCAAAAGGGACGGAAGTCATGCAGGGACAATTTTACAAAAAATAAACATATGAAGTGACATTTGTAACAACAGATTATTTCGTGAAGTTTATTTAGTAATACAAAAATAATTTACAATTTGAATTTATTTGAAATAAATAAAATTTTTTACAGGTTCTACTCTTTAAATTTGGTCCTCTAATTATTCTCTTTCAGATGATTTTGACTTGATTTGTGTCAATTTGGTTGCTATAATAAGCAAACTAACCAAATTAAATTTGATTTAGTTGGCTTTATTCACTTTTTCTATTTTTTAATGAGATATTATTTGATCACAATAAATATGACATGTCAATTGTATTTATATTATATACAAGTACTTAAAAATTCATGGAATTTGACTTGTATCATGTATATTAAACATTGTTTTTGAGAACCGGTTGAATCGGGAACCGGCCATAGAACCAGTCCGGCTACCTCCTAAAAACCATTTTTACGGTTCAACCGGAAAAAACTAGTTGAACTGGTTCATTTTTTTATTTTAATTTTTTAAAATTTATTTTTTATTAAATTAAATCTTGAGACACGTCACAACCCCAAAATTAATTTATTCTACAATTTATATATTTTAAATGTTCATTGTAATATTTTAATTTGAGACTTTACTATGCATGAGTTATAAAATATGTCATGGATTACAATCTGATATTATAACTTGAGTTCTTTTGAATATTTTAATTTTGATTGTCTACGATTCTATTATGTTTATTTCAATATGTAAGTTATAATTTATTAAAATTTTATATTCGAATATTTAACTTATTTTATTTTGTAGTGCAACATATATATTATTAAAAAAAATAGCTCAAAATCATTTTAATGGTTAGACCGTTGGTCCAACCTGTTGGATCGGGAACTGTTGCTCTGTCCGGTTTGACCACCGGTCTGGTTATGAAAATAATGATATTAAATACCAATTTTAACTATTTAATTTAAAAATTAATTCATGTGTATTAATAAAAATAACAAAAAGTAATATTAATATTTATTTGTACATGTGGTGTTATTTGATTGGGCACAAATTTAATTGTTTACATATACCCTTTTGTGCTTAGTTCATAATCGTTCGACTTTGAGTGAACTAAGAACAATTTCTTTTTCCATTTATAATTATTCTAAGAGAATGTCTAAATTCTCTATGTACCTCTTTAAAGAGGATCAAGACATAACATATTTCAAAGAGAATTATTATTTGATTTTGGGAGTACCATAAATAGTTTATACTCATGTGAATTATGACTGACATCCAATTTAAACTCGTGCATCAAGGATATATCATTTGAATATATGAGATAGTTTATACTCATACCAAAAAGTCTTCAAATTCATATGTAGATAGTTTTAACTCGTACTGAAGAGATAACATTTTAATTTTTTTAGATAATTTCTGATCATATTAAGGAGAATTTCAATTTAATCTACATCTTGAGAGCTTCAGACAATTTACTCTGTTATCAAGGAGTGTTGTTTTATAAAAATTTAAATAATTTTGACATGTGTCAAGGAGTATTTCAATTTCAGATTGTTAATAGTTTATACTTGTTCAAGTAGTACTCTGAACAGTTTATGATTTTGTCGAAGAGCTTTATTATTATTTTTTTCTCAAAGTGATACATGATGCACTCCTTGTTACCGATATCAATGTGATAGACATAACTAAGCAAATCAACCAAAATTATTTTGATTTGATTGATTATATTCACTTTTTTAATGAGATATCATTTGATTTCGATAAATACAATAAATCAAATGTGTTTATCACCATACATTAGTACAGAAAAAATAATGGGATTTGACTGACTTGTAATGCACATATTAAATACTAATTTTAACTATTTAAAATAATAATTAATTTAATTAAATTTCTAAAATAAAAATTTCAAGTTTTTCAATATTCATATTTGTTTGTACATGCCTTGTTATTTAATTGAGTGTAAATATAATTAGCTTATAATATTTTTCAAAATATAATTTAAAAAATGATATTTCAACAAATTTTCTAAATATGATAATAATTCATACAAGATTGTCTCATTTACTCTATTGTAAATTTATTATCTTTATCCAATAAATTTTATTAAAAAATATGACTTCACATCATACTACCTTCATTTCCTAAAAATTTGCGATATTTTTTGGGGGATTATTTTTTGAAAAAATTATATAATGAATGTAATGTGTAGAATGAAAATTATAAAATAGAAATTTTAAAAAATATTTTTATTTTGAAAATATACAATAAATTAAAAAATTATACACCCTCCGTTCCACTATAAGTTGCTCATTTTGTCATTTTCGTCCGTCCCACTATATGCTGCTCATTTTGTCATTTTCGTCCGTTCCACTATATGTTGATCATTTGTTTTCACTTTTTTTAATTACATCACTTGCATTTTTTTTATTTTTTTTAATCCGTGTGCCAAAAATATCGAACAATTTAAAGTGGAACGATGGTATAAATTTTTGTGATATGAACATATTACAAGAGATTGTGTCATAAAAAAAAATACCTTTTAGTTCCCCAATTCTTAAAACAATTAGGGTACGTTTGTTTTGGGATTAAGGGGATCGTGAGAAGTCATGATTTTGAAATCCTGAGATGTGAAAATTTTGATGAATAGTAAAAGTGTGTGTTTGTTTTGAGATTTTAGTAGGGTAGAATGTTACTTTATGTCAAATCAAAGTGTGATAATGATTAATTTTATAGGTATAATAAATATTTTATGAGTGTTGTGTTGGAAAGAGTAATAATAGGTTTAATAGATATTTTTAGGTGTCCGAATGTTACATTCCAAACTCTTATAGAGACGTGATCGCAAAGTCCTACGTCCATCCGTGATAGTCCCAAAACAAACATACCCTTAGCCTTTTCCCTTTTTAAGTATAGATAGATGTGCACAAGTCCTAGAAATAACGTCACTCGGTTGTTGTTATGAGTCACCTTCATAAGGCGCGGTAGGTAAGAAATTCAAGCTTATATAGTAAGCTTGTAATTTTCTCTATTCTCTCCTTAAAACATAAAATTTTCTCTTATCTTTTAAACTAATCCACCTCTACCACCACTACCTCCTCCACCCCTGCTCTAACCTCTCTCTCTCTCTTTCTTTTTTTAATTACAAAATTTCTCAAATTTAATTCCGATTAGATTGATTACATCGACACCGTCAAAATGAAAATCGACGTGAAGGAATCGACGTTGGTGAGGCCGGCGGCACCGACGCCGTCCATCAGCCTGTGGAATTCCAACGTCGATTTGGTGGTTCCCAATTTCCACACGCCCAGCGTCTATTTCTACCTCCCCAGCGGGGCGGCGAATTTTTTCGACACGGCGGCGATGAAGGAGGCGCTAGGCCGCGCCCTGGTTCCGTTCTACCCCATGGCGGGGAGGCTGAAGAGGGACGAAGATGGGCGAATCGAGATCGACTGCAACGCCGAGGGAGTGCTCTTTGTCGAGGCGGAGTCCGACGGCGCTATCGATGATTTCGGCGACTTTGCGCCGACGTTGGAGCTCCGCCGTCTCATTCCGGCGGTGGATTATTCGCAGGGGATCGCGAGTTATCCACTTCTCGTGTTGCAGGTGCGTTCTAGTTGCTTTTTCTTGGTGATGTTTTTAATATGAAATTATTTATGGAAATTGTCTGTGAAATATTACTCCATTTATTCCTTCGACTTGGACATAAGTTTAAAAAAAATAAAAAAGTTAAGTCACTTATTCTAAAATAAAAATATTATAAAATTATTACAAATTTAATAAAAAAATATTTGAAAAATGGACGAGTAGAATAGTACTGGAATAGGTTTATCTTAATGGGGCAAAGGACTATGAATTGCTTAATGGTCCCAGCATTCGGATTTTTTTTTTCCCGTCCCTCTTGTAATATAATGAGGTTCACAGAGGTCCAATGAAAATTATTATTCTCTGTTCTATAAATTTTTTCGACGAGGTCTTTTGTGAACTCGAGTTCACATGAATTAGTATTACTGATACGTGTAATCACTATCACTTTTATAAAAATATACTTAATTTTTTAACAGTGATAGTGTATATGTATAACAGTGATAATGTATACACATGACAGTGATAATTAAGAATCCGAGTTCAAACTCGAGTTCATACAAATTTTTGTCAATTTTTTCATACAAGGAAGCATAAATAAGTTCAAAAGTAGAGAAATTTGTAGAAATATATAAGGCTCCATTAGGATTGAAGGATTTTAAATATATATATATATATATATATGTGTGTGTGTAAGAAAGCGTATATTTCAAGTTAAGAATTATAAAAAGATGGGAGAGAAGAGAAAAAGTAAGGAGAAATAGATATGAAAAAGAGTAAAGGAGGGACTTCATGAATGACATAATTTTGAAGAGGATTTAGAATTCCTCCATTTTAAACGTAACTCAAATCTAAGTATTTATAAATTCCTGGAAATGATGATTATTTATGTGTGAAATACACTCATCCAAATGAAGCCTAAGAGACTGTTTTGTTTCATAAATTAGAGTGGATTAAGTTTCTAATCCTAAATAAAATTGTATTTTGTTTTTAGAATTTGAGCTCAGGATTAAGTCCTGAGATATTTGAATTCAACCTAATTTTACAAAAAAAATGGATAACTTGATCCCAACTATTACATTGAATTAATTTTAAGAAAATAATCATAAATATCAAACACATACTATTTTAAAATTAGAATTGCAATCTATCTTACTCAATCTATCCTATTTAGGAAATCAAACACCTCCTAAAGGTACTATGGAGAGATGAAAAATGAAAGTTTTTAAAACACAAAAAGGATACGATTGTTTTAAAAAAAATAAAATTATTTATTTATATTTTTTATGAATAGCTAATTTTATTTTTTAAACTATATAAACCAAAGAGTATAAATGTGAAATTTAGGAGGGAGTACTGAAATCTATTTTCTTTAGAAGCAAATAACTAATATGACAAATGGTAATTTAATGCGTCATGATATTGGTGTCCTTTGAAGGGAGTAAGAATGCTTCTTTGTACTCTCTCTGTATTATTAAAAAGAAATAGGTCCCTCTCAAAAAGAAAAAAAAAGGTCTCCCTCATTTTTCAATTCAAAATTCACATAATTGACCACATTGGAAAATAAATAGTATGCTACCATAATATTAAAATTTACACGTTAGAAATTAATTCATGAAATGTGTCGTTATTTTTATTTAAATAATATTATGTTGGAAAATAAATAATTAATTTCAGTGGTGGTTGCACCTTTTAACTTGAATTTTTTTTTTTGTTAATATATATGGAAATAGGATTCGTATGTAATAATTTGATCCAATTAAAATTGTTAATAAATAGATAGTTTGGATCGAATCAAGTTAAAATTGATACACATAAATTTTATTTTCATATATATATATATATATTGTATTATGCACATAATACTGTTGTCGCTTCAAATTTATTAATGACATATAGTATTATTCCGTCATTATTATAGAATAATGATGGCACATCCGTTATTTAAGAGGAATTAGTGTCCTCAATTAATTAGGTAGGTTGATAATTTCAAGTTTTAAATTTTAAGCTCATGAAAAAGTTTAACATTTGAAATAAATAAATAAGTGATAATTGGTATTTTCTATCATAATTTCTTCCTTTTAATCTTTTTTTTTAATGAGAGGCGCATTATTTTGGTGAGGAAGTGAGTGGTATTATTTGCCTAAATGATGAATATAGACAAAACAACGTGAAGGGCATTAATGGAAGAATCTGATAATGTTCATGTGGCCTTGAAGAAAGAAATGTTTGTTCACATTATTGACGATGTATATATAATGTTTTTTATGGTAAGTTTTGAATTTAAATTTCACTTAAAAATAACTCTATCTATGTTAATAAAAATTAATAAATGTGTGATGTATATTATGGATGTTATATATTCCCTTTCTCTTGATATGATTTTTTTTTTTAATTTTTGGGCACAAATATTAAAAAATATAGATGTTAGTATATGTGAATATGTGATGGAAAAGAAGAGAATAAATGAGTAATAAATATAAAAATAAAACAAATGAGTATAATATTTTTATTTTATATAAAAAATGAGATGAGAAATTTGTAATGGGAAGAACAAAAATAAGGGTGACTTAAATATAGGTTCAAAAAAGTCACTATATTTACAAATAGGTGCTGTGCAGAAAAAAAAAGTACTTCTGTGCAGAAAAAATGTATTTCTATGTAGATATTTTGAAACTATACATAATCATCAAAAAAATAAATGATGTGACAAGCTCAAATTACAAAATCAACTCCGTTAGAAGAGTTGACATACATTTAATTTGCTTTCTAAAGGTCGTCTAGATGCGGAAGTTCAATTATTATTGACCTTCATTCTTTCAATTCATTAAAAGGGGTTGATATTTTTGTGAAATACTAATAATTATCTAATTATCTATCGAGTATGGAGTAGTGATTTTGTGAAATTTGTTTATAAGTTAAATTTATATTATAGGATGTAATTATTGATATCATATTGTAAAAAATGTGTATGGTATCAATATATACAATTAATAATATCAATAATTATAACTTGTATTATAAATTCTATATTATAAAAATTATACTTGTAGAAGTTTTAGTGTTATCTATGAGAAATGAAAGAGTCTCACTAAAACACGTCCCACATATTTGTGTGGCTTATATTTGATTTTCTTATTTTCAGTTTTCTCGTGGGGCATCATGTTTATATTAAAGGTGTTACAAAATTTTGGATTCACCCAATTGCATACTATGCACTTGATATTTAAGTTCAATTTTAATTTTAATTTTAACTAATTCAATTTTGAGTATGAGTTGGTCATAATTAATTTTAAAATTGAAGCTCAATTAAGAGTAGTGATACAGAAATCGGCCTAGGTGGCGCCTCTTGCCGATCCGACTTCTGCAAAATCGGCAATTTTAGGTGTTTTCGAGTCTAAGCGCCCTCTAAGCGGCCCGAATTTTGTATTTTATATTTTTTTAAAAAAATTAGAAAAAATACTAGGCAGCACTAGGCGTTCAAAAAACGTCTGATTAACGATTTCCGACTTCTACAACCTTGATTAAGAGTGCATGAGATGCACCCAAGATACGCTCTAGAGATGTAACCAAGATTTTCATTTATTTTCTTCAGAGATTTTTTTTTTTTTTGGGAGGGGGTGGGGGGTTTGGTGGTGATGGTGGGTGGGAAACAATTACCATGTAGTGGTATTCTATGTTATTTAAAAATTACAATTATTTGGTCCGGGTCTCTTTGGAATGCCTCAACTCTTTCATTAATTTGTTGGAATGTCTTGAACCTGGCTTTCTGAAGCATAGCCTGTTTCAGATTATGGAGTATAAATATGAATTTACTAATATTAACCTTATGTTAATCTGTATTATGGCTGCTCCTCAGCATATTAAAATCATTTTATTCAATAGTTAAGACATTGCTAGTGAACCATTTTATTTTTTGTGGTGTTTGTCTATTAATTCATTTTCTTGCATCCGTTGTCACATAATTATCCCTTTTAAATTGTTCCAAATAAATAGTTCTAATTTCTTATGTGAGATTGTTTTTTATGTTTAATAATCTTAAACCCAATCCTAATTCTAAAGTTGGTGCTGATCATGATCAGGTCACATTCTTCAAATGCGGTGGAGTTTCCTTGGGTGTGGGAATGCAACACCATGCAGCAGATGGGTTCTCCGGCCTCCATTTCATCAACACATGGTCCGACATGGCTCGAGGGCTCGACCTGACCGTCGCGCCTTTCATCGACCGGACCCTCCTCCGAGCACGTGACCCGCCCCAACCCCAATTCAAGCACGTCGAGTACCAGCCGCCTCCGGCCATGAAAACGGCCTCCAAAATCGATGAAACATCTGACACGGCCGTGTCCATATTCAAGCTAACTCGTGATCAGCTGAACTCCCTCAAGGCCAAGTCCAAGGAAGCTGGCAACACTGTCTCGTACAGCTCGTACGAGATGCTATCTGGCCACGTGTGGCGCTCCGTCTGCATTGCCCGTGGCCTTCCGGAAGATCAAGAATCGAAGCTGTACATTGCGACTGATGGACGGTCTAGGCTTCAGCCAGCACTACCGCAGGGGTACTTTGGAAATGTTATTTTCACTGCCACTCCGATTGCTGTTTCTGGTGACCTTGAGTCGAAGCCGGTGTGGTATGCAGCTAGTAAAATTCACGACGCTTTAGCACGAATGGACAACGAGTATTTGAGGTCGGCTCTTGATTACTTGGAGCTGCAGCCTGATCTTAAGGCCCTCGTGCGCGGGGCGCACACGTTTAGGTGCCCGAATCTTGGGATAACAAGCTGGGTTAGACTTCCTATTCATGATGCTGATTTTGGATGGGGTAGGCCGATCTTTATGGGGCCCGGTGGGATCGCGTACGAGGGGCTGAGCTTCGTGCTGCCTAGTTCGTCGGGCGATGGGAGCTTATCGGTTGCGATCTCATTGCAGGTTGAGCATATGAAGCTCTTTGAGAAGCTGCTCTATGATATTTGAAGTGTGAGCTTTTTATTCCAAGTTGTTTAGGTGGGTTTTAGGGGGTTTATGGACATTACCTTCACCACATTTCTGGAAATGATGTTCTGTAATGATTATGATGCATTTCTTGCATCAACCTTCACACCTATGGATAGTGTTGCTAAATAATTTTTTCACACCTGAGTTTCTGTTCAACATCAAATACACATTTATAGGATGGGTGTACTGAGAAAAATCTTCTAGATTTTTTTTTTCTTTTTTAAAAAATTCATAGGAAATAAAATACGAGATTTAACAGATTTAACCATGTGGGCTAGCTCATCTGACTACAGGGCTCCTCACTTGTGTGAGTGGTCTAGGTTCAATTCCCTTTGGGAACGAACTAAGGGAGATATAAGGTTGGCTTGGAGTATTTGGGAGACTTGACGAACTAATTTGTAACTAGTAACAATTAACATTTACCAATAAAAAAAATAAAATTAATGAGATCCTCATTTCATCACCATCAATGCACAGTATTGATTACTTTTCAAGTAAGATAATCAATCAAGAGGCAAAAGCCAGAAAGAGAAAGAAGCCATAACCAAGAATGATGTAAGAAATTAAGAATGGTGGTTTAGCAGCACTTTTCCTCCGAGGTCGGCGATGAACTATGTTTGCACCACCATAGCCCCCTCTCCCTTTCCCTGCCTTCTCATTAAACTCAATCTTGTCTGATGCTTCTACTTTTCTTCTGCCAAAATCTATGCACAAAATTTAAGGAAAGCCTGGCGCACTCAAATACAATTAATTCACTAAATTCTTTTTTTTTTTCAGTAATCAAATTAACTCTATAATAACAATCCAAAATACTCAATTTATAATAACAACTAGCATAGTAGATAAAAAATGTAAATAAATTCTTAGAAATGCTAAGACCAAATCCTAAATGAATAAAATTAAATTATATAATGTGACATAAAATTCTAGCATATTCTTGTGACAAAGAATGAGTGAGAAGCTAGTTACCATGGTGTTCTTGTTGATTTGAGAGCTCAAGTTTGTTTGAGGGAATCAAGGAAACTTTGCTCCTTAGCATCTCAGAATCTTCATGACCATAACTGGAGACCAAATTAGCAATAAACAGCAGGATCACAACCCACGCACCAAAATTCATTTCTTTTAAAAAAAAAATTAATAATTTGATGATTGCAGAGAAGGGTCTAATTTTCTGTGTCAGTTTTATGACAGATGAAATTGAAGGGTGTTTATACATTATATTAAATGTAATAAAGTGAAACAGAGTAGAAAATGATGCATCGAGATGTGCTGAAAAAGTGTGCTAGTTTATTCATCTTAAATTTTCAGTTCACCCCTTTTAATTTAAAAAAAAAATCCTAAAAATCATGAATATGATTTTCATATAAAGAACATGAGGGTAAATAGATTCATTTGTAAATTAAAAAATATAACAGAATGATATTTTGATCTTTAAAATATATTTTAAAATAAAAAAATTAAACATGAGAATGAAATAATAAAAAATTGGAGAAGAATATCCGTGCCTAGATTGATTTCAATCAGATCACAAAAGAAAAGGTTGTAAGGTATGGGCCTTGGCGCGTGACAAGGAGTGAAAAAAAAAATTTGGTAATGCTATGGAGGGGAATGCAGGTGTATATTATAAATTTACTAACATATTTGGATATTAGTTTAAAATCGTGATCATATTTAAAAATTGGCTCACAATATTTATATAGAAATATAATTTTTTCTGAACATTAATATTTTTTTCTGCACATAATCAATTTATAATTAATGTCAATTTTGTGAACTATTTTATAATTTTTCCGAAATTTATAATTGAATAATAATAGAACAAGTCTTCTAAAATATTTTATAATTGAATAAAAATATTTTATATTTTTAAATTTTTATTATATTTATTAGTATTTAACGATGTGGATGCTTATTGAGACTATAATTATATATTTATTTGTACACATCAACTTTAAGGTAAAAGACGAACTATCTACAGTTTGAATATCAAAAGACAATAAATGTGATGATTTATTTTGATAAAATTCAAAATTTTAGATTAAATTGTAAATTTGAAAAGATTGTTTAATATGCAATTAAACCTTTATTTTTCTTTTAATTAGAAAATTAAATTTTTACTAAACATGATAAAACAAAGAGAGGCGCGCTTTTCCTTTAAATTGCAAAGATAGACACATGTGTAAAAATTATAAAAATTGCACACCCAAAAGCACACAAATATTCTAAAATTTGCACACTTGCCCATTTTTGTAATAAATCTAAAAAATGTCCATTTTTGTAACTGCCCCTAATTAAAACAATCCAAGGGCAGGAGAATTATCCATTGATAATGTTTGGTGTAACCAAATTCTTTAATAATGAAAATTACTGTTTTTAAAAACTTTTACTTATATGTTTGAATTTTTATGGAACAAGAAAAATCAAAATTATTTTTAAGTTTATTCAAAAGAATAGAATTTGAAATTCCACAATTTTTTTTCAAGGAATGTATCAATCATCCCATATTTGTAGGGGGTGAAAGCATATCCCACTTTTATGTAGAGGTGACACTGACCTTTCATACTTTCTAATCTAAAGTGTTTGATAAAAAAGGTTATAGATGTCTAAATATAATGCCAAACAATTTAACCGAAAGGTCCCGTTTGGTTCACGGGATCAGATTCAGAGCAGATTAAGTGCTTAGTCCCAATTAATTTTTTTTTTATCGGTAAATGTTAGTTGTTAGTAGTTAAGTTAGTTCACCAAGTCTCCTTACACCCCATATCTCCAAGTCCAACCTTATATCTCCCATTTCCCAATTCGTTCCCAGAGAGAATCGAACCCGGGTCACTCACTCAAGTGAGGAGCCCGGTGGCCAGGTGAGCTAGCCCACCTGGTTGCTTAGTCCCAATTAATATTGTGTTTGATTGGCAGGATCCAAGCTAGGACCCAACTTGACCTGGAACTCAACTTTCTCCTAAGGCTGTGTTTACTTTTTTTTTTTTTTTTTTTTAAGGATAGTTTAGATTTTACTAATTTAGGGCGTGTTTTAGATCTCTAGTTTATAGTGAAAAGTATTTCTGAAATTTAAAAGTCGAGTCACGCTAATTTTTTTTAAAAAAAAAGCATTTCTCACTGTGCCAATATGGATCTAAAACAGGTACTTAGTAGTGCAAAACGGAATAAATTCAGATAACAATTGTTTACTTTGAGTGTTCAATATACAAAAAGTTCAATTTGGATGGATGAATTTGAAAATGAATGGATTTAAAAAAAAATACATGTAAAAATGCATATATTTTAAATTAAGAGTTATAAAGAGATTGGAGTCTGGAGAGGAAGAAAAATGTAAGGAAAATGAGAGATGTAAATGGGCGGTGGAGAGGGATTTCAAAGGACATGAGTTTGAAGAGGATTTAGAATTTCTTCATTTTAAATATAAAATAAAATCTAAATATTTATAAATTCATGTAAAGGATTGTTACATAGACAAAATAAAAAAAATGTGAAATTAGTTTTGGACGAGGGAGTATCAAATGCAATAGGACATCACGGAGTATTACCATTTAATGTAATAATATATGCTCAAGCAAATAATATTATCTATATATGAACTGATTCGATCCTATTTTGACCCACACTTTTTTTTTAATCTTTATAACCATACTTCTTTTTATACTCACGAATTGTTTAGAGAAATTTATGGTGTAATACAGAACAAAATAATACTAAAAAACTATATATAGATCCAAGCAACAAAATCATCCTTTAATACTCTTTTTTACACTACTCCAAATCCTCTCTCCATATCTCTTATTCGACTTTTGCTTAGTGCAAAAATTTAACATCTCTTCGCTCAGTTACATTTTAATTATATTAATTTCTATATTTTATATTTTTATTAGCTATACGATACAATTAATTAATGTACATGAGATAAACCTACTAACTGATATTAATTAAACATATAAATTAAAAAAATTATTATTCATGATCAATTAATTATTTTTTATATAAAGTTAAGTATAAAACGGTCTCGTATATCTTATTAGCTAACCATAGGCAGGGCTTATGCACCCCAACACAATAATATTTAGAGAAAAATATGATTCAAACACCAGCATAAAATTATACTCCACCTGTCTACAAAAAAATATGCATTTTTTTTGCACGTGGTTTAATACAATATGTCGAAGGATATGTATTTTTAAAAAATATTCACTTTATTCATAAACGGACCTCACAATACACCAAAATATCATCCGACGTATTGCATTAAACCACGTGTAAAAAAATATGCATACTTTTGGTGGACAGGCGGAGTATCTCAAACATGAGATTATTCCATACCAAAAACAGCCTTTATTTCATGAATATAGACTAAATTATACTTTTAAGTTAATTAGAGACCTATACAAATGGATTAATTTTACACCTCTCAAAATATTTAGACTTTTAGAAGAGATTAAATATCTTTATGGTATCACCATTGCTTCTGAGCTCTCGTCCACATCTTGGGTTAAAACTATGTTGACAATAATTCTACTCATATTAAATTAAGCTGACAAGCCCAAAAGACAACTCATCCTACAAGTGAAAAGGGAATACAAAGAAATTATATAATGGATTAACTACGTACAACTCTTTATATATAAGTTTAAACTTTTAAATGAAATAAAATTCTTTCAAAGTAATCACATATAGATGATATTATTCTCTCCATTCTTTTTTGTTGTGGCACAAATTCTACAGCAGATCCATGGTGGACCCCTGCGTTCTCTAGCGAGATCCAAGTTGGTGGAAATGTCCGAAATATATAATTGACAGAAGGAAATCCGGACACGAGCCAAGGAATTTAGTTCTTGTCTGAAGAAAGGTCTCAAATGATGAAAGTTGATAGAAAATCAGACTTGTTCATGAAATATATCATTTGTTACAGAAGTGGTACATTTTTAGGTAGAATAATTAATTCTCGTAAGGTGATCTTATGACAACATCCACCGATCACAAATTAAGACGATTTTGATGCAGAATAAATAAAATTCAAATTCATGCATTTAATACATGGATAAAACAAGTTTTAAAAACAACACAAGTATAAATTAGAGTACTATAAATAGAGTCTCTAGAAGCTAAAGTATAGGATTCGAAAATCTTTAAGTACGTGAGTCTAAAAAATTCAAAAATGCTCTTCGTCTTTATTGTTTTTTTTTTGTACCTTATTTATAGCTCTCAAGCACAATTATACTTTCATTGAATAATAAGAGTATTTGTTGGTCTCAATCATTAATTACATTACTCCTATGAATCTCCGTCCATAATAATTGAAATCCAACATAATTTTCTATTGATGTTTTAAGATTTTGTACAAAATTAAGAAACATAAAATCTTGATAGTCTTATCCTCCAATAAAATAGAAAAGAGGCAAGAGTGTCTGAGGATTTTAAAAAAAAATATATATATATATATATATACATATATATATATATACTTCCCTCCGTCCTCTTATAAGTCGTTCATACTTTTTGGTCACAAATATTAAGAAGTGTATGAAAATATTAATATAGTACCAATAATGTGATGGAGAAAAGTAAAAAAGTAATAGAAATAGGGTAAAAAGTATTAAAAATAATACTCCCTCCGTCTTACTATAAGTTGCTCATGTTGTCATTTTCGTCTGTCTTACTATATGTTGCTCATTGTTTTTTTTACCTTTTTAGGAAACTACTATTCACTTCTTTATTATTATTTTCAATACTTTTTACACTATTTTCATTATTTTTTCACTTTTCTCCATCACATCACTCATACTTTTTCACTTTTTCCATCACATCATTTATACTTTTTCACTTTTTTCATCACATCACTTATATTTTTTCACTTTTACCTTAATTCGTGTGCCCAAAAGCAACGAGCAACTTATAGAGATACGGAGGGAGTAATAAAGAAGTGAATAGTAATTTCTTAAAAAGATAAAAAAAAAATAAGTGTGCAACATATAGTGGAACAGACAAAAATGACAAAATGAATAATTTAGAGTGGAACCGAGGGAGTATTTGTTTAGGAGTAAATTAGAAAGAAAATGTGAAAAAGTAGCAAAAATGACTATCATCTTTAAAATAAAATTTATTCTTAAAGCGCCAAATAAAAAATTTAAGAGGGAGCATTAACTAAAATATGAGAGAGAGAAGACACCCATTTTAATGGAGCTAGCATTACAAGAAAGTGAATTGAGAATAACCCTTTAATCTTTTTGTTTGTTTGTAGGGCCTTTTTAGAATGATGAATGGGCAATATCAATGGAGCTTTAGCAAAAATTGACCTAATTAATAACAAGAACATGATCGAGCCCTATTAAATTGGACTTTTCCATTTTCTTGCAGTTGCTTCTGGTTTAGTCTTGTATGCACCAGTTATATCCTGCAATTCAAGTTTATTTTAAAAAGTTGCACAAAATATTATTGAAAAGTTACACATGTTATTACTGAAATGTGTATTTTTAATGCTGTAACTTTTCAGTAATAATTTGTATAACTTTTCAGTAATATTTTGTGTAACTTTTTAAAAATAAACTTGAGTTGCACGGTGTAACTGATGCACAAGATAGTTATTCTTTCTGATGGCCAACCTGGAATCTTCTGTCTTCTGTCTATCCAATTTAAGAGCTGGAATAAATTATTTTATTTAACATGACCCAGAGTTTTGTTTTTTTATTATTTTTGTCACAACATAGAATATTATGTCTGAAAATTAATCCATGGGTCAAATATTCCATCGCATGATCATTTTTTTAAATTTTTCTTTCGACCCAATCGCATCGCATGATCAATTGCTCGTCATTTAATAATTCCATTTGAAAATCTATGGACATTCCTACATTAAGTTAGTATGGAATAATTTAATTAGTGGCATAATTCCCTAAATTTTTTGAGGAGCCAATTATAAAATGATACAAAAATAAATATTATTTTTAAATTGGTACAATATGTAAAAAATTAACTCTATTATTCAATTTATATTTACACTATTATGCAAAAAAATTGTATTTATTTGAAAATAATGCATTATTTTTGTATCAACCTGTGATTATTTTTATTTTTAAAAGTTATTAGCTACTTATTTCGTTTCCTAAAAATTTTTTATCGACTTACGAATAAAAATATAAATTTCACTGATAATCAATTAATATTTAAAGAAAAGAATATTTATAACTTGAAAAAGATATGAGTGTGATGATTAATAAATTTTATGAGATTTTTTTGAAGCGAATAAGTGAAAACAATTAAAAGGACAAAATAATTAAGAACAAAATTTAGAACTTAACAACTAAAAAGACATTTAATAAAGAATGGAGAGAATATTTAATAGAAATTAGTTTATCATTGTTAGATATTTTCACTTAAAAATATAAATTACTTTACTAAATGTAGTAATAGTTTGTGTGTAGTTATATCATGCAACTAGTCTACAAAGGTGTGATTCTATTTTTTTTTTTTAATTTTTTTTATGTAAATCAATTTCAAGTTATGTATATTTTAAATAATATTAATTATTTTACTGAAATGTACTATATATTTTTCAGAAAATTTTATATTTTTTTCATTTGAATGTCTCACATCAATTTGCACACTATTAAAAAAAGAAATAATAATTTGCATGCACATTCGTAAAATTATACACATATTTACCTATATGTCACCATTTTATTAAAAAAATATATTTTAAAATCACGTAAAAATCTAAGGGTACAATTTTTTCTAAAATGAAAAGAATATTACTTTGTTGATATGATTATTATACTATAAAGTGATGATTACAAATTAGTTATAGTAGAACTTTTTTATATAAGAATAACCCCTTTTTCCATGTATAGGAAGAAATGAGATGATTTATGGTAAATTTTATTTTAAGAGTATTAATTATTTTATTAAAGAATATTAATTATTTTTTCATTAAAGAGCGTTTATGGAAAAATATTAATTATTTTATTAAAATATATTAACAATTCTACTAAAAATATTAATTACATGTCAGTTTCGGCCTAAATAAATTTACACTTAAACTAAAATTTTGGTTTTAATTGTAGGTCGGTGGGATGAAAGGTGATGGCACTTGCGCCTAATATGCTTTAGTCAGTCACTAATAAAGCATAATCTGAACACTTGCATTTTTTTTTATTAATGTGAAACTCAAATTCATTTTTAAAAAGTTAAACAGTTTATTACTGAAAAATTAAATAATTTATTACTGAAAAGTTAAACTATGAAAGATACACTTTTTACTAATAAAGCATAATCTGAACACTTGCATTTTTTTTATACATACAAATTTGCATATATTAGTACGTATTATCAATTGTGCAGTCTTATATCCATGAGTCTTCTATGCATCAAGTTTACTATATCATTTAATTATATTTTTCTAAAAAAAGTATTCATTTACACAAAATTAATCTTTATTTTTACTGAATATTACATGTATTTAGATTTAACAAGGGAACTTTTAAAAAAAAAAATTGAAATTTCAATGATAACATGAATATTTTTTTAAAATGTAATTAAATTATTCGGTGCACCTCACAAGAGATTTTGAACGACCAATCTTGGACTGTATTCCTGTCAGGCTTACCAAATGGGCCTAAAAAAGAATTGTTATATTTCTAGATGCATAAAATTGTATAATTAAAATATTATATTAATTTTTTTTAAGTGTAAAGATAGAATTTGAATAAATTACTCTTAAAAAAATTTCAAAATCCTTGGCCCAAGTGTGCGTCCGCCTCTAGTTGGGCCATACAGCTGTTTCATACCATAGATAGACTAATGAGCTAATTATGTTGACCTAATATTTGAAGATTTTGTAATCTAGATTATACATTACAGTCCGTCCAAATTTTGCACAGATTTTTTTTTTTATGTTTCATAGAAATTTACATGCTATTAAAAAATTATCGATTTACATGTACACTCATAAAATTATATATATATATAGAAACAAACTCTTGTGAAACGTTGCACACCGTGAAACATACTATAAATAGTTTTTAAAGAAAAACGGGTCAAATGAAAACACGCGGGTCAGCAACCACCATTTTTAAATGTCATCAAGCAACCACATGAGTATTATTTCCTTAGAGACGCATCGAATGCCCAGTATGTTTGCGGAATCTTATCTTGAGTAATCCTACCATGTAAAAAATACAAATATATTAAACTAATGATTTGAACCTTGCTCAATTGTTTATGTTGTTCTTCTATTTGCAGCCAAGAGCTATTATCTTCAGTGGAGAGTGAGAGAACTTGAGGTCAAGAAACCCTGAAAATCATATTTCTTATGGTAATACATATTTACTCTAATTGTAACAAATATTTGTTCTCCCAATTTGTGTTACTATATGGGCAAATCCGTGTTACTGTAAGGATAACTGTTTGCCAAAATCGTGATGATTTCCATGCAAGTGAACGTGATCGTTGTTGTCGTGGCAAGTTAACCAAGTTAAATATCGAACACAGGGAAACGATGCGATATCAAGCAAGCATTGAATGTCTACAAAAGTCTAATAGCTAGGAAAGCAAGAAAATCATCAATGATTCTATCTATTATGGCAAAACAAAGTAAATCCTAACTATCACCTCAAAGAAGTGAGCAAGTGTGAAGTGTACATGGAAGTAATCGTACTATGGTTCCTCTAGAATCCTATCCATCCTAGCATGCAAAAGATCTCTTGGTGTATTAATCAAACCAACTAGTGTCTAGATCGCTCTATAACACAAGGTAAGACTCTATTAGGTGTCTAGATCTCTCTACAACTCCTAAAACTCCAATTAAGATGTCTTAGGCTAATATGCAATTCTCATTGGTCATACTAGCAATATATCAAACACTTGGTATGCATAAGATTCTTATAGCTCAATTCTCATTTCATTGCTAAAACATATAAGCCATACATTCCAACTAAACATCCCAAGCATTCATACAAGTCATTAATAAGAGAACTAATTCAACAAAATCACTAATTCATGCATAGGATTAACAAGGACTAAATTCATCATAGTATTCATACAACCATGCAACAAGGAATTAGCCCATGGCTAATTGGTAATGAAAATTAACAATTAAGAATCTAAACATCATTATTAAGAACTAAGACAAGAAGATTTAAAGAAAATCCTACCATAAGTGGATGAATTGAAATACAAGCTACAAACCTCCAATTTGCTAAGTCTTGATCCAAAGCTCAAAACACAAAAATGAACCGCATGAATAAAGCTCTAATCACTACGAGTATGTAGGAATAAACGGATCTAAAATCCGACGGACGGATCAAAAGTTATGGAAGAAAGAAGATTGAATCTAACTAAGAACCCACTAAGTAACTACCTAATTCTCTCTCTATACTAATCTAAGAACTTGGAATAATGAAGATTCTGATTGAGAATCTGATCCTTGAGGTATTTATAGTGCCAACAATGTTTAGCCCAAAGTGCCCTTCATTAATCGTGCGAAAATATGAAAATAGCCCTGAAAATTCGGATTTCCTGAACTGCTGTTGACCAAGACTTGAGTGGCTGTCGACCATGGTTGACAGCTTGCTCGCGCGGGGTGAGCTTTTGTCGCACAAGAGCTGGTCGACTGCCGAGCAGCGATGGTCACGCGCTTAGTCGCTCGGAGGCTGCCTTTCCAGGGATCCAGTCGCGCGGAAGCTGTCTTTCGCTGAAGGAGTCCTGTCAAGCGAGACACTTAGTGTAGGTCGATGCGCGACTTCCTCGTTTTTGTCATATCTTGAGCTCTAGAACTCCGATTGACTCATTTCTTCTTTCGTTGTGACCCTCTTTTCAAGCTCTTCGACATGGAATATTAATTTCTTCATTTTGCTCAACTCCAAAATTCGGACTTTTCTCGATCTTTCTCGTTTCTTCCTCGTTTTTACCTACAATTACAACTTTCTAGCAAAAAAGGGTTAAATACACAAAGCATATCATTTTAGGGTCAAATATGAACATAAGCACATCAAAACCATATAGAAATGGATGCAAAAAGATGCAATTATGACCCTAATCAATAACATGTGTGTTACTATAAAAATAAATATGTATTTTTTAATTTAATGATCATCTATTTAAATTTAGGTTTATTAGTTCATGTAATAACACATTTTTTTACTATTTTATATGCATTATTATATATAAAAATAATTATTTCTATACAAATAAATAAATATTTATGAAAAACCAATATTTTTCTTATAGCCACACACATTTTAATCTTATATTATGTGAAAAACTATTTATTCTATAAAAATTAATGAATATATTTAAAATAACAACATTTTATAAGATAGTAACACACATTTGCTCTAATAGTAACACATATTTGCTCTAATAGTAACACATATTTGCTCCTCAATTTATGTTACTAAATGTGCAAGTGCGTGTTACTATATGGGCAAATGCGTGTTACTGTAAGACAAAAATGTACTTTTACTAGAATAAATATGTGTTTTTTAATTTAATCATAATACCTTTAAATCTAGCTATATTGATTCATATATTAACACATTTTTTTACTATTTTATATGTCTTATTATATAAAAATTAGTTATTTCTATACAAATAAATAAATATTTATGAAAAATTAATATTTTTTCTTATAGTAACACACATTTTGCTCTATATTATGTGAAAAACTATTTATTCTATAAAAATAAATAAATATATGTAAAATAACAACATTTAATAAGATTATAACACACATTTGCTCTAATAGTAACACATCTTTGCTCCTCAGTTTGTGTTACAAAATATGCAAACATGCGTTACTGTAAGATAAAATGTATTTTTCATAAGAACAAATATGTGTTTCTTAATTTAATCATCATCCCTTAAAAGATAGATATATTGATTCATATAATAACACACTTTTTATTATTTTATATGTGTTATTATAAGATAAAATAATTATTTCTATACAAATAAATATATACTTATGAAAATATAATATTTTTTCTTATAATAACACACATTTTGCTCTTACATTGTTTGAAAAAATATTATTTCTACAAAATCAGATGAATATATGTAAAAAAAATAACACTTAATCTTATTGTAACATAGATTTTGCCTAATAGTATCATGCATTTGCTCAAATTGTAACACAAATTTGGGAGCAAATGTGTGTTACTTTTAGAGCAAAAGTATGTTAATACTCCCTCCATCCATGAAAATTGGACTACCCTTTCTGTTCACGGTTATTAAGAAAAGTAAATGTTGATGTGTAAAAGTGAGTGTATTAGTATAAAAAAATATTTAATTATTAAAAAAGTACTTGATGTGATGTGTAAAAGTGAATATATGTGTAAAAAAAATAAAAATAATGATTGTAAGTTTTCCATTTTAGGTAAGTAGACCATTTATTGTGGACGACTATTTAAGGTAACATGTACCATTTATTGTGGACGGGGGGAGTATCATATAAAATATAGTTTTTTTACATATATTTTTTATTTTTATAGAACAATTTTTTTTATATTATATAAAGATTAAAATGTGTATTACTAAGAATAAATATTAGTATTTCATAAATATTTTTTTTCATAAAATAACATATTAAAGTAGTAAAAGGCGTGTTACTACATGAAAGAATATACTTATATTTTAAAGGGATAATGAATAAATGAAAAAAATATTTATTATTATAAAAATACATTTTGTCTTTATAGTAACACACATTTACCCATATAGTAACTCAAATTGGGGAGCAAATGTGTCTTACTATTAGAGTAAATGTGTGTTACTGTAAGATTAAATATGTGTTACTATTAAAGTAAATGTGTGTTACTCTATGTACACATATTTATTTGTCCTTAGAAAAATATATACTATACTTATAGTAGCATATGTAAAGTATTAAAAAATGTATTAGTATATTGTTATGAACACACAATTACCGCCCAAAATATTTTCTCAAAAACTTATTTCAATTTATGAAACATTCTTAATGTGAATATTACATGCTATTCTCAGTGGCCTCATCCCAATAGCGGGATTGTCATAAACACTCAAAGAATAAACTTCTAACCAACCTTATATCTCCCATCTCCCAATTCGTTCTCAGGGGAAATCGAACCCGGATCACTCACTAAAGTTAGGAGCCCGGTAGCCAGGTGAGCTAGCCCACCTGGTTTCATCAACCGACATTATTAATTAATTACTTGAGTTATGATGCCAAAATGAAGATACGAAAAAAAAGTATAAGGATCTGCGCATTTATCTTGTAACCCGACCCGTTTTTTAAAATTTATTTTAAGTATGTTTCACACCATGAAATGTTTCATATAAGTTTTTGTCATATATATATTATATATATATTTACATATATTATTATTTTATTTATAGAGCATTTATTTTTTAAAAATATGTTATTCCGTAAGGTGCAAATTTCTAAATGACGGAGGGATTAATTATAATCTTGTAATTTATATAACAAACAGGTAGATCATCTATAGGATAGAGAAGTCTCGATTGTATGATATGTGTGTCTCACTGTCTCGTCTTTATAGTCTAATTTGTCATATTTTTTTAATTTGTTATTTTTTTAATTAAATCTGGGAGACATGTTTTGATACATATTTTTGATTAACTAATCCTAAAAAAACCTGCTTCAATTAGTCTGGTTGCATCACAGAGTAAGCACATGTGCACTAAGTCTATCATGTAATTTAAGTGTATTTTTAAAAGATTATATTTTTTTGTTCTATGATTATTTTCACACATGCTTTATTTGAATGTCCCAGCACTACGTTCACACATCTATAAAATAAACTTTTTACACTCATAAAAGTTAATAAAGTGCGTTTTTTTTATTTTTATTATTTAATTTTACACTCACATACTTACCTTTTGTTGGTTTGTGTGTCCAGGACAACAATGAAAGTAATTTTGGGATGGAGTTACTTTTTAATAATAATATGTGTGATTTTTCAATAATAATTAATATAACTAATTTAAAAATACACTTAAATTGTATTATGCACACACGACTAAGACTTTTATCAAGAAGGGGGGCAAGATTCAAAGAAAAAACAAAATTTTTGTTAGTTTTTGATGTAGCGAGAAGAGAGGCACAATCGTAATCAATCCGTTAATTCTGAGAACACCCGAAAAAAAATGATAAAATGATTATAGCTTATAATTCATTGATTCAATCCTTATGAATACTGGAACGACGACAATAAAACACGAATAAATGGATTAACTTAATTCATTTCAACTCATAATTCAACTCTCTTTACAATGAACTTGACACTCTTATTTGTTATTACTAAACTAGAGTTTCAAAGCGATATAATTATAATTAATCTGTTGATTCTGAGAATACCCGAATTATACGATCTTCGCGTAATTATTATTAATTCATTGATTTACATATGAATACTGGAAGAACAGTAAATAAAAGAACGGACAAATGGGGCTAAGCCCAATTTTTTTCAATTCAATATTCAACTCTCTTTACAATAATTCTAACACATCTATCTATAATACTAAATAAAATTCTAACAAATTAATTAAAAATACTAAAAATCATAATAAATCCTATCAAATAAATAAATATCTTAACAATAAGGTAATATAATATATAAATATCTATATTCCTTATCTCCATAAAAACAACCCAACCCAATAACAAATAGTTAAAAATATATGATCAAATATAAATATATAATATATCAACTATATTTAGGAGGTGTTTGGTTTCCTAGATAGGATACATTGAGTAGGATAGAATTTCAATGAATTGTATTGATTGCAATCCTAATTTTAAAATAGGGAAAATACATATTTTTGTCCTATAAGTTTCGTTGACTTTGGTTTTCGTCCTCTTAGGGCTCATTTGGTTCGTAAGATAAAAGTATCTATCCGCCAAAAATATGCATATTTTTGGCGGATAGATACTTTTATCTTACGAACCAAATGAGCCCTCAAGTTTTGAATTTTTGTTTTCGTCCTTTAACTTACCAAAAATTAAGGTTTTCATCCTCTTAAGTTTTGAATTTTTGTTTTCGTCCTTTAACTTACCAAAAATTATGATTTTCGTCCTCCAACTGCCTATAACTAGTCATACAACCGGTAATACACACGTGGATCCATTTTTTTTTTAACAAAATACTAACGTGTGGGTATTTGGAGGGAATTAGGTCTTGACAAAATATATTTTTAACCGTAAATTCCCTCCCAAATACCGTCCAATACTTACATCCATAGAATCTTCTGTCCGAATTCATTTTTGAATATGATGTACAAACCGTGCAACGAAACCACAATGACACTTAATATTGCATTCGAAACTCGTTGATTCATACGAATTTCTTGAAGACATCACTCTTCCTTTCCGTACAATGAGTATGCGCTCAAAAGAATTTAGGCTTTTTGATGTTTTGATTTGGGGATCTTTGTTAATTTTTTTTCCCAATTCTCTCAAGCCCCCATGCCTAGATTTGATCGACTAGAGTTTTGATTTGGGAGAGAATTTACAGTTAATCTCGTATTTTATCCATCAAGACCTAATTTCCTCTAAATACCCCCACGTCAGTATTTCACTTAAAAAATAGAAAAAATTGATCTACGTGTTTATTACCGGTTGTATGAGTGGTTATAGGCGGTTGAAGAACAAAAACCATAATTTTTTGTAAGTTAAAGGACGAAAACAAAAATTCAAAACTCAAGTTATCCTTTTTTTTATAGGATTAGGTTGAATTCAAATATCGGACCAAGATTTAATCCTGAGCTCAAATCTTGCCAAATTATTAAACGAGTTTTTGTTGGAAAAGTAGGGTGTAAATAGAAAGATGAAGATGTTGACACGGAAATACGGATCGTGCATGCCCATACAGTTGTAGCATGAAGGTCATTGGCTAATTTTAAGGTATCAACATGTAGACTATAGAATATTTTTAATTTTATTGTTAACAAGTCTACATATAAGGGATTCCAAAATCCTTACAATTTTCCTCGTGGGACAAGAAAATATTTCCTTATTTTCTCCCCTATTTTCCCTTTTCAACATGTTAAGTTGTTAATTTCACGTGTTAATATCTCATTCACCCGAAATTGGTTTTGAGCAAATTAATACTCTAAATTTATCTACTCCGAACGTAGATTAATATTTGATAACTTAATTCTATTTTTCACCAATGGAACATCATAATAAAATAATCAAATTTAGAACATCCACCCTAATTTCAAACCAATTTCCAACAGTTTTACAACAACAATAATAGGTATCATGGAATGAAAAGATTTTAATGGGAGAGAACATTGCTTTTCAATGGAAAATGACTATAGAATATAGATGGAGAATATCAATATATATATAATGTTTTGATTTCATATAATTTTATCATTTCGCCTGTCTTAAATAAAAATTCTTTTGAAATTTTGCATTTTTGCCCTTCCTTGTGATGAAATTTTGGTTTCATCCCTGATTACAATATATTGCTGCATTGATGATAATTCACATGAAGAATCCTTCCTAATAAAATGAAACATGAGATTAAAATACATTAAAAGATAAAATTATCTATTCTATTCTTTAAAGGGGACTCCTCATTTCTTCAATTGAGCACAGATAAATCCGAAACAAACTTTAATAATAGAATAACACAATCAAACAAATAATACTACATAACTTTAATTTCAAGATGATAGAGGGGCAACAACAAGAAAGAGAAATAAGGCATAACCAAGATTAATTATGTAAGAATTAGGCTTGTAAAACAGAGCCCCACTTTTATCCCCGGGCCGTTTATGAACCACGTTTGCACCACCATACGCACCTTTCCCTGCCTTTTCACTATACTTGACTTTGTCTGAATATGATTCAATTAATTATACACAATTCCATTTTTTTTTTAAAAGTGAAAATTGCAAGATTTGAAGAAAGGGTGAGAGAAGTTAGTTACCATGGTGTTGTTTGTTTGAGGAAATCAAGAAATCTTTGTTCTCATGACCACCACCACTCGAGCAGACCAAGTTTGCAGCAAACAACATGAGGATCACAACCCAAGCACCAAAACTCATTTTTTTTTTAAAAAAATTTAAATTTGATTTGATGATTAATTGGAGAGAAGGGTTTTAGTTTGATTTATGACAAATGAAGTGTGTTTATATAATTGTAATTGGTGGAAGGTTATGTCATGATGTGAAACAAAGACGAATATGCCGTCTCGACATGAGAGCTTAAAAAGTGGGCTGGCTTTTTTCCCAAAAAATGAGACAATACTTAACAGCGACAAAATTATAAATGGGCAGTCAGAATTATTTGAGAGTTGAGAGTAGAGCATTAATGGAGTCTATGTTCTGATTTTTAGATTGGCATCAGAATTTATTTTTGTTTGATTCCTATTGAAAACAACTTCATCAATAACAAATTGTTTATTCATTGGAGCTCATCTTCAATGGAGAATATAATCATGAGTGGAGCTAGGGAGCGGCGGCCGATGTTAAAGAAATTAAGTAAATAATTAATTGATTTTCACACTTCTTTACAAGTTCGGACTTGTAAAAAGAGACGAAGTTTTCCATGTTTCAGTTTTGAAATGTTATCAAGCTCTAAGATTTATGTTTGAGCTTGTTTGATATGTAAAAGAGTCTTGAACGCATTTTAATCAAGTCAAATATGAGTTGAGCTCCATTAGTTTAATAATTTTTAATACTTGTTCTATCTTTAACTAGTTTTGAGCCTGAGTTCGAACCAAATTTTAAATTGAAGTCGAACGACTTTTAACAAATGAACTTAAATTGAGTATCGAATAATTCTGTTTTATTTTTAACTGTATCGGGAAGTCAATTTAAAAACTTTTTTTTCAATAAAACTAGTCAATGTACACAAACATATTCAAGCTCAATGATATATATATATATATATATATATATATATATATAT